>CM031595.1:120957365-120962365 GCA_018398815.1 Conus ventricosus
TGGGTGAGGTGGTAGGATTTGAGTAAATGATTTGTTTCAGTGAACTGACAAAATTAAATAGGTTGGTTGTAGTTTTATTTTGGTTGTAGTCAGCCTTAGATTTTGCAGCGCTGGACGAATGGTCTGTTTGTTGATGGTTTTGTTTTCTGCGTAGATTTTTAGATAATTTCCGACACTGCATGCATGGATGGGGCAGTTTTGTCCACGAATGAGCATTCTTTCGGTAATGAAACAGCTGAGCACATCTTAGTATTTTTTTGAATGAAATATATGGATGAGTAAGTTGAAATGTCTGTAGTCTGAACACAGTGATGTCATGAACTTGACAGAGTAAAAAGTCATTTTGACATTTGCTTTGCTATAGAAATAAAAGTTCTTAAAAATGAATGTCTTTTCAACACTACTAATTAAACTGGGGCAGGGAGGGGGGAAACCCCCCCCCCACTCCCCCCCAAAGATGAAATGACCACATGTTCTTGTGAAATTAATACCATATCATGAACTTTCCATTTCTTACGTTTCAGGTAGAATAATTTATATCAATGCACTACCATAAACTGCCAGTCAAACCTTTGCCACTACAGAAAGAAATTTGGTTTAAATTATCTGCTCGTAGAAATGCTTGATGTGACATTGTGAAGTTACGAACACAACGAGGGTTTCAGACTGTGTATATCTAATTTATATTGGTTCAAAAACTTTTTGTTTTAAATACATGTATGTGTATCAAGGTGCTTACTTGTTTGCTTCTGAAGTATGACTTGAGAAGAAAAAAAAAGAAGATAGCAATACAAATATACTGAAGTATTTGGGTGAGGGCCTGGTTGAGAAGATAAACAAAGAAATAAACTTTTAAAAATCAATTGTGAGGCCTGCCTTTCATTTTTCAATTCCAATGAATGTTTATATACTCTGCTTACCCTTTCGAAAAGAAACGACATGAAATAAGCATGTTTGAACATTTAGCAATATCATGTGTTATGAAATCGAAGAAAATCTTGTGAAGCTATGAACTGTTGAAATGAGGACAGGCCAGTTTCTTGTTTTTAGCAGAAATAAAATGTATTTACTGCCAGTGTAAAGGAAATAGAATTCTGTCCACTGACCCACACAAGTTAATTATCTGTACAAGATTTTAAAACTGGGAAAGTTAGGTGTTGTTTTGTGGTACGGTGAAGTTATGAACACTTTTAATTTCGTTGTCGAATTATGAGGTAAATAATGAAAACAATGACAGTGAATCTTTACACTTGCCGTTGTTTCAGCCTGAAATCAGTCTATTTTTCTATTGAATACTAAAACTACAGGCTTCAAAATAGATACTCAGCGGAGAAAAAAATGGACACCTTGTCATGCTTTAGGCCGTACAAAAAATTAAACACTTATTACTTGTCAACATGAATACACCTGATTTTAGTACAGCAGTGCTTTTTCTTCTTCTTTTTTTCTTTAAACCAGTAAATCACAGCTTATTTGCTGACTCGCATTTACGTAGTCCATAGGGGTGCCATTTTTAAGCTCTGGCAGTCTTTAAAATAAATCTGAAAATCACATATCAGGCCCAGCCAAATTTTGTACTGTTAAGCTCAGGCCTTGGAAAAACTTCCCTCCAAATTTCCCAGCTCTTGGAGTGCCACTTGTCACGCTCAGACTGGAAATATGGCTTTCAAAAAAAGAAAATCTGAAAATCGCCTTTGAGTGGGGTTGCTGATAGTTGGCATACTGCTTGTAACGTTGTCCTTTCTAGGGGCCAACTTTTTTTCCCCAGCGTGTAAATGATTTGAGAACTGATAAACTTGCATGCGGCAGAAAATGATCCGCATTCAGTTGGTCAAAACCAGATTTCATCATTATCAGGACTGTTTTTCCTTCAACGATTTCTGCTCTGCATTCTGTAGTTCAGCATCTCAGCAAGACAACGCTGAGAAATTTAATGAGTGAGTCAGAAGATTTTCAGGAATCGTTTCATGTGTAGAAATTGAAAGGAAGTGGTGTTGACTAGTTGAATGAAATAATCAAGGGATCAGCAGTTGATCTGGATAAAGATGATTCTAAGTGCACATTGCACTGTGGTATGAACTTTTACCCACATCCCCATCCCCGTCTTTGAACAAGCAAGAAGATAGACATTGACAGCCTCAGAAATGTAGGTAATCAGTTTTCAGGCATTGAAAATATTGAGAAGCAGTCTTCGTCGGTTTTCCATCTTGGTCACATAGGTTGGATGCAGATCCAAAAGCACACATACAGGCAACTCTATTATTCTTGTAGATCATTTTACCAGCTGTCTTTCTCTCTTCCCCTCTCTCTCCCTCTCTCTCTCTCTCTCTCTCTCTCTCTCTCTCTCTCTCTCTCTCTCTCTCTTTCTCTCTCTTGCTCTTAGGCGCACATGCATGCACACACGCACAAACACACACACACACTCTCTCTCTCTCCCTCTCTCTCTCCCCTCCTCCCTCCCCCCCCCTCCCTCTCTCACACACACATGCATACACACACACACACACACACACACACACACACACACACACACACACACACACACACAATTTACTGATGCTAACAATCAGGTCTGATTTTGATTTTCCGAAAAGGTCAGACTGACACCTTTCTAAAGACAGTAATAGCATGGAGTACATCTGAAATATATACAAGTTCTGTAATGACCATAAAAGATATAGTTGTGGAACTATTGTATAGCTGTATCATTTTGCAAGACACCTTACACTCCATCTGATAGAAACTTACTATTTGTTGCAATTGAATGCAAGAGTGCAGGTTTAAAGTACCATAACCATCTTCTAAGTTTTTACAGGTGGTTCATGTTCATAGTAAAAGCTTTAGTGATGCCTGCCTTTGAAGACTTTTTTTTCTTTCTTTTTTTTAACCTCAGAGTGACTTTGTCAATTGATATTCACCTCTTAGCTCATTTCTCTCACGCTAAATGTGAAAGATTTGGTAAATTTTCCACATACTGAAAGTAGGGTTCCTGGACGATTCAAAATCAGTGCATTTTCAGGAAAAGTTCACTGTTAATATACGATCCGATTTTGTAGTATTTGTTGTTTATCGTACAAAATTTTAAAAAAATGAAAAAGAAAAGTGTGCACTCTTTTCTGCTTACACACAATTCAGACATACTTCAACGCTTTTATTGAAGGAAGGGGTTGACAACGAGCATTTACTGAATGACCTGATGTTATCAGTATCATTATTTTTCCTGTGTACCATTTGATTACCCTAATAGCTCTGATCTGAGTATTCGGCGTTGTCTCCTACTAAGTGCTATGGAGGGGGAGGAAGAGGGATGGGGTTATGTTAGGCAGAGTCCCAAAACATCATTTCTCCATTTGGCATCAAGCCCTCTTTTCCCCTACTAGCTGTGATAAATTCAACAACCGTTTCCTTGTTTTGTTTCTGTAAGGCATACACTACTAGATAGCAAACTTGTTACATTGCAATGTTCAGTCACTTCAGATTATATCATATCACTCTCAATCAGTCACTGTCAGTATTTTTTATAGCTTCTCATTAATCTCAAGGACCGAATATTGAGCTCTGATGTGTGACAGTGACATTGCAACTTTTAGCATCCTGTTTTGTGTTGACTTAAAATCTGTCCTTTATCATTTAGAAAATACTGGATTCCAGTGTAAGAAAAGATCTGCTTTTTTAATAATGAAATATTTGATGTTTTATATCTGGAGGAATTGCAGTGGATTTTTGCCGTGTCCTGTCACATTGTGGACTGCATTGTACAAGATACCAGGCAAACTAGTGAGAGACGGTGCAGTGAGAAAGTTCCAGAAATTATGTTTAAACTCGACAGAATTTGAGAAATCTGTTGCTGGAATAGTGCATTTATAATGTTCTCCAGCTTAGCAACTCTGAATTTTATCTTGGCCCAGATGTTTTTCAAGTCAAGTTGACCAAATGATTTGAAAATGCTGCACGTGCGTGTGCAGTATCTGTCATCATACTTTTCAGTGTCTTAATTAACCTTAAACAAGATGTAAAAAAATCAGTTTTGTTATATAAAAGGAGTAAATTCCAACTTTTCACTGTTGAAAGCATCTAATGGAATTTCAGAGGTTACTTTTTTTCATACGCGGTATACACTAAAGTCTAGAAGTCTAAACTGTGCTAAATTTAGCTAAATCTAAGTGGATATATTTTGCTGTGAATGTGTTTTTGTGTTGATTGTGTTTGTAACTGACCATTATGGTAACTTACCCCTTTCCAGAAATGTGAAATCCTTCCATAATACTATTAGTATTATAGATTGATTATTAATAGGTCTGTTTAGCTTAGGGAAAAAAAAAGTCAGGGAAAGATAATGCTTGCCAAATGTTGAAAATAGAGTTACATTTTCTCATTTATGGGACAAGCAAATAGATCTAGAGAGTCAAATATTTGAATTGAAGTGTGCCAGGATAATGATCGTATCTATTGCAGGCTAACCATTTCACACCCATGTTTTGGCAGTTACCCTCTCTTGATTGAACTGTTCAACTGTCTGTCTGTCTCTGTCTCTCTCTGTCTCTCTGTCTCTCTCTCTCTCTGTCTCTCTCTCTCTCTCTCTCTCTCTCTCTCTCTCTCTCTCTCTCTCTCTCTCTCTCTTAACTCAGTTCTCAGTCTCCAGCCCCCCTCCCTCTCTCTCTTCAGCCTTTGGATCATTAATAGATGGTACCATGATTGGCTGAGTATTGAACAACCTTACTTCTATTTGTATCAGCTTTGATTTTTGTTGCAAACCATCTCAAGTTTAACTTCCTGTCCTAACATTACATCTGTCACTGTGCAGTAAAGGTTTTGAATGTAGTGTGTGTGTGTGTGTGTGTGTGTGTGTGTGTGGTGTGTGTGTGTGTGTGTGTGTGTGTGTGTGTGCGTGCGTGCGTGCGTACATGCGCGCATGCGCGTACATGCGTGCGTGTGCATGCATGTGTATGTGTGTGTGTGTGTGTGAGCAGTTATTACTCAAAGATGATTTTGTTTTTGTT
>CM031595.1:120964865-120968345 GCA_018398815.1 Conus ventricosus
TTTGTTCCCATAATTTGATCATTAATGAAAATAAAATGTGGTGGATTTGCGACACGAAGATGCTTACAGAAGACAGATCATTGTGATGGTTCTTAAAAATATTTTGAACTCAGACAAAATGAAACCGCTGTGAGGAATTCTTCATATATTTGCACATTGGTTTTATTTGAAGCAAAAGTATTTCTTTACTTTGTTGCAGCAAAGGCAAGCGGTTTTAGAAAAAATGCCAAAGAATAAGAAAAAGAAAGGTGAGTTTCTTTTATGCTGACTTCCATTGTAACTGTCTCAACGTTTAACTTTGAGCATTAGTTCAATGACAGAGGTAATATTAGGGCATTATTGAAAGGGCAGTAGTTTCGGATGTGACAATACAACATTAATTTCAAGCAGGTGTAAAAAGTGGGTTGGGGAATGGGTTTCTCACGAGCAAAGAAGTCAAACGTATGTGTATTAGAAAGTTGATTCACTTGAAAAATGGTGTTCAACACATTTCATTACCCACTGCCCATGAAGTCAGGCCTGATGAGATGAGGGAAGCCAGCAAACAAAGAAAGGAGCATGATCTGGTTCCACACAAAGCGGTGCAAACCCAGAAAAGGTACTCATGGAGACGCAAGTTTACTGGATCAAGTGGATGACTGGTTATGGTCAGCTGGAATGATAAAACCATAGATATGAATTATTATTAGGAGGAGCGGTATGAGGCTGGAGTTACCACACCATGCAGGTTCATCAAAACAAAGGATTCTGATGGAATTCTCTGTGCTGTTTGAAAGCAGAATGGATTAAGCTGACATGGACAAGATTGAGAAATATGTCAGTTTAACTAGCAGCTTTAGAGAATGTGGCTTTAGGGCCAAAGGCTGTAGAGGTAGGTGGAAGATGGGATGGAGGGGGGGGGATGTCATGTGATAAGTCTATGATCTTATGAAACAGCTCACACTTTCTGGTAAGAAGAGGACCAGAACCTTTAAGGCAATTGCAGAGGCTCTGAAAACAGGATCTGGTCAAGGGGGAGCAAGAAAGAACTTCATGAGGCTTCCCATGATGCCTTGAGACACTCATGTCCAGAAGGTGCAGATCTACCCCGTAGACTTGGTGTCAAGCTTTTTCTAGAATTTGTATGGCACTGTTTCCATTGTATTAACAGCGTGCATGGAGCAGCCTGATGGTCTGTGTTGATAATGTTGAGGTAGTAAAGTTTCTGTAGAAGATTATCTCACAAGTGAAAATGAGATTAAACGGGGAAAACCATGTGTTTCAGCTAAGGCACCTCAGCCTGTCACGACTGCCTCCTCTGAATCAGACAGCGACTCCGACTCCAGTGGTCACAGTGTGGAGGAATCTCCTGAAACTATTGCCGCTAAGGCAGAACTGAAGGCTAACAACAAAGGCAAACCTCCGGGCAAAGTGAAGAGCAATGTGGTGCGAGTGAAAGCATCAGAACCTGACCCTAACGCCGATGTCCTGGAGATGAGAACAGGTTTCACCCAGGTGGGCGCTGCACCTAAACAGGTGAGGAGTTTGAGACTTGTGCACTGAGAAGGCTTCATTTCCACCAAGTTTAGGATGAGAAAAGTTTTGCAATGTTGTGTCTTTATGGTGTGTTTGGTTGTTGTTTTTTGGAAGGGGAGAGGAGAGAGGCAGATGTGGAGAAGACGGGGGAAGGGCGGGAGGTGTGTGTGTGTGCTTTTTGTTCATTGGCTTATAGTTATACTAACTCTTAATTTCGTAGTGTGGTTGCTCCAGTTGCTGCTCTAGACTCTCCAACTCATTCCTTCCCAGTGCCATCTGATGATCAGACTATACAACAGGATCCGTCCATACACATGATTAACAGCTGAATGTTGTTACTCTTATCTTTGCCGGTGCTTAAAACAATTGTGTGTGTGTGTGTGTGCGTGCATGTGTGCTTGCTGTGTGTGTGGTGTGTGTGTGTGTGTGTGTTTGAATTGTATGTATTGAGGGATGCCTGGTGTTAAAAATCATATTTATTATTTCAGTCTTATTAAACTGAATATATTTAGATAGAGCATGTTGCTCACTTTTAATGATGATGCTCTCTTTTGTAATTTTAGGTTCCATGTTTTAAAGAGAGTGGATGTGTACTATAGCTGCGCACGCGCATGTGTTTGTACGTGTGTGTGTGAGTTACGAGTTATGTTTGTGTGTGTGTGTGGTGGGGGGGGGGGGGGGGGGGGGGGGGGGAGTGGGAAGAGTGTTTGTGCTTGCATGAAGATAGGATGTAGAGGAAATCTTGACTGCAGGACTTGAAATAGGAGGAAAAAGGGTCAAACTGACCTGAATGTGGTAGCTGGTCCTGAAGGTGAGATTTTCCCAACGTTTCAAGCCCTAGGCCCTTCTTCATAGGGAGAAAAAATAAGGAATGAAGAAGAAAAGAGAGCAAAATCGAGACAGAAGTAAAACTAAAAAACAGTTAGAAGTAATCAAGAGAAAAAGGCAAATCAGTAAAAGGTGAGCGTTATTTACAGGAGAAAGGGACAGTTGAACCGTGGCTGTTAAATAAGAAAAAAAAATTTTAAAAGGGGGGTGGGGGGGAGGGAGAGGGGGGTTGGTAGTGGTTTGAGAGGGGAAAAGGAGGGTTGTGGTTTACCTAAAGATGAAAAGGTGTAACAGTGTGTGTGTGTGTGTGTGATATAGGAGGAGAGAAAGAAAGAGGGAGGGAGAGAGATATGGAGGAAGAGAGAGAAAAAGAGGGGAAGGGAGAGGGGGAGGAGAGAGGGAGTTGGGGAAGGGGGAAGAGAGAGAAAGAAAGAGAGAGAGAGAGAGTGTGTGTGTATCTGAAGGTGGGCAACAGGGGGACAGAAGCATTGAAAAGAGAGAGGAGAAGAGAGAGAAGAGGGCCCAGGGCCACTAAGGGTCCTTCACTCTGGTGTTGATGCCTGCAGGCTGGACGGTTCCCAAGCGACTGATCACGTGCTTGTGGTATGATCTGTCGCCTGGGTTCTGCTATACAGCTGCCACCTTTTCATGCGTGTCACGTGTGAGTACACCTGACAGGGGGGGTTCTTAAACAGGTAATGTGCAGTGGCAGAAACGGAGCGAACACTCAATCCCTCACACCACCAGACCACAAGAGAAAGAGGATTCCACAATATTTTTACTTCACGTTACAACCATTCACTCACACTAGCACTCCAGATGGGGTATGGGTCATAACAAAGAAGAGGAAAAACAGCCGAGAGAGGAAAAGAAAGAAAAAAAAAAAAAAACAATGGGGCATAGAAGAGAAAAAGCACTATTCAGAACTAACTGACCTAGGGGACAAAGTAAATTAAATAGACCACAAAACACGCCAATATCCTGGGATCCCGCTACCGTCCCAACCTAACCCACTAAACCGCTACAAGACATTAACATAACAGAAGAAAGACAGTACTAGAAACAATAATACATCAAACAGGACCTAGTCAGGGTTAAACAAACAATAAGAAAAAAACGAATCAGTGACCGCTTCAG
>CM031595.1:120969345-121114345 GCA_018398815.1 Conus ventricosus
TTTTGGGGCAAAAAAACCCTGTCTTAAAGGGAGGGAAATTTCCCCAAAGGGGGGTGAAAACCCCATAAAGGGATGGTATCTCCCATTGGGGTACATGCATACTAGGGGACAACCCGGGGGGAAAAATTTATCAAGAGGTGATGCAATACACTCTTGAAAAAAACCCTGTAAAGGGATAAAAAGTGGGGGGTTGGAATACCAATGGGGGCATAAGATGCCCCCCGAGAGGGCTAAAACTAACAGTTGGGGAATCTTGGGATTTTTGTTATTCCCTTAGATTTGGGTCATCACAACTGGGTGGGGCATATAATTGTCCCATTGTTTTTGTTCATTTTTTGTTCAATCCAAAGGGAAAGAAGAGGACGACAAAATAAAATGACCCTTTGATCATTAAAAAAAAGTAAAACCAAATACTTCTTTTTTTTGGGCCAAATTTTACATAGGGTTCTTTGTAACATTACGCTCAGAGTCCAGTCTAGTTTTCCCTTTTTCATCCTTCTCTGTCACATACCTTAATTTTCCCCTTTTGTCTGAACAGCACATTTGAAAAAAAAAAAAAAATCTTTTTATTTAATGCAAGATACTTTACTCTTAGATAAAAGTGACTTCAAAAGGGCCCCTACCGAAAATTTAAAATTAATTACCCTTTAAAGGAATAAAATATTCTGCTTGGTTTTTTGCAAAGTGACTGTTCCCGTCAACCGGTTCATTTTAAATCAAAAAATAGACAAACTAAAAGAAAGGTTTAAAAACAAACAAACAAAAAAAAGGGGATTGAGGCAGACGTACGAGTATAAAAACGGCATTTTTATGCAGACGATTTCCTTTCTCCATTTTGTCGCTCCATACATCGCTGCTGTAAAAGGACACTGCAAACTGGGGCAATTTTTCTGTTATCAATAATAATAACTTCATGGGCTTTTTCAAAAACCCCCAAAGGCAGGGCATTTGCCCCTTTGTGCACCCAAATTCCCCGTTGAAGCCCGTAACGAACGCAGCTTGGCTCAAAAAAGCGCGACAAAAAATATAATTTCAAAGAACTTTTTGCCACTCGTTCTCTTTTACGGGGTTTTTAAAAAGACCCCTTTGTGTCAGCTATTTTGGAACAGCTTTGCTCATTAAACAGAGAAAAAAAACACCTTTTTTTTTTTGTTTTTTGTTTAACTTTCAAGCTGGCCTTTCAAACCAGTGATCTAGAAAGCCATCCGGACTGGCCTAGCAGCGTGGGCTGTGAAGGGATTCATTTCATTTATGCCCGTCGCTCCCGGTGGAGCATAGGCCATCACGACTCTTCGCCATCGCACTCTGTTCTGGCTGTTTCTGGTCATTCCAGTCCATTTGGGCCCCTTGTTGTTCAACTCCGCCTCAGTGTCTCGTCTCCACTGTTGCGGGGCCCGGGCCCTCTCTTTCTCTTTCCCTGCGGGTTCCAGGTCAGGTTTGGCGTGTGGTGCTGGATGCTGGCTTCCTGAGGTGTGTCCGATCCACCCCACTTCCTTCGCAGTATCTGCTTGGCCACTGTTCCTGTCCCGCACGCTCCCACAGATCTTCGTTCGGCCCTTTGTCCTCCATCGGATTTTGAAAGATGCGCCTCAGACAGGTGTTGAAGAATGTCTGAATCTTTTGTTGCATCGTCTGTGTTGTTCGCCACGTCTCGAAATCCGTAGAGCAGAACTGATTTCACATTGGAGTTGAAGATGCGGAGTTGGTTTTTATGCTGATTCCTCCAGATGCCCAGATGTTCTTAAAGCATGACGAAAGCTCTCTTGCCTTGCCGATTCTGGCTGTAACGTCTCGGTCCGTGCCCCCTGTTGGTCAACCACGCTTCCAGGTAGACAAAAGACTCCACCTCCCTGATGGCTCTCCATCGACGTGACTGGTGTGTTGGCGTGGTGTTGGATTTTCATCAGCTCGGTCTTCTTCCTGTTAATCTTGATCCCTGTCCTGGAAGGGATAGGTCAGAATAAAAGACGAAGTGTCGCAGCAAGGTTGAACGCTTATCAACGAAATAATCACTTTGATAGATGGGCGAGAGACGGGTTTAACAGCGAGGGAAACAAAAGATGAAAATATATCAACATCTTTTGGTTGTGTACACCCATCAGTCAGGACATAAAACACGTCACAAATATCATTCCAGAATTGAGAAAGGATCACAGCTGCTAAAAACAGATGGGAACTCGCTGTTTGTTGTTGTTGTTGTTGTTGTTGTTTTCTCTTTTTGTTGTTTTTGTTTGGTTGGGTTTGGGTTTTGGGTTTCCAATCGTGAGAACATCGAACGAATTGCGTAGCCCGACACAAATTATACCGTAAATAGATAGAGATGAAAGACAAATTACAAAGTTAAACAACATAGTCTCGGGTCGAGTTTCTTTCCGTTTAAAATCCGTTTCGGTTTCAATTACACAGACTAAAAATGTCTGCATAGGTTAGAGAAACGAAATTAAATTTGTTCTTTATTATGTACCGCCATTATGATCATGATCATGATGATTATTGTTATTAGTCCTTCCCGTGCACCTCATTAGTGGCGTCGATGATGGGTGCATTAAAATAAAATCACAATTCGCGCCCTAGCCCCTTTCCCTTCCCTTGAGAGACTGTAAAAGAAAAAAAAAAGTAGCATCACTTCCAACAACATTGTTATCGTACTGCATTGTACCAGATTCTTGTGTGCTGAATACACTTACATGCATGCAATCCTTATCCAGCCAAACCTGTCGTAGGGACAAGCTACAGCCCGGTTCACAGTCCTGAGCGCTTATCATTCGTAATGTTGGGGTAGCCCTTTGCTAGGATTTCATTTTGGGCACACAGCGCGAGCTGTCCTAGTCTTTCGTTATAGCATCTGTGTGTGTGTGTGTGTGTGGTGTGTGTTGTGTGTGTGTGTGTAGAGAGAGAGAGAGAGAGAGAGAGAGAGAGAGAGAGAGAGAGAGAGAGAGAAATAATGATTTACATAGATTATTTTGAAGCTTCGTATACGTCACTTAACAGCACAGGGCGTCTTAATACCTTTTGACCACTCGAATTCTATTGCGAAGAGTTTATCTCAAGATTACTGACCAACACTTCAGGTGTCTGTATCTCTCGGGCCTGGCTGACGCCGGGATCTATGACTGAAAGAAAGCGTCAGCCTGGCCCGAACGATACAGACACCTGAAGAGTTGTCAGGAAATTTGAGCAACACTCTCAGAGACGCGTACGTCCATTAAATGGATGAAACTCGACTGTGTGGTTCCAGTTTTCCCATTTGAGGCCATAGCACACTCAGCTCTTAGCAGCACACGGCCAAGGCACCCCCCCTCCTCAACACACACACACACACACACACACACACACACACACACACACACACACACACACACACACACACACATTCACTGGTCGTAATCGAACGCACAACCACCGGTCTCATCCCGCAAGTCCACGACACCATCCACAGCACTACGGCGGATGGTGTCTCCAGAAACCTAGACACATTCAAGTTTAACGTCCACAGCCATCTTCGCAGATATGGCAGCCGGAGATAATAAACCCAGGGGAGTGGGGGATGGGCACCTATCTTGCGACCGGTGGTTGCACAACAGTACACACACACACACACCACACAACACACACAACACACACACACACACACAAGCACGCACGCACACACACACACACACACACACACACACACACATGCATGTGCCTAGCGAAAAATTGCATTCCCTCTTTTTATGTTGGGCACCAGCGTGGTTCGAACCGGCAACATCTCAGTACCATCTTGGGGCCCTAGCCAACTGTACCAGCCAGTCTCCCCAAAAATTTACATCCAAATATTCGTGACTTTCGTGCAGACATGCTAACAGTCACTTACTGTTAGCAGGTCCCGACACGAAACAAACAAAACTGGAACTCGCTCCGACTGTCAGTGGGAAATCTGACGGGGCAAAGTCTGTCTTGGCCTCAACACTCAACTGTAAGTAAAAACCCACTTGCGACGGCCCTGTTTACTTAAAACACGATCCGAAAACCAGGGACAACGATGTTCGTCAGAGCGTATGCAGACCCACTTCACAGTGACGCCTTATTGGTCTCAGTGCGGGATAGACAAATTTCTCTTTCTTTTGCCCTTGTCACGTCGTTTCTTCTCCCCCCCCCCCCCCCCCCCCCCCCCCCCCAATACATTCATAGGCCTGTTTGCGTGGCGTCTGTGCCAGCGTGTCTGTACTCTCAAACTGTCCGTATTACTCGGTGACCCTACTTTGGCTCACACAAGTCATGGTTCATCCTCGGCTGTTAACTGTTTAATCACAACATCCTGTGTTTTCTGCCCCCCCCCCCCCCCCCTCTGCTTCCCCTTGCCCCGCTCCTCCTCGATCTCCCTTCCCCTCCCCCCATCGTTCAAGACCTTGTCATCATCTTTCTCTTTGTCTCTCCTTACCGTGTACCGCCTCCGGCGCGCGATGGACAGACGTTACGTGGAAGAAGAATTTTACCAGAGTAAAATGCTTGAGGCAAGCGAGGATGTTGTATTCGCGTGGCTCACGGAGGTAAACCTTGAGTTTAAAGGACAACATATGTTTACCGTTTGTTTTCTTTTTCTTTTTTTTTACCTTCATTTTTTTTTCTTTCCTTTTTCTTAAAAAAAATAGAAATTCGAGGGGTGTCGGGTAGGGGATTGGGGAGCAAGCTGAAGGTAGAGAGGGGGGGGGGGGGGGGGGTAGGGATGGCAGGGTGTCGTGAACCGAGTGCGATGCCAGGGCGTCCAGTAGTGTGGGCGGGTGGGAAATGTAAGACCATGATGTCAGAAATCCCAGCAAATCGAATCTAAATGTCACAAAGGGACACACACACACACAAACTATGTCCCCTATGTCAAGCTTTCAGGGTGGTGCAGAATTGTTACCGGCTGGTTGGTTGGTGGTTGAGGACAGTACTTCTCTGGTTATTACGTGCCACTGCAGTCTTAAGCACATGGACACGTCTTTAGTCCGTATTGAGCCACAGCTCAGTCTCATCTTTTCAACACCAACGTCATAAAATAAAGCTGGTAACGAATTTGGACTTAAACGCCACTGTATCTGTTGGAGGGCAGCCTTTCGTGTGTTGTGTGTGCATTCGGGAGAACGCAGACGCCCACTAACTTCGAACCGATCCTGGTTTCACCTTTGAATCCGCATCCACATCACGGATCCGCACCAAAATTGAAAATTTGTCTTGGACCATATTTTTATCTCTCCACCTAGTTTTCGTTGGAATCGGTTCTGTAGTTTCTGGGTGTAAAATCGCTGAACGGATCTGGCTTCTCGTTGACAATGGATTCGTCCCAATTGACACTTTCAATCTTTCCGTAAAGCTTTGTTACATGATTCAGATGGCTTTTTTCTTCCTCAGATTCTTCTTGACACACCAACGGACGCCGGTGAACACATAATCACTTTGACGGAGGTAGAACACATCCCCTGACTAAAAGCTGCATGACGAAGGGACAAAGACAGAGCGAGAACATCAAACTAATTGTCAAGCGAGAGTTGAAGCTGTGAATGAGGTTACAAAGCTGGGTTTGGTGTGTGCTGGGATTCACACGTTGTATTTTTCACTGATGTTATTTTGTCCCACATATCTTCTCGTGAAGGCTCTATAATCTCCCCCCCCCCCCCCCCCCCCCAAAAAAAAAAAAAAAAAAAACAAAAAAACCCACACCAACAACAACAACAAAAAAACGTCTTCAAGACCCATCGGTTATATCGCCTGGATTATGATATACAGAAATGGATTGGGGGTCGCGGGGGAGAGGAAGAGAGGGGGAGGACTGGGAGGAGGAAGGCTTTAAGATCCCCCCTCCCTCTCCTCGAATCTATCCTTGTAAAATCAGGGGAATGTGATTATGCCATTCTGGCGATGTCTCTTCTGAAGATACTGGTTGGCCTATATTTAGGTCACACCAGTCTGCTGGAAAGGTGTGCCGGAATGACAAGATGCTATAGAATCGCTGTGTCTAAGCCATGAGATAGTCGCCCGTGGTAGACGGGATTCTGTGGTGCCTGCGGATACATTTCGAACTACTCACTGAACCTCCAAAACAGAAACAACCACTTTCCCTCATTTCGTTTGCCACACGCGCACAGACACTCGCATGCGTGCGCGCGCACAGACATGCACACACACACACACACACACACACACACACACACACACGTACACCACACACACACACACACAGACTGTATGTAATTCATACATAATCTTATGAAGAGAAGAGAGAGAGAGAGAGAGAGAGAGAGAGGTCTTTAAGACAATCGATGAACAGATGACAGTCTGCGCTGAGATCTTTCAAACGACTCCACACAGACGACACAAAGCATGGTACTAGTAATAGGACTAGCGGCTGCTCTCAATGTCCAAATAGGTTTAACATGCATGGCCAAGTGCGTAGTACTAGTGACAGAACTGGCTGATCCAAATGTCCAACGGGTCCAATATCCATGCGCGCAATACTTGTAATAGACCCCATGGTCAAAAACACCCACGGAACAGTGTGTAATTACTACTGCAAGGAAAAGGATTGAGGTGAAACAATGGAAGAGCCATAGAAGGATTTCTGTCTATCCCAACTCGCACTTTATCTCCGTGCGATACTGAAGCAATGTGTCTGTAACAGGCAAGATACGGTGACACGGTGGACTTTATTGAAGTTGGTTCATCTATGTAGACTGTCATGAATTTTACATGACATGGCAGTCGCAGGGGCAGACTGGACAGTCTATACATATATAGGACGGGACTGGGCGGTGAGGCAGATAATGATAATCAGATCTGAGTTATTGTTCCTCTTGACCTATGTGCTGGTTTTGAATCTTTTGATCGTAACGCTTCTTTGAACCGCCTCCAGTAAAAGGTAAAAGGTGCCAGGCTGCTTCCTTTGAGATTTGGAGGACTGGCTCCGCTTGGCACTTTAACTTACAAGCCATAAAAGTTACAAAACATGCGAATGACATCCTTGATTCTCTCTCACCTGGTCCACCTGCAGAACTTGACATCCGTGATTCTCTCTCACCTGGTCCACCTGCAGAACTTGAGTGCATGTACTTCCTCGGTATCGCTGCAGAGATTGCTGTGTTCTTCATTAACAAGATAAACTACTCTTCACGTGGTGATGCGGCCTTTCTGAATGAACTGTCCTATGATATTGTATCTTTTACACACATATACACACACATTCAATCAATGGTACTTTCTATATCTTTTACACACACACACACATTCAATCAATAGTACTTTCAATATCTTTTACACACACACACACACACACACACACAACCACACTCAATCGATGGTACTTTCTATGCCTTTTACGCACACACACACAAAGCACACACACACAAAGCACACACACACGCACGCACGCACGCACACACACACACACACACACACACATGCGTGTGCGCGAGGCTCTTTCTTTGATACTTTCTACATGTTCCACACACACACACACACAACGTCCTATCTATGACATTTTCTACACGTGGTATACAATTTGTACCTGTATTTGCATTTTGAATATGTGTCGTTGTGGATGAGGTGATAGTGCTTACTGTAGCGTTGATGGTGATTGTGAATTAGTGTGTGTGTACGTGCATGCGTGCGTGCATGTGTGTGTGTGTGTGTGTGCGCGCGCGCATGCGTGTGCGTGTGGTGTGCGTGTTTACGCATGTTAATCAGCTGTGGAGGGGCAGGAGATGGAAAGTATTGGTTGCCTATGTGTTAGTGCTTACATCCATGTGCGGTGAAAAAAAGGTTGGTTGAACTTTAATATTTCTGTTGCCTGGTATGTGTTTCTGTAAGTGCTCTGACTGAGCTCAACGGAGATGCTATAACAGTGACCATCAGTCAGCCCCTACCGTTACCAACACCGCGAACAAACAAACCATCGAACGAACCGAAGAGGGGTCGAGGACTGGATTGAGAAAGTCGCGGATATCATAATTTTTTGTTGTTTTGTTTTTGTTTTTGTGGGTATTCCAAAACCCACGTACTTTGCGACCAGTATCTCGCCCGACCCCTACCTCATCCCTCCCTACCCGCTGGGTTAGTCGTTTCAGTATCATAACTCGTTGGGATTTGAACTTGTTTGTCCTCGAGACGCTCTGGCAAACGGGACATTGACCTCATCTCAGCGCCTATCTTCAAACATGCGTTCCGCCGTTGACGGGTCTGTTCGTGTGTCAGCCCGGCCTATTGTTTGCACAGGCAGCCGTGCCAAGCTCCGGAGAGCAAAGGTTAAACTGCCAAACCGTGCCACCAACGTGAAGCAGGTGTGTGAACGCAACCGATGGACGTGTTCCCCACGTGTGTGTGTGTGTGGCGCGAATGTGTGTGTGTGTGTGTGTGTGTGTGTGTGTGGTGTGTTTATGTGCGCGTATGCATACTCGCGTGAAGAGGGGGAGGGGGGAAGGGGCGGCGGGCATAAAATGCAAGTTAACTGTGACATCAGTCTTGACAAAAACAAACAAAGAAAACAATAAAAGGATCTTCTCCTTTTCATGGATGAAATAAAGGAAAAATAAAACTAGGAAGGAAGGTGGTCAAGAGAGAGAGAGAGAGAGAGGGAGCGTCTTAAACCTCTTGGCTAGGTGGAGAGGCAGGAACCCCTTGTTGGGGGTCAGAGGGCGATGACTCTGAAGCTGAAGCTAATTTCCTTTTCACCTTGCAGTCCACAAGACCACCACTGTTAAAAACTGACAGTGTCAGAGAACAGAATACAATGGAGTTCACTGAACACAAGGTGCTGGGAGAGGACAAGTTAGTACCTGTTAACCACATTTGAGTTTACCTGTGATGAAACTGTCGAGAAGTCAAGTTTTACACAAGGAATAGTTTGTTTGGCAGAATTTTGTGCAGCTGCCCCACCTGTAACAAGCTTTGCGAGAGAGAAAAAAAAGAAGTCCATTATGAGGTGCAGGAAGGGGCCACACAGCTGAGCTGAATTCAGGTATTAACTGGTGTATTTATGAAATACTTCACCATCATATATCACACCAGCTTGCTTAAAGTTTGAAGTTGAAAATAAGTACAATTCACCCCATCCTACCCTTCCGCAAACTTTTAAGTTATCCTCAGCACAGAGCGAGGCATGATGAGTCAAAGAGTGATAGACAGAAAGATTGAGAGAGAGAGAGAGAGAACAGTCATGTTAAGCGTTATCTCCACCTTTCTGCCCTCGCGCCCCCTCCCTTCCTCCTGCCAGTGCCCGCACCCAGAGTGCTGCACCAACTTGATGCCAATCACACAATGCACTGTACAGCACCTGCTGTTGTGGCCTTTTGACATCATGCGCCAAAGGCATTGCGTTGCCCATCAACACCACCATTGTCAAGACCTCTAATTTCCACCCATTCCCACTTTCAACGGCACAAAACTATGACAGCAATCATGAAAATATCCTCATTCAGCTGGATGAACGAAATCTGCATCTGCATTTGTGATTGTTGCCTGGAATGTAGCTCACATGCTGACCAAACATATCACTGAAGGCAGTCGAAGTTTAGCAAAAGCATGGATTAGTGCATGGATGGAGTGTTCAGGACATCTTTACCAATACATTGAAAAGAACAAAAATTGATATAAACGCATGATTTGAGAATTTCTTGAAAATACCAAACTCAGATTCTGATTTCTGGCCATTCTGGATTTGTGCTTTCATCCATGCCTTCTTCTGATTTTGCACGTACGAAATTTGTTTCCTCTTGAGACATTTATATTGCTTATCTTGATGGAGAGTGGGGACAAATCTTTTCATCTCCCGACTAAACATGGGAGACAATTGCATAGGGCTCTTGGTGGCCACTGATGCCAAATTCCAGGCTTTGGGGAATATTGTGCTGACATTTTTGTGCAAGATAAGTCTCTATTCAGTGACCAGCCGCCGTGGCGAAGTGGTTAGCATTGCGGACTCCCGGCTGGGAGGTCGTGGGTTCGAATCCCATCAGAGTCATGTGGGTTTTTCTGACCCAACCGGCTCCTACCAAGAGTTGAGTTTGCTGCGGACTCAGTTGGGAAGACTGGGACCACACAGTCGAGTTTCATCCACTTAATGGATGCGTTTCTGAGAGTGTTGCTCAAATTTCCTGACCAACACTGCAGGTGCCTGTATCTCTCGGGCCTGGTTGACGCTGGGATATATTATGAAAGGAAGCGTAGAGTACAGCCCTGTCATGTAGTCTCAGACCGAAATGGAATTCTGTAGCTTCATCTTAATCATCCCCATTCTCATCGATCAGCATCCCGCCTTGGCTTAAGGCTGTGTCAGGCCAATTGACATAGGCTAGAACACCAAGGCTACATCAAAATGTTGTTATGCTCTGCATAGTTATGCAGGGATTGTCTTCAGTCGTGACCAGCTCCTAGCATAACATTATCAGTCTCCAACCCCCCCCCCCCCCCCCCCCCCCCCGAAGTCGGAGTGTGGCTGCCCATGTGGCGGGGTAATCAAGAACGGTCACACACGTAATGTTCTCATCCCCAGCTGATGCATTTGTACCATAGTGTTCAAGTACTTCGGCCGTTTGGATGATCCCAGGAATCTTTTAGCCAGGGTACGACAACAACAACAACAACAATCGATCAGCATTAAAAAAAAGTCTCAAATTCTGAGGCCCTTCATGCCCTGCTCTCATAGTGACCTCAATTTCGATGTCCTCTCCACGTCTGTGGCCTTGGTTTGGTTCCGTCGGGTCACCGGTATCGGCGAGTCCATGGGGGCTGTCGTTGGACGGACGTGGTGGCACCCTCCGGAGGGAGAGCTCACTCACCCGGCTCCGCGACTAAGCAATTATTGTCGTCAGTAGGGGGCTTAGTAGGTGGTGAGCTGCGTATGTTAGATCAGAACAGGCGCCACTGAACACCACCGAAGTGACTCGGCAGCAGTGCAGTGTCTCCTCCGGTGGGTTGCCTCTTGACGACTCGACATTGACTGCTCCCTGTGGATTGGCGGTGCCGGGGCTGCGGCGGGGCCGACCGGGCTGTGGCTGTGGACGGGATGTCGGAATGAGTGGTGTGGGTGCACTGCCTCTGAGGTGGCGCAAAAAAAAAAAAAAAAAAAAAAAAGTCTCTATTCAGGCGAGCATGCTTCCCACCATCCTTTTTGATATTCCGGTATTTGTTTGGACAAATATGTGGAGAAAAAGAAATTTTACAACTGAAAATAGTATTATGATACACTTGCCTCTCCAAACACCAAGATGCCCCCTCCAGCCACCCTAAGAAAAAGTGTGAAAACTGAACTTTGATTTATGGCCTAAATGAACCAAGGGCAATCATTCCTCTGGCCCACCCGCCTACAGAGACATTCTTATATGGCCAATTTGGGAAAAACGCAACTGTTTGGATGGTAACGCAACTGTTTGGATGGTATACTGTAAACTGCTTTCAATGTAAATTCCTTTTTTTCATTTTTATATGTATGTGCAGTTCCATTTTCCTTAAAAAGAAGCGTATAAAGAATTAGACTTTGCCCTGAGTACTGCACTATCCACAAATTTTCCAAATGTCCATTGTTCTGCCAACTAAGGGTTCCTTAGTGCAAGTGACTGATGAGAAAATCTCAGTGTTTTCATTACCAGTGTTTTAATTACTATAATCAACACACCTAAATGCAAGGAACAACTACATCTCCAGCCGTAACACCGACTCATGTTGGTTACATTTATATATAAGTGATGTGAGTAGTTATACTGACTCATGTTGCTTACATTGATATGGAACAAAAATTGTAAATGGCAGATATCTACAATCTACTTCTTCAAATTATGTCTATAGTTGAATTTGTACATGTTGGACGACATTCTGAGTGTAACAACTATAATAAAATCACCGAGTCCATCATGTTGTGTGTGTAGATGACCAACACTTGGAAAACGGAGTAAAAACAGTGATACAAATGCAACATTAAACCTTTACTACCATTGTCATCAGAGACTGGCTGAGTCAGATGATGTGTAATCTTGTTCGTTTAAAAGAACTTCTTAAAAAACACTCACACTTCTTCACGCCCACTTTTTCCTCCCTACTCCACTCGTCACTTCCTCCTCCTCTACCACTACAACAGCCATCCTCCTCCCCAATTCCCTCCAAACACGCATTCATATGCATATATTTTCAGACTTTTCTCTTCATTTAATGATAAAAGTAACATATCAGCATATGCAAATTCACACACAAATCGAACACATGGGATACACAAAGAGTACAAGAAGCGAAAAAAAAAAAAAAGGTATGTAAAGCTTATATCATCATCATCATCGTAAGACTTCCTTTTGGTCGTCTACTGTGTATAACACGTCTTCTGGTACTGGAATCCATGTCAGCTAAAACTAGAAGGAATCACATCAAAGCAATGAAAGAACCCTTTTCCTGCTTAGTTTCTCAATATGATTTTTATACTCCTTGAAGTCTTTTATGAAACTCGAACACAGATGCATCATACTGAAAATACACACATAGGAATTCTTTTTTGCTTACACCATATCATATGTACACTAAAACCTCCTCAGCTTATACAGAAACAGGTTGGAGCATGCATATCTTCCTTGTACAACAAGCCATAAAGACATCACACCAGAGAACGGGACAGCAGAGATATTCATGTGAGAAATAACATCAGGAAACAAAGCACAAAATACTAAAGACAGGAATCAGAAAGGAAAGCACAAAATACTAAAGACAGGAATCAAAAAGGGATAAAGTAAACATACTACATAAATGTTCAAGACATAGTTTGAACATTTCTATTGCAAAGTGATGAATCATGATTAATCAGATTTAAAGAAAAATGAATGAAAGAAAGAAACTTTAAGGAAAAACGTTCTTTACATATCACCATTATAATTCTGATTTCCATCATTATACACTTAAAATGCATTCAGTTCCATTTCATTTTCGAAAGAATTTCCTTTCTTCATTCCTGATCAGTCCAAGGGTTTTATGCCCACATCAATGTCTATTTGAAATCCACATACATACAATGCATTTGGCAATTCACACGAAATAAGACTATTGGACGAAACCCGAACACTTCAATATCATGTATATATATGACAACAATCAGCAGCAGAACAAACAGAAGAGAAATGGAGTTTCCATACACTGGTATAACATCGGGAAAAGGTAGTGAAATTTCTCCCTCTCCACCACACAAACAGCAACAGTCACAAGAAGTCTGTGGCCAGGACTAGGGAAAGGATTCAGGTTTCTTTCTACAAAACAGAGTATCTATTGGACTTTGTTATTACCAACTATTGTACATTCAATACAAACAGTACATGGGCAGGGGTTCTCTGTACTGTAACTTTTATTACTTACATCTCTGCTTGCAGACTGCCCAAATACACCTTACAGCCTGTTACAGTTGACAAAAATCACTAAAATTAGGGCCATTTGACAAGTTGGAAGAAAATAAAAACTGGTCCCTCATTTTAGTGTGTGGTCGATATACATCAATTTGAGAATGAGTATAGAGGGTAGAATCAATCATTGTGTGTGTCGATATACATCAATTTGAGAATGAGTAAAGAGGGTAGAATTAATCATTGTGTGTGTCGATATACATCAATTTGAGAATGAGTAAAGAGGGTAGAATCAATCATTGTGTGTGTCGATATACATCAATTTGAGAATGAGTAAAGAGGGTAGAATCAATCATTGTGTGTGTCGATATACATCAACTTGAGAATGAGTAAAGAGGGCAGAATCAATCATTATGTCAACATAAAGTTGGAGTAAATGATACCTTACCCAGATGCGTATGCAAAACAGACAGAACTTGTTCCATGAAAAGTGATCTGTGCAAGCTTACATATACACCAGCAATATGAATAAAAGAGTTCAGAAAGTGAGAATATGAATTTTTTCCTTAGTTTCTGGTAATAACAATACAGCTCCTCACTGCATAAAACCATAACCGTCTCAAGCAAGGTTATACTGTGCGAATTCTTGTTTTCATTTGAAATAATGATAGAATTAACAGTGTTCTACTGCAAAAGATAACAAAAATTGCAAAATTAAAGAGCAAAACCAAAACCCTCAACCAATACATCTCACAAAACAAAAGTAAAAAAAAAAATCCAAATAATGATCCATGACCAAAACCTGAATGCATACATCTGTGGATTGGCACATACATATAAAAATAAAATCAGCACAATTCATTACTTATACTGGTAATACTATGCACATAAGCAGACCCATCATTCCTAAAAATAAAACATTCCATTAATGAACAAAAATTTTCAAGCAAACACAATCAAATTAAAACGATCCCGCTAAAACATCCCATTACAAAGTAAAAGTCCTTTTCCCCACCACCTTCGGACTCCTGTTCTGAAGCTTGTCCGAGTCAGGCGATTATCATTAAATTAATGCCCGTGCAAACACAAAGTATCTGTTCCTTTTAATCATGTCATATTACTGCCCGTGAAAACACAAAAGTATCTGTTCCTTTTAATCATGTCATATTACTGCCCGTGTAAACATGACACAAAGTATGTTACTTTTACTTGTGTCATACTGTTGCCCGTTCATATCTCTCAAATCTACTCTGGGTTTCATAACACAAAAAAAGGTTCAAATAAAAGGAACCAAGGAAGGAAAAAACAAAGCAAAATCATGAAACAAATGCAGTCACAAATCTTTGCACCCCCTCTCCCTCTACTCATCACTTTACCTCTTTTAATACAGCTGATTTTAGCTATTTTAAACTAGCAAGAAAAAAGAAATGAACACTACAGAGACAATGTCATAATCATTTTGCAACTTAACAAGTAGCAAACTAGATTTCCAGAGAAAAAAACAAAACAGTATGCATCCTATGGCAATGCATAAAGGAAGATGTATGAATAACAAGGATATGATACATACAGCTGGTACCAATTGCACAGTCTGATAAAAGATACAATTACCAACAGACTACGACTTCAGCAATAACTTGACAATGACAGAAGGTAAGCAGGGGGAGTGTTTCCAGAAATCAAACAAAAAAAGAAAAAACATAGAAGTATTAAAACTTGCACGTTAAAAATTTAGCAGATAAAGTTGTTCTCCAATATACTAGAGTCTCTTTAAAAACCTTAATGCACACAAGAGCATGCCCTGCTGGAGAATAGCACCACACTTAATCCACCTGGATCAAGTGTTTCTTTCACGACCCATGGCTCACTGTCACTGAAGCCTTTGTTCATCCACGTCAAGGTTTTTCCGTTTGTCGCCGTTTCCTTGCATGGATTTCCCAAAAGTCATCCACAGCACATTGTTTACTTTGAAGAGACACACGTGAACAGTTCACCACTTTCAGGTTTGGTAATCCACATTACTTGTCCATGAATAACCAGTCAACATCAACAGTACACTCCTCATCCTCAGCATGAATAGACAACCCAGCGAACTGTCTTAAAAAAAAAAAAAAAAAAAAAAAAAAATCTGCTTCGCAAAATATCTTCACTCTTAAACTTAAAAGCAGAAGCACTGGTGTAATTAGTTCCGAATGCTTAGATATTCGCATCATGACTGCTCATACTATAGCGTGTACATCGATGAGACTTTTCCGTTTGCGGCAATGATCCAGCAGTTTCCTCCACACGGAATGGCACTGAAGCAGGTGTTTGTTACCTGAAAATATAACAGAGATTAATAATCTTCCACCGTTACTGACCAAACAAAAATTTTAAACAAAAAATCATACAAAGGAAAGTAATTCTGTGATTTTTAAATATTTATGCCTATGACATCATTTTACTAAGCTACAAACAGCACTAGCTGCTGTGATGCAGTAGACAGCAGCAAGGTTGCAAAGATGTGGGTTCAAGTCCCTTCAAAACCAGGTTCAAATTCCTTCAGAGGCAACCATTTCTTGGATATTCTGCTAACGCTGGCTCCTGCCTAGTGTAGCACAGTGCAGACTAGGAGCAGGCGCTGCATCTGTCTGCATCCTCTCGGGCCTGCTTAACTGGCCATGGAATGTACCATGAAAGGAACTATCAAATACAGTCTTGTCATGACATAGAGGATCAAAATGGAATCCCTGAGCATCATCTTCATTTTCCTCATTTACTATTATTTACCAAAAAAGAAAAAGTACCCAATGATGTCCATCATGCCTCGCTCTGGTGGTATCCTTTTTCAGTTTTCACGTGCATACCTAAGGCATGTATATGCCAAAAGTTTTTGGCATGAAAAAAGTCATGGGAGACTGCTGCTCAATTCCAGAGGTGGATGCTCAACATGCAAGCTTCTGTCAGCGTAGTCATGTCAAGGAGCACCTCCAGTATGTAACATGGCATTACAGTCATCTCTTTGTACAACTCATCAATGAGGATCACCTGGCAGTGCAACATTTGTGAGATCACCTCATTGTGCAACTTACCAGCAATGAGGAGCATTTCCTGGTGGTAACAAAACTGCGCAGTCGCCACATTATACACCCCGTGTTCCTTATAACACATAGCTGGGGATACTTAACCCAGATTTTGCAGTTTGATGTGCAGATTTTCATACCGACAGTTCCTGGGACACGCATTGGGGTTTTTTTTTTTTTTTTTTTTTTGGTGTCGGTTGTGAGTACCATCTTTTTTCTGCAGCTTTGTTCAAAGTATAAACTTGTGATCTCTTCAAGAGATGAAGGGACTCGATTTCACTGACAAATGCAGTAAAACTTTTCAACTTCAGAGCTGCGGCCCCTGAGTATCTAACTCTTCGCATTGGTCACAGGAAAGAAGTAATTACAGATATGACTCAGTAGCTCTTTCTCAATAAAAATTGCACTGGATGCATGAGATAGTCTCCAATTTCACTGAAAAAAAAGAAGAAAAAAGACTTATATAGTCTCCGATTTCACTGAAAAAAAAAAAAAGACATTCCTCTATTTTAGCGTTCCTGATGAACAGATCAACAAAGATGGCAGTCTAGGCACTTCCATTGTGTTTGTCGATCTAATTTTCAGGTCTTGTTTTCAGTTTGGTTGAAGAAAACAGCGGCGGTTCTATTACTACAGCCAAGGACACTGACCTAAAAAAAAAAAAACAACCTTGTACACAACTGAAATCCCATTCCATCTTTCGAAAGATATGGCCATCATGTGCCAGTGGATATGGATGACACTAACATTAACACATGCACACAAGCGCAGCTGATTCTCCAAAGTTTTGAAGCTGGCTACCTTAAACAAATAAAAGTAGAATGCCAGTAACAATGAACTTTTAACAGCTAAAAAGTAGTGATTCAAAGAGAGATGCAAGGCCAGTGCAAGAGTGTTGCCTACATCAGACAGAAGATTTGGTAAAGTCCCAGATTAGCAACAAGATTTGGGGAGAAAATCTCGTTTTTAGAGCCCCCTTCCCCCCAATCATTCCCCCTCCCATTTCGTTTTTTCTATGGAGAAGAGTCTCCACTCATAAGATTGAGAATTTTCTCCATGGAAGAAACATATGTGGAGGGGAGGTGTTCTGCAATTGGATTGACCCATTTTCATCTGCATTTGTTGCTTTTGGTTTGACAGCAGCTCTGTGAACATTTGTTTTTAATTACCGATCTGTGTGTCCATTGTTCCACAGAGTTATGTAGCAGAATAGATGGGTGTGTCGGTGTAGAACTACTGTATAATTACCAATTTTTCCAGATTTTTATGCTATGATAGGGACTCTCAGATTTCACCAAAGGACACTCAGATTTTTCACCAAAGGGTCCGAAGGACCCACGGTTTTAAATGCAATACGGAACACTGACAATTCACCAGAAATGAGGAGCACCTCTTGATGGTAATAAAACTGCGCAGTCACCTCATTACATAACTCAGTAATGAGGAGCACCTCTTGATTTTCTTTTTTCTTTCTGCGTACGCAGGCTGATACTCCTGCGGACACTCCCTGTATAGCCAGGCAGTGGAGTTTTGTGTGTATGACCCTTTTATCCGCCATTAAGCAGCCATACTCCATCTTCGGGGAAGACCTCTTGATCATAACATGAAAGTATTATCACCTATTACACAACTACCAGTAAAAGAGCCCTTTAGAAGATACAAACATACAATGTAGAAACCATACAATGTACTCCCCTCACTGTAAAACTCACCAGTAATGATAAGCACTTCTCTGGCACGGGAAGTGGCCACATTCATCTGATGGGCATCGGCAGTCTCTCCTAGACGTCTCTGCAGCCAGGCATGGGTAGGCAGTTTCTGCACCTCGCTGCGATTTACAGATCGACACGTGGAGAACACCACAAAGTCAAACTCGCAGCCTGCCAGACAGAAAAAACAGCTCTTTTCACTGACATCAGACGCTTTCAATGCTAGTAAACAGGGAGGGAGGGGGGAAGAATATGCTTTGAGGAATATCATGACCTAATTGTTGTAGGACCGCAGTTTTGTGTTGTTTTCTGTTTGTCATGTCTGTGATGGCACTAACAATGCTGTCACTCACTTGTGCAATCATATTCTTAGTGTGTGTGTGTGTGTGTGTGTGTATTTCAGAACTAAGATGTATAAATAAGATTTTTACAACTAGAAGTAGTTTTACGACACACTTACCTGTCCAAACAAATGTCTTATCCCTACTTTGTGTGGGACATCGCCCTTTCATCAGGATCCTTTAAAAAAAAAGAAGGTATGCGAGCAGGAAGCTAATCTCACCTCTATACCCAGTTGGGCTGACAGAGTGAATGCCCTTAGTAAGTTCATGTAATGAATCATACTCAAATATAGATCAGTTTTCACGCATTTTTCTCGTACTGATCTGTCTAAACAAATGCCCTATCCCCACTTAGCGTGGAACATCATCACATTGTCAAAATCCCCCTAAAAAGCAAAACTGGGAGAGCAGGGAGCTAACCTTGCCTCCTACCCAGACAGGTGACAAGAGTGACTGCCCTCATTAAGTTCATGTCTTTGTGCCATACCTGAACTAGCTGTTTTATTTGTGGAAAAACAATGTCTGTCATTTCTGACTTCGGACTTTGTCGTTTTTCAGCACAGCAGATTCCAACAAATACCCATTTAAATTTCCTTTGCTTCTGGAGTGTACTCCCTTTTGAAAACTAAATCTTCTGTTACTTCGAGTTCTGTTTGTGTCTGCTCTCCATGCCTCGATAGCGTCTTCCCACCAAAACACGCGAGACCTCTCCTGTTCTGGACCTTCCCATTTTCCACCTTGTAACTTGTGTAAAGATTGATCTCACGCAACACCGCGCTTGTTACTCGAGTTTGATATTTGGGTGAATCTGCACAAGTGTCCATCTGTTCTGGCAAGAGTTCGCCACCTCTCCTAGCTGCACCCATGTACAGTGGTACCAAGGTCCACAGAGACAGGTCAGTGTCTCACCCTCACCTGCTCTGTGCCCCTCTCTTGCAGTTGATGAGAAGCGGTTGGGGAATTGTCAGGGATGTGCTGTTACTTGCCTCTGGCAAGGCTCAGGGTGGAGCAGTTTCCCAAGTGGAGCAAACTAAACAAGAGTTCCCTGAAGCAAAAGGGCCACATAGGCATACCCCAGCCAGGCTTGCATGTTCCACGACTGTCAACACACAGGTCTGTTCGCTGAGACTGCGAGAGAATACGACCTGGATGAAGAGGAAGAGTTGTGAAGATGATGAGGTCTCAACCTGGTGAGGGTGATGCTATCTGTTTCCACACCTTGGAACTGATACTGAACAGGTGTAGCTGGCAGAAGCAGGGGTCTCTCTAGCCAAAATCTGTTTACGCAGATATCCAAATTCCATTCAGACTCTAATAATGAGCAGGCACAATTCTCATGCGAATCAAGCTGCAAATTTTGAGAACATTTAGACCAAAAGATGCAGGTTGCGAGAATGTTGGCTCTGAGGGGCTAAAAGCAGTCATGTGACTCCATACGAAGCAGAAGGCATGGAGGAAGATGAAGAGACTCCATAGACCAGGACTCAGGGTTCATAGCCTAAGAGCATCCCAAAATTCCCAAACTTTTCCCAAACTTTCAAAACCACTTTCTGGATTTTTCAAAGACCTTTATTTTATTTAAGCAGCCCTAAAACTGAAGTTAGGTAGATAAAAGGGACATGTAAATAAGCACAAACACAACAGACAGACAGATTACCTTTTAATAGAACAGTTCCTTGTTATCACACCAATCTTCTAGCCTTATTATTGTCTGTTTGTGATGACCCACAGAAAATGTAAACTATTATATTCCTTTTTTTTCAGCCACAATGCACTGCCGTTGTTTGAAAAATGAATCAATGGATTCTGTCCTATATGTCACAAGACTTACAACAACTGTCAATTCCAAAGGCAGCCAATGTGTTGTAGTGGAGATTACCTTTTAATAGAACAGTTCCTCGTTATCACACCAATGAATTTGGAGTCAAAGTATCTTGTAAGAACACAATTACGGTCCCAGAATCTGACACACATCCAACTGTTTTTCCTGGAGATTCTGGTTCAGCGTTTCATCAAAAAGAAGCACATGGTTTTCTGCTGCCTTTACTTGTTTTGTAAGCTCGGATGAAAAATATGGCCCAAGACCAAAAGTACACAAGTATCTTGCTTTTGCTTCTCCACAGGAAAACGCTGCAGCAATGTTGCTGTCAGGAAACATGGCTTGAAACAGCTGTTTCATGCCATCACATGATTTCATACTGTAATGGGATGTTATGCACTTCATTGCCCACAACACCTCGGCTTTCAACACTTCTGTGCCAGACACGTACGATGCCAAACTACCACACTGTTTTTCTTTCTGCGTTGCAGCTGATGAGACGGGAACCTCTGAAGATGTCACTGGTGCAACAGAGGAGGAGCTGGTTGTGGAAGACTTCTTGCTGTGGATGCCCATGAAGTCACCAATGGGTGCAACCACTTTGTCAATGGAAGCCACATTCTTCTTGTGCTTTGCACCTGAAATACAAATTTTCTTTTGTGTTTATAAAAGTTTTAATCAAGACACCAAAAATCGTTCTTGTTTATCATATCAATTTTATTATTACTAGTAGGCAAAATCTTTATAATCATCACAATCATTATCACTATTATCATTATCATCCTAATTATTGTCACAATTATATGTCTTTAACATTGTTTAAAGAGAGTGTATGATGTTACTGCTATATCTGTATCAGAAATTTTATAAAAAATTGTAAATATTGATTGATCATTATAAAATTCTGTCAATATACTGTTAAATATTAATTAAAATGAATGTTCTTGTTATTGTGAAATAAATACCAGTATAACTTACTGTTTTATATCAATTGCTATTAATGGTATTAACTTTAAAAAAAATCACTATTACATTTACAATTATGTACTCTCTATATGGAAAGAAATACTATCTTCATTTCACATTAGTATTAATTATAACATGATTATAAGTTCACATGAATATTTCCTATTAGTATTGTTCCCAACCTTTTAAAAATATAATTAAAAATAGTATGAATGAAAATAGTGGGTAGCAGTGGTGGTAGTAAACAGCGTAAGTACTAGTAGTAGTATAATAATATCAGAGCAGAAGTTCTAGGAGAAGCAGTATTAGAACAGAAAGAAGTAGTACTAGTAGTAGTTGCAGTAGAGCATGAGGTAATCACCACTTTGCAAATTCTGGCAATATTTGTAACAGTGTTTCCTTTAAAGCGCAGGTCACATGGTCACATTCTTTTTTCTTTTCTGTTAAAGGGCAAAAACGTCAACCTGAACAACGTAAAAAAATTAAAAAATAAAGTAGGTTGAGGTATGGCTGATGGGAGAGCGTTTGGATAGCTTGGCTAACTACTGAAACAAAAGGTTCACCAAAAATCATTTTCCGTCTTCGTCTCATTTTTCTTCCTGTGACCAAGAGAATGTGACCGGTGATCCCACGCGATGAACACTGTATTGACTTACCGCCGTTATGGCTGATGAGGGCTCCTTCACCCATCGATCCAATATCGATGTTTTTTTCTGCACGCTGCACAGTACGCAGACCCACTTGTTGCCAGCATTTTTCCGCAGCCATCGTTTGTAAGTCGAATTTTCGAGCCACAGCTCGTTGAAAACGCACTGGTCCGGCATTTTGTTTTCTCTGAGAGACCCGGATATTCCAAGGGAAGTAACTCGCGTTGCGCTTGAAATCGAGAGTTCGTCTGCTACTCAATTCGCTGCGGTTCATCCGATCGCATTTATTATATTTTATAGTTGTTTCCTCTTGTATGTTAAAATTTCATGGTCCCCGATTTTTTTCGGAGTGGATATTTTATATTGGTGACATAACTCTAAATTCACAAACTTTCACAAACCATATTCATGTTTTCTTATTTTTCAAAGACTTTCCAGGGCCTGGAAAATAACATCTTTTTTCCCCAAACTTTCCCAAACGCTACGAACCCTGATAGTGCATGACAGCATACACAACTGCTAGAGAGAGAGGTGGCAATAAAGAATAACTTGCAAACAACTACAGACAAAATTGTTCCTTGTGAAGGAAGAGAAAAAGAAGCTTCCTCAACCAAAACGATGGCAATTAGCATGTCCACTTGAGTGGATCCAAGAGCTTTGACACTCAGTCCTAACTCCAAAGAAGGCATGTTTTTTCACTAAGGAAACTGAACTATGGGTACGATTCATGAAGTAAAAGCAACCACTAGTCTGCATGACAGGATCCATGAGAGCCAACAAAAACAAGTTCAAATTCCGAAGAACAGAGATAAGTGTGTTTCCTCACAAAGGAAACAGAGAAAACTGAACAACTGGAATGATTCATAAAATGAACTTCCTAAGGGCAATTACTCTTCTGGTGTAACAAGTTATGAAGGCATGATTAATTCTTTGTTCTCCTAGCTTTGTTTGGTTGGTTGTTCGTTTTTTTTCATTTTTTTCATTTTTGAGGATCCTGATAACATGTCTTTCATGCCTAGCAGAGATAAAGCATTTGTTTGCACAGGTTAGCATGAGAAAATATGTCTACAATCCACAATGTTCATTTTTAAACAGGAGAACTATCTTCCCCTAAACTGCAATGCATGCAAGATTTCTGTTGCCTTGTAAATGCTCAAAAGATTGTTTGCAATTATCTGAGTTATTCATTAACTACCTGATGCGTCTACAGAAGAGCAAACCACATTTTCCCACTGACGCACTGACTGACCTTGAGCCTCATTCACAGTATAAACTGCAACACTGGAGAGGTGTTTCCGCATCAGGTGTTGCTTGATGACGTTGAGCTGAGCAACATACTGGGTCAGCACTGCCAGTCTTTGGGCAGCCACCCCCTTCTTTACCAGGTCTTCAATGATGCAGGCCTGAAACAGTATCAAACAATGATTGACAATCATGTCACAAAGCTTATTATTCCTTGATTTACGTTTTTCAGCATTAGGTGACTTCTTCATATGGGATAGCTGGTAACATCTTGACAGTATTTGTCTTTCTACCAGATTTGGTTTTGCTAGCACTTATAATTGCTGACAGCATATTTAGCTGATCGCAAACATGCACACTATGTATACAGTGATTTCATAGACTACTGATTTTTTTAAAACACAGTTGAGTTGAAATACACTGTTGGGATTTTCATATAGGACAAGACTCAATCAAACAAACAAAACGAGTACATACCACAGATTCAGCTTCTTTTACATTGCAGATGGAGTCCACAACTCCCACATCTGTCTCAGTCATGTGGACTTCTTCCTGCCCCACGACATGATAAAACACGAGTGGCTGGGCAGCTGAACCAGGCCCACGCTCAGAGGGACTCGATCGACCACCATAAAAGCATTCTGATGAAACTTCCGTTATTCCCTGAGACTGCAACATGCAAACATTTTGTGTGAGTGCTTTAGTGAAACTCGAGAACTGAAGAAATGTTGTCAAGTCTTATATTTGTGCTAATTATACACCATATCATCCTTTGATGAATTTCCTGAGTGACACTGATCTGACTGACCAAGAGGTAGCATTTATTCTATCTATACATGATAAACAAAGCTAAAATCTGAGACTCAAATAATCAGAGGGTAATGAAATTGGCATGTTTGTAATATTGCTAGAAAAGTTAGCACAAAGCGCTGGTCTGCCAATTCACAAAGCAGAAATCTTAGTACTTGAATAATCAGAAATTAATGAATTGTTAGAAAAGTTACACAAAGCACTGCCTAAGGTATCCAACAGGGACAATTTTTTTTCAGCTCCAGCCCTTAAGCATGGCAAGACTAAAGGGCAGTAAATGGCAAGGACTGTAACTGCAAATTAAAAGAAAATTTACACATAATTCAACATACTGCCTTGCTATAGTTTAGTGCATGATTAAATTTCACTTTCCTTCAACTATAGAAGTTTTACAGCTATTCTTGAACAAATAAGAAGATAGTCCTTGCCAACACAGTTTATATACAGAAGGAAAAAACTTGATTTCATGTGTCAGAGGCCACATAACCCAAACTCACCATACGATACTGCTTGGATAGAGAGATGGCTGTGTTAGCGTAACGTTCAAGCAGTGATCTGCCCAAGCCCATGGCACGAGAGGTGTTGTTCATCACTGAGGGTTTCAACTGCTGCCGGTCACCTAGCAACACCAGCTGTTGAGCTGAACGCATCAGAATCAAGGGCAGGAGGCTCTCTACTTCAATACAGGATTCGCAGCTGTCGATGATTATCTGTCACAAAGGAAAGAAGATAATAAGAACAGCACTTTCCAGCCGTTTTCTTCACGACGTTTATGTGAATGATTTCAACAGTTTTCACGCTGTTTTCATGGAAACATTACCTTGCATGCTTTCTCTCTTTGTAAACAATTTTCCTCTAAACTGCTATTTGCTGTGGTGAAGTGGTTAGCATCACAGACTCGCGCCTGGTTGATTTTAATCAGAGCCATAATATATTGTGGGATTTTTTTCTCTCTCAATCGGCTACCCTGAGTTGAGTTTGCTCTGGGCTCAATGGGGAAGACTGGGACCATAGGCTTGAATTCATCCACTTCATGGATGAGTCCCGGAGAGTGTTCCAAAAATTTCCTGACCAACACTGCAGGAGTCTGTCTCTCGGGCTTTGTTGACTCCTGGATGTACTATGGAAGCAAGTGTGGAGTACAACAGGTCATGCTGTCTCAGATCTGAATGGAAATCCAGAGCATCAAGTTCATCATTCTCATCAATCAGCATAAAAAAAAAAACCCTCAAATTCTGTGACCCATCATGTCCTGTTAAAGTTCACGGTTCCAATTACCTCTATGCCTTTGATTTGGTTCTATCAAGGTCACTGGTATTGGCAAAGTCATGGGGACTGTCACTGGCCGGAAGTGATAGTACCCTCTGGAGGGATGGCTCACTCACACTGTGTTCTACGACTAAGCAAATACTGTTGTCAGTCTTGGAATTAGTACCTGGTGTTCTGAGCATGCTGGATCAGAACAGGCACACTGAACACCACCTAGGTAACTTGTCAGCAGTGCAATCTCCTCTTGTGGATGCCTCACAACAACTGGACACTGACCATCCCTGATGATTGCCAGTGCTAGGGCTGTGGCGGGACAGGCCAGGTTGTGGCTGCGGATGGGATAGGCGGGAGAGTGGGGGGGGGGGGGGGGGGGGGGGGGGGGGGGGGGTATGGGTGGTGGGGGGTGCAATGCCAATGAAGTGGCATGGAAGATGAGACTGCAAAAACAACGAAAACTCTATAAAGAGAGACAACTTTCATGTTTTGTGCACACACGAAAGCCGACCTGTTTTACGTTGGTTCCCTTGGCCATTCGACGACTGGCAGCACTGGAACATGTTGCCAGGATGATTTCTGCTCGGTGCAGTTCTTCCGTTTCAGCTTCATTCACCAGCATTTGATATCCCTCAATCTGTTTGAAGCATAAAACACACCTCAGAATATTGTCTCTCTTTCAGCTTCCTTCCCCCCACCCCCCCAAACCCCCTACCATTCCTTCCTCCTCACCAAATACTACAAATGAAATACTGGTTGTCAGGGGGCAGAACAGGATGGATAGATGACAGGGGGCCCAAGCAGAATGGTTTGATTTTTCATATATCAAATAGTCACAACAACAAATGTACACCAAAAACCACTAAGATGTATGGATTAATGTCTGCTATGATACGATAAATTCTAATATCACTGTAGCCCTTTACCACTATATTAACTAAACATTTGAAACCAGTGACTTTGATACTGCATGAGGACTGGCTGGATTTAACTAGGATGTATTACCTGTTCATCTGTGAAGCTGTGAGGATACATGCCCACCAGGTAAAAAAAACCCATCAAGATGTACGCATTAATGTCTGCTATGACACGATACATTCCAATTTCATTGTAGCACTTTACTACTATATCAATTAAACGTTTGAAATCAGTGACTTTGATACAGCAATTTAACTAGAATGTTTTACCTGTTCATCTGTGAAGCTGTCAGGATACATGCCCACCAGGCTAGTCGTACTGACTGAACAGCATGTCGTATTCCTGGATGTTCTGGTGGTACCTGCTGGATGGGGAGCGAATGATATGATGGAGACCCTCTGGCTGCCCTTCTGCGTTAGTGGCGCCACCAGCCTTCAGCTTGCTGGGGGGGATGGTTCCTCGAGGTACAGGATACTGGCGTTGCTCTATTTGCTCGTCATATACACGCACCATGTGAGGGCACGACTTGCCGAGATGCCTTAACTGGTCTGGAGAAATACTGGTCTCGTTAAAATTATGACTTGTTATCACAGAATATTTTAATGAAACAACTATGTTACTAGCAAAATGCTATGGTCAATACTAAACAAAAAATGCACTTTATAAAGAAAAAAAAAGTTGGGTTTGATACAGACAAGCTTGCGAGTTCCTTAAACAACAATGAGCTGCCCTTTCAAAACACAGACTAGAACACATTGGAAGTGACTGAATGTCCTTAGGAATTTCCAAAGAAAGACCGAATAAGAAACAATTCAACAAATTTTCTTGTTCATCAAATCATAGTCTTAATCCTTCCCTGTTGTGCCGAGTTTGAACATACATTGGGACATATCAAAACATCAGCAGCCAGATGACATTTTCATCACAACAGTTAAGCTGTGATTAGATGCTTCAATCATCTTCATATGGCCAAGGGGATGCTTAAGAAAGGGAAGTACTTTTTAAATGCAAGATAGACAAATGACATGGAGGGCATATGTCATCCTCACCTGCAAAGATGTCAAGAGCTGCATCTGAAGAAGCACAGATCAACACCTGAGGGTGAACAGAGTCTTTGCTGGCTGACTGAGGTGTCATACGATTGCGGTGAACTAACAAATAAGCCAGCTGAGCCGCTGTGTGTGTTTTTCCACAGCCTGGAGGCCCCTCGATCAAGGTGAATGGCTGCTTCAGAGCTGTCTGCACTGCTTCCTTCTGCTCCGTATTCAAATGCGTCTTTATCTTGTCCATCAAGAAGGCCACTTCAGACTGGTCAACTGTTCAGATGAAACAATCAGTACAGAATGTTTCAGCATCACATAGTTATTTCCCATTCAAAGCAAATGTCCTTGTTGAGCATAAAGTTCTACACAACTAAACACCTCAACTGTCATCACAGTGGTTCTCTTTTAATTAAAAAAGCACTTAAACACGCACCCCCAAAAAGAATAAAAAACAATCCTTAACGAAGCAGCCTGTCCAGGAGAAATTAACTAATGAGGGAACATTGTAGTGCAAGTGAAATATAGATCTATGTGTAACAATTAAAAAAGAGTACAGCAGCAGCAAAAACGTGCTATAAATCAGTATAAAATCCATGGAAACTTACTCCAAACGTCTCCCACGTAACAGACTGACTAATAGGACCAACTTGTCAAAATATCTCTAACATTGTCGTTCACATCCACTTACTATTGTTGACTGGCTTGCAACCAACAGCAATGTCTCTGGCCAGACGGGATGCACTTGTCAAGCATGCCACACCATACTCCATGTGCCTGAACATCAGATCACACAAGAACATTTGAAAGCAAACCAGCAATGATCGCTGTCCCTCCTTCCAAAAACAAACTACCATTTGAACAGATAAAAAAAAAAAAAACATGTGTCTAAAACACAATCATCATCATCATCCCCTTTTAGTTTAAATCATTCTGATTTTCATCGCCTGCAACATGAAACCAGATCTACAGTGTTGATTCTAGGATTTCAAAAAAGGGGGCCCAAGGGCCCCCTCACATAAAAAAAGGGGGCCCATAGGGTGAAAATGGGAGGCCCTCAAAACGCGTGAAAATTCAGATTTTAAAGCTTAATCACAATGATTACATTATGGCCAAAGTAAACTAAAACAACAAAAAGAAACAAGAAACGAGTTACATTTTATTACAGAAACGCACACACACACACACACACACACACACACACACAGAGTACACACACATTCTGACATACCTTAGAAGACTTGTCTTTTTCTGGTGGTGCATGTACTCAGCTGAGCTCCCTTCTTGGCAGTCATACAGCAAGTGAGCAAGTCTGTTGTCACCTCATCATAAAATCCAGCAACTCTAAGCCTACCCACAATTAATTCAGTCTCTTTATATGAAGTGACCATCACTATTGTCAAGATTTATATACCATCAGTATCACCTTAAGAAAACCCTTTAACTGTGAAAAGTCACTGTGTACACCTTCACCATACACAACTGAAAAGCTTTATACATATGTACAGCCCACAGAACTCCATTCATTTCTTGTAGATCCTCCTATCCTTCTGTTGCTTCCACTCTGCTGCAGCAGCTGTGAAGTCATGGTCATTGATGGGAGGACCTTCACATTTGATGGTCATCAGCACATTGAGGCTGTCTTCTTTCAGCCTGTTTCTCCTGGCTGTCTTGATGGCATTTTGGGCACTGAAACCACGCTCACAGAGTTTCTTCTGCTCTTCCGTTTTCGAACTGGAGGGATCGGCTTCGTTTTCACCATCTTCATTATCTTGCTGATCTTCGGGTTCACTGGCACTTTCAACCGTTTCGCCTCCGGCGTCGATCGGCTGAGACACGCTATCGCTTGACTGAGTAGCCGTAACGGTGGCTGTAGACTCATTATCGGCTTCCAGCTGATGATCTTTAGATATATCAGTGCGTTTTTTCTTCGTGAAGGCGAAAGAAAACAGAGTGTTTGGCTTCGCGCGTTCATCGTGAAGTGACATGAGACTGTTGAACTGCCAGTACCGCTGATTGGCTCAACTGCTGCTTCTCGGCCAATGAAAAAATTTGGTAGAACGCGCGTTCGGCTAAAGGAATTGCTCAGGAGGCTATACACACGGCAGCGGCGAAGCCGCGCTGGTTGTGCAAAAACGCGTTCGTTTTCTTTTTTTTTGCGGCTTTTGGGTCGCGTCTTTCGCGATTTTTTGCGGCCTTCAGAAAAATATTGCGGGAATCCCGCAAGGGCGCGCTCTAGAATCAACACTGGATCTATATACTGTCATTTGTAAAAATTCAGACATTTATAGCATAAAAGATGACAATTCAAACATAAAATGAAAACAGGAGATATTTTATGTATTGCCTCAGGCATAAAAACCAAGGGATACAGTAAGAACATTGAGCAAAGACTTAAATTTACTGGGAATTGAATTAAAAAAAAAAATGGCAATGCAAGTCTGAGAAATGCTCTTTCCTAACTCTGACCTGTAAAGAGATGTTCTGGGGATCACCTCCACGGTGCAGGCCAGTTGTGATGATCTGGGGTCCAAAAGTTGATGGGGAATTTTTACAGCAGAGGACAGGAGCTGTAGATGTACGGTGACCATGCCTTGCGTATCATGCTTCACCTGCACCACCACACAATGAGCCACCCAGCTTCCAGAGGATCCCATCTTCATCAGGGCCGACACTCGGTTATCCAGCTTTCCATCGTCAGCCATCTCCACTCCTTTGTAGCGCACACACAGAAAATCTAAAGGCACTGGCACAGAGCTTTCTAGACCAAACACTTCGAGTTCCTCGTGAGTCTGATTAACGGTGAAGACCTGTCGCTCCTTGCAGAAAGACTGGCTCAGTGTAAACTGTCCAGACACACAAGCATCACCACCAGCATAGCTTCCCGATGAATCATCCCTCCACTGGATGGAGACGTTATGAATGATGGTCGATTCATGGTTACGAACGGCTGTCTCCGCAGCCTCGACAGCAAGGACGGGCATCCACTGCTGCTGGTAATGTGTCTCGTCTCTGTAGATGTTTAAAATGCTGGAGCAGGACTTTGATTTGGTGTAGCAGGACGAGGGATTTCTACGATGCTCCACACAGATGTCCAGGGTGGGTGTGAGACTGAGGAGCTGTAACTGAGGCACCAGGAGACCACGGTTGAAGCCAGCAGTCAGCTGTGCCTGCATCATCATGCAGCTGTGAATGGACAGGGAAAACTCTGTGAAGTGGTGCATCACGCTGCCACTGCCTGCTTCAGAACTCACGTCCCGTGCATAACGCCCATCAGTCATGGGTTCAACAATGTGTGCCTGCAAAACAATTGCACATATTTTTTTTACATACAAAAAGTGATTTTGTCAATAACTTATTTACTTACTGCCTATTATGCCACAGGTATTCAGGACAGCAACTGAGGTCCTCCACACTAGCCTATTCTGTGCCTTGTTCTGGATTGTACCTAGTTTCAGGGCCTAAGTTTAGTCCTGCTGTGTTTTCTTTCTCTTTTCTGTTTCTTTTCCTTCTTTTTTGTTGTTGTTAATTTAGTAAGCTTTTAGCATATTTACAGTATTATATCTGCCTTCCGTTACACTTTCGGTAATGGTATAGGTGTGTGTATTTAAGAGTGTAGAGAAAGAGTGGTTAAGTGTGTGTGTGCTTTGTGTGTGTGTGCGTGCGTGCGCGTGCGTTTTTGTGTGCGCGCAAATGCAGGTGCACAGATGTGCACTCATATATTTAAAAAGCCTGAAAAAAAGGAAAGGATAGAAACACACAGAAAGTCAGGCAAAATGGAAGCAAAACCCTGACTGAGATAATCAAAATCCTGACTTTAACTAATATGTGACTGGGGTTACTCTCTCTGGCAAATTTCTGATTATAACCATGCCACCTTTCCTTTCCTCTTTTTTTTCCTTTTTGAATTTCCTAAGTGTTTATTTATAAATGAGGATTTTTCTACACAATTTGATCCTGACTTATCTTTTTGCCATGGGCTCTTTTACATACACTATGTGTCTGTCATAAACACACCTCAATTTATTGTCTAACTCATGGTCCAGTGCAACTAAGCAGGGTAAAAACAAAGACCCCCCCCCCACCCTCAAAGTCCCATGTCTGACTCATTTCCTTGTTCAGTGTTTCATCCATTATACCATCCACACTTCTCAAAACACCACCTCAACTGACATGCACCCTACCTGAACAGTCCCAACCGTGGCCACCTGCTTCTCTTCATTGTCCTCACGAACCGCAGCCAGCAACTGTTGCCACTGGAAGGGAGGCAAGTAGCTGACAAAGCGATCCCCGCACAGCTCCACGCTGCCCTGCGCAACTGGGGCAGACGTCCTGCTCTTGGCTCCCTCTGTGTTGTAGATTCTCCCTTGCACTGTCAATTTCACCTGCATAAAACATGTTACATGCTTAATTGTTGTTTCTGCTTTTCTGAAATGGATAACTACTTGAATCAAACAAGGGACCAGATCTCAGCCTAGACACACATTGCAGTCTTTCTCGCACTATTATGGCACAGCCACTGCTATGGTTACTGCCTTTCTTTTTCTTTCGTTCAACTTATTTTTTGTCTCCTCCTTTTCTCCTACACATAATGCTGACACAAAATGAGGTTCAGAGTTCTAATCACGTATGCAGCATTCTGCTTGTGTCCATGTTCTTGGAGTAGAACTTCATATTATTTCTCTTACATACTGTGCGGCTCTTCATCAGACATTCACCAGTTTATCAGTCTCAACATCAGCATGATGAAACAGTAATTAATGGAGGGGGGGGGGGGGGGGGGGGGGGATGATGAACATTCTGATTAACAAAAGCTTTAAGTCCAGAACTATTCATGAAATGGAAACAGCAGCAGATCAAGTATCAACTCCCTCAGAGCTTACCTGATCAGCTTCTGAAGAAACCGATGGTAAAGCTGAGGGACCAAAGACCGTCAAGCTGACAACACGGCTCTGTTCTGGAATATTCTTCATGTTTGGGAAACACAGACGCATGTTCTTGTCATCAAGTTTTTCAACCACCGGGAGAAGGGTCAAAGGGCGAGACTGTAGAGCGGCTGCCAAGTGCACTCTCTCGTCAGCTGAAGCAAAAGTGTCCACTCTACGCTGAGTGTAGTTGCAGGCAGCCATGAGCGAGTGATATCGAGCTGGTTGTATGGGCAGGGCTGGTCACTGATCATGGCCGACACAAGGCGCTGCACGACGATGCTGACATAGCTCCGCAGAGGACTCGTCATGTTGGTGAGGCATGTTAAGTTCTGACTGTAGTGACCTGGGCATGGCAAAATCAAACAAAAAACAAAAAATCAGGTTTTCATCACTTTTGGACATGTACAGATTTTCATAGTATAATTTGTTAATGCTGGAGCACCCACAGCAAACTGTAACTCTAGCCACAATTTCCAGACCTGCTAACCCCCTAAGAGACCAATGAGTAAGAATTGAAGCTCAGTGAGGCAGAAATGTGTAATTTCTGAGAGCTACGAGTAATCAAGCGCGACATTTACCTTTTTTCAAACAAACATGATGCGATGAAATTGTTCGCACAATTTTTGTGAACTTTACTTTTCTACAAAAACAAGCTTTTCTTTTAAGTGTCACAAGAAATCTTTACAAACTATAAAAATGTAGAATACACTGGAAACACACAAATCCTTTAAACCATCATGGCATGGCACACCAAGGCTTGATAGTGCGCCAGAAACAACCTAAAAATTGGAAATGAAATGAGGCAGGGAACAGTAAATAATAAACAGTAAACAAGTGGGGTAACGTTTGCCCCCATAAGGAAACCTAACACAAAGTAACTTTTATTCAAGACTGGCACAGCCTTTTAAACTTGAATAAAGTCAGACAAATACATAGACGAACAATCTAATAGTGGGGGAAAAAAAACAAGCGCAGGCCAACAACTCAACTGTCTTGATAGTAATGACGTAGCAAAGATTTGGACTTAAGGAGGTGGGGGGCGGGGAGGGGGACTTCGAAGATGGAGAAACTGGGAACATGAAATTAAGAAAATATATAACCTAAAAAATGTTCTCCCCTGTTGCTGATTCTGTGCATGTGGGGTTGGCTATCAGCTCAGTGGCGATTGTGTCATTTTTTAAGTATCGCACCACCCAGGAAAGAATTTGTGGCCCCACCTTCCTGACTTCCATCAGTCCCAACACAAACGGTCCATTCTGCAGTCGAGATGCAGCAGCAGTTTAGGCTTCCATGACAAGGGTCCTTACAATGTGTGTTGTCTTTATTCAACCGCTCTTGAACTGTTTGGCGATCTCTGAATCTGAGAACGCTTCTTTAAAAAGCTGGGATGCATGGTCGGCTGCGCTAAGAGCGATGTTGTGCTCGACGAAAAATCGGCCACCAATCCTTCAGCCCGAATTACCCTTTTCCTAATTTCATCCTCTTTTGAGGTGTCTACAGTCTGAAAAAACTACGTGATGCTGGAAGAATTCGGCGCGTGAGAGGAATCGGTGTGCTTGCGTGACTCAAGGTGAGACTTCACATCCACCATCCTGCCATGGGAAATTGTGAAGTCCCGACTCGCAAGTGGTACACCATGCACAATTTACACCTTTAGCCGAAGGTCGTATGCAGGGGAACTTTTCTGAGTATTCTTTTCGGAACTTTTGACCAAGTTTTTTTCTTTTACGCATCTTGTCCAAAACTTTCAACTCCATGTTTCGACATTTTCGTAGCTAAAACTTCAAAAAGACGCCAACTTCGCTGAATGGTAAAGATGGTGAAACGAACTACGCATGACCGGAAATGCTTCTTGAAGATTACTGGTTATACGCACGGCGCCGTGCATATCTGTACATAAGCTGATTTTTTCGTCCGTTTAAAAAAAAAACAACTTTCAATGCGTAATTTTTTTGATAAATACGTAAGGGCGCAAGAATTATCACTTGGGCGTAATAAATTACGTGAAATGCGTAATGGTTGGCAGGTCTGAATTTCATGCTATTTATTTAAGGCATGATGTCTGACCTCTATTCACTGCCCCGACTGCAGGACTTCACTGATTGCAGGTCAAAATCGTAAGATCTGAAGGACAGTAACTCCATTTGGTTTAGAGTTTGCACTGTTATTGCTTCACCTGAATAATATCCTGTTCATGTGAAATGGCTAGACTAGACAGAGTTACTAGGTAGCCTGAAGTGTCTGCCCTATCCCACAAGGATATTTCAGTCCCTCACTGAAAAACATACTGTCAGTCATAGTCAAGTTTATTAACAATCCAACCACACCCCCCACCCCGAATTCTTCTTTTACAGACCTGTTTACCCCAAATTCATGTACCTGTAATATCTCAGACAAAAACCTGTAATTTGAAAAAAAAACCCAACCCTGTAATCTTCAAAATCGCAATACCTTCGCAACTTTTGAAGATTTGGAAGAGCTGGCCGTTGGCGCGTAAGACTGGTAAAAGACGCAAGGCACGCTGGGAAAATGTCTTCTTACTGCTTTTGACCAAGCAGACAAAACTTCGCGTTCATCAATTTTCTTTCTTTGATTTGGTAGTGGTGGTGGTGGTGGGGGGGGGGAGCAAAATTCCCGTATTTTCAATTTTTTTCAGTAGAAATTACGGCAAAATTGTAAGGGTAAACAGGTCTGCTTTTATATTCAGCATTTAATGGAACTAGTTCTTTGCTGAAGAAAGACTAGACAGTTCAAATCAAACTAAAAGCTAAACTTTTTTTTCTCATTTTATATGACACTACTTCTCTAAGAAACATATTGGTAACAAACTGATGTATAAACAACGAATAGGTTAAAAAAAAAAAAAGAAGAAGAAAAAGAAAGAAACTGTCTACTTCAGAAAAGAAAGAAATTATCTACTACCCCCCCGTCCTACCCAATACCGACTGTTTAACCGAATCTACAATTCGATCTCCATCTTCATCCCCTTCCTGTAACCCATCTCATGCTAAATAAGTACTTCTTCATCGCTTCCCCTATCCCCCTCTCAGGGCAAATAAGTAAGTCCTCACTCCTGTGAGAATTCCCACCTTGGTTGAGAGGATCCACGTCTCCGGAGCACACCCAGCGCTGCTGAGGAACAATGCACTGAAGCCTCTCTTTGGCTACAACTGACTGCGGATGGCAGAGCGGGGAGGCCACTGCCTTCTGAATGACGGGAGTCAGACCCTGGGCTGCGGCTTTCACCATCTTCTTCCACACCTTGGTCACTATGTCAAAGTGCTCTCGCGGTTTCACATCATGGTTCCGCATGTACCCAAACACACACATGCATACCATGCGACATGTGCATACCTGCAGACAAAGTGACAAAGGGTTTGTTTGGGAAAAAAAAACAACCCAAAACTTTGCTTCAGACCTGACCAGAAGAGACATCATAGACAACATTCTACTGAATATAGGCTTTGTTGTCCATTTCCTAAAGCCACCTTATCAGGGTCTGAATATAAGTTCCCAATTTATGGTAATGGTACAAATGGAAAAGGAAAAGGTTGGGAGACGGAGGTGGACTTGAATGATTTCAGAGGTGAAACTGAATAAAGTAATCAAGGAGAAAAAAAAGCTCACTGGCTCAGAGGTGTAACTGCGTGGGGTCTAGTGGTCTAATCCGTATGCTTTACACCACATCTGCTAAGTTTTTTTTTTTTTTTTTTTTTTTTGGGGGGGGGGGGGGTGTTACTTTTTTTTTGTTCCTAATTTTTTGTTGTTGCATCATTGTAGTCCAGCGAACCAACAGGGCATTTTCAAATTATTCAATGCTTTCAAAGTCACACACGGAAAAAGTCACATCTTGAAAAGAAAAAATGCTTTAAAAGAAAACATCCTGAAAATGAAACACCACAAACAATTTCTCAAATGGCAGCTGAACCATCAACATCTTTGAAGCTGAAAAGACTAGACCATGCTAGGGGCGCCAGATATTCCTTTTAATGTATTGAGCATGGATTAAAAAAGAAAAAACGAAAATGCAAAAAGCTCTTATACAAAAACAGTTAAATGCCACAAACACAAGATCAAATAAGCCATACAGTTGTACACTCTGCAGAATGGACAACTAGTGTCCACTCTGGGCAGTGTGCACAAGTTAAACTCCCAAGTCACCTGATTACAACAAAAAGGCTGGCATACATGAATTGTGAGGAGAAATAACCTTCAGGGTTTCCAGAAGAAAAGACAGGAGAAAGGACCACAAAGGCAGAAAAAATGGTGGATGACAGTAGTGAGTACAGTAAAATAGAAAGGCAGAGTCAGAGAGTGTGACAGAAAAGAGATTAATGGCACAGAGGCACAGAACTTCTAAAGGTGAGGGAACTGTTTGTACCAAAACAGCCCTCAGCATCCACAAGAGACCACCTGCAAAGCCAGGAGATTGCAGTCTGCAGGATTTAAAGTTCCATGGCTGTATGAGTGAGTAAATAAACAGGTAGGATTGAGAAGAGGGTCTCATGGACAAACTTTGAAGATGCCTGACTGCCCATTAGCCCAACCCACTAGTCAGATTTGGATGCCAAGCTGACATTGTCTGCATTACTAATAATTGTGTGTGTGTGTGTGTGTGTGTGTGTGTGGTGTGTGTGTGTGTGTGTGTGTGTGTGCGTGTGTGTGTGTGTATAGTGTGTGTAGAGTCTGTGTGTGTGTGCGGTGTGTGTAGAGTCTGTGTGTGTGTGTGTGTGTGTGTGTGATGAGAGAGAGAGGAGATGAGAGAGGAGGAGGGAGAGGGAGAGAGAGAGGAGAGAGAGAGAGAGGGAGAGAAGGGAGAGAGAGAGAGAGGAGAGAGAGAAAAGAGAGCATGCATGCCAGTGTGAGCGTAAATGCATGTGAATCTGAATGCAATCTGTGTGCTCATGTGCGTCTATGCTCTTGCATGCGCACATGTGTGATGTGTGAGTGTGCATGTACAAACATGTATGTAAGTACTCCAGTGTATATGGTCATACAGATGTCTGCATGTCTGCAAATGATTTGTTTGGGAATGAAAATACAAATAAAGCAAAAAGTAAAATTATAGGAATAATAAAGATTGTCTAAGAGAAACCTGACATACTTTGTTGGTGTCCAGGAAAGGTGTGGTAAGAGCCACCGAGTTGATGGCATCAGCAGCATGCTGCGACCTCCACACCTCCAGTCTCTGCCTGTTTGGCCTGCCCTGTTGCAGCAGAGGTGTGCACTGGGGAAAGACCTTCAGGAGCTGGCTGGCCACCTGGTAATTGGTCATGACCAGGATCTCCTGAACCATCTGATGCCCTCTGGGAGCCGTCATCTCCACTGGACCCAGCTCAGAGTCCAGGTAAGCATTGCCCTTACGCAGCTTCTGCTGCATGAGGGAGATCTGGAAAAGCACAAGGATGCAGCTCTTCAGGTAGTCGTTTTCCGCTCCTTCAATATCGTCCAGGATACTGTCCACATCTTGGTAGGAGAAGCAGTGTTTGGAGTTGATGATCGTGGGACGAATGGAGGTCTCTACCACATGCCACTCCTCCCCACTGCCAGACACTGTCATGAAGACAGACAGCGCGCATCGGTCCTGGTTTGGCTGCAGGCTGCACAGCTCACTGCTCAGTCTGCCGGGCAACATGGGCACCTGGTCACGCCCCATGGGCAACAGAGACGCTCCTCGCTGAAGAGCTTCCCTGTCTACAGCAGAACCTGACTTGACAAAGCTCGCCACATCAGCGATATGCACGCACACTCGGTAAGATATGTCGGAGATCTGGTCAATGCTGAACGCTACCTGAAGATCAGTAGCCTGAAGATGGTCTATGGTGAAAGACCAGGCTTGTGTCAGGTCCATGCGTGTGCTGTACACTTCAGCAGGCAGAGAGTTGCTGCTGTGGCTACTCTTTACTTCGTCCAGCACCTGCCCACTGAACTCCATCGGTACATGTGTGCTCAATATCCATGATTTTTAGAGCAGAGGTCAGGTTACTACCCACTGGAATGATGCCAACAACCACACCTAGAGGGTAGAAGAAACCTGGTAACCACTTCAGGTATTTCACCACAAACAGTTTACTGTCTACGTCACTATTTTCAACTTTCTCGTAGTGGCTAAAACTGACGGTCATATCAGTGGCCAAGCAATAAACACAAACATGACCTTGCTTCACCTGTTCAACGTGTTTCTGAAGTGCAATGTTGTAAATGCATGGCGTACCCGAGGTTACAGGAGTAAGTAGGCTGGTGTTGGAGTTGTCAGCGGAACAGATGAAGGTGCGATAACGATGGTCAACAGCTCTCTGCAAAATCCCCACAACTCGTCCTTGTACAGCCCGTTTCCCTCTGGATGCGTCACCAGCTGCAGACATGATCTCCACCACAACTTCATCTTGATCGAAAGCTCGGCCACGATGCAGAAAGCCCCTTACTTCTATTTCCTGTATAGAATCTGAGGGGTCAACCACTTCAGCGACACAATCATCTTCCATCATATGAAAAATGCATCGTTTAAAACGATCTGGTTCATTGTGCAAGGCAGCCTGAAGAGTGGGTTGTGTGTAGTTATAATATTTCACTGTTCCAGTATCTTCATCTTGGTCAGCGTAGATCTCAGCATCTGATTCAAATTCCAAACCTGCAGCGGCTGCCTGGAGCAGTTTCCTCCTCTTGTCTTCATTGACCAGCTGCTCGTTGTAGGTCAGCAGGGCCTGCCCTTCCTCAAGCACCACGTCAATGCACTCCACTTTCAGAGGCAGGAGCACATCTTCACCACTGGCCTCCATTGCAAGCTGCAGCAGAATCTCATCTGCTTTAACAGGGGCATCGGAGGCTTTGAACTCTTCCACGACTGGTTTGGCCAACTTTAGTTTGCCCAGTGGCTTTAAAGGAACAAGTTTAAGTGGTGCTGGTGGAGCAGCTACTTGCGGAGTTTGACGAGAAGCAACTTTTGGAACAAAATTAGGAACGGCTTGTGGTATAACTCCAGAAGTAGCTTGCAGAACACCTCCAGAAGCGGTTTGTGGAAACAGACCAGGAGCCATGCGTGGAACAAGTTCTGGAGCAGCTTGTGGAACCAGACCAGAACCGGGCACGACTGTAGAGGGAAGGATTGGTGGAGGAGGCGTGGTGTATGCTGGCAAGGTAGCAGATGTAGCAGTGTCACCGGCACCAAAGCTGGGTTCCACATCATCAACATATACTTCCTTCAGAAACCTGGAGTCACCCCATCATCCATGGTGTAGCTGTGTGAAACAGGGGGAGGACTAGTAGAGGGAGGACGACTTGGGTTTTTGCACAGCTCTGTCACTTCATTCAACCGTCGCCCCACTGAGGACATTTGCAACTCTACAACCTGAAAAACACACATGAGCAATGAGCACAACTTTCTAGTCACCAGTAAACCGATGGAGTTACACTATTCAGTACAGGTGATTAAGTGTGGGGAAAAGACGTTGTGATAAGTGAATGCATGGGTCCAATGGCCAATGCAGAAAACATATGCTTGTGGAATAAAAACAGGATCCCTCAGACCGGTCTTGATGCTTTAACATTATGCACGCATACTGTGTCTCAAACATAGAACATGGCTTCATTTATCAGATCGGAAGTTGTGTTTTGTGTGTGTGTGTGTGTGTGTGTGTGTGTGTGTGTGTGTGTGTGTGTGTGCTCATGCAAGTATATATGTGTGTGTGTGTGTATGTGTGTGTGTGTGTGTGTGTGTGTGTGTGTGTGTGTGTGTGTGTGTGTGTATGTGCGAGCTATCCCAACAAATTCATAACAATTTAATGAGTTAAACAAACAAAAATGAAAAAAAAAAGACAAAGGTCAAATAAAACATGATTTGAGAAAACAGAGTAAGTATCGGCATCCATGTTTTCAAAATATCCTCTGGTGTGTTAAACAAACCAGATTGAAAGTACAGTTCTTTATCTAAAATAAATTATAAAAAAACAAAACAAAAACCAAGTCTTCCTCTGTCCCATCCTTTATTATGATAATGCCAGTCACCTGACTCTTGATGTTGTCGTAGTTCATGTGGGGTGGACGAATACTGCGCATGTTGTTGCAGTGTTTGAGGTACGTGCGCCAGATCTGGATGCACTCTCCTATGGCACACAGAGCCACAGGGTCTCCCACTGCGGCCACCATGGACTTGGTGCGGGTCATGGCCGTGTTCAGCAGCTTGCGGTCCGACAGGAAGGCAAAGTCTGTCACTCCACCCACAGACTCCGCCTCGTACAAGGCCTTGGCCACATGCTTACTGTGCAGCAGATTCCTCGTGCGCACTGTCGAGATGAACAAGGCGCGGAACTCCTTGCCTGAAATAAAAGTTTCTTTAACATGAAGGAGTTATTTAGTGTGACTCGTGAACATTTAAAACTGCATCTATCAAATAAACTTAGATATGATAATTCTAACTATGTCGTGCCTTAGTCTCGCTAAAGCAAATGCAATATCGAGGCTTCAAACAGTCAGGCCAAAAGCAAATTCAACATTAAGCTCCAAAAATAATTAATCTGTCGACTCACTGGCAATGTGCTGGAAGTTAAACTCAGACACTAAACAAACTGATATGCAAAAGTTATACGCAGAAGCCTCTTTAAGGCCATTAGCTTGACCATTTAAGTACATGTAGAGTTCTTTCTTGCTGACTAAAAACTGTGCATATTTCTCTATGATAATATTATCAAGATGCAGGTCAGAGATCACTCTTTCCCAAAACAAAATGTACCGGTAAGATAAAAGGCAAATCTTATCTCTAGAGGCAATCAAACTTGTGATAAATAAAGAATCTGACACTAAATGTATTTATATGACTTAAAGAACATAGCTTTTACGGAAAAAAAATGTAATTCTTTACAATGCAGTTACTGGTGAACACAATAAAAATTGTAAAATACTTTTCACAATATTTCCAACCATTCTACGATACCTTTCACAACCTTTTTCCCTTTTAAATTTTAGTGGCCTTATTCTTTAAAAAATTTGCAGAAATCTGTAAGTAGCATTCATGAAAAATCTGTCTGAGATGTTTTAAATCAAAACACAATACACTTTTAAAAATCATTCATAACTTATATGTTTTAATTATTTCACACAAGTCATATAGCTTGTATGCTAAACTTAGCTGAATCTTTAAAATATAACGAAAATATGATGTAACAAGGTGATAAGGAGTCCACTTATAGTGCCTTACCAATAGCTGAACTTTTTTAATACCAACATCAACATTTCCGCATGCATGGCGTGCAATGGACAGATTTGGATTTCATATACATATATATTATACATCAATGTTTTCCTTAATACTGTGTGCAAGTTCAAGCATATCCATCTTTCCACTGTTTCCTTGAAAATTTAACATGTTTACAGTTACAAAGAATAAAAGAAGATAATGAGCATATGCACAGTTATGTTCAGCAACATGAGTGCATAATCATTCAAGCACAAGGACATGTACAAGTGAGTACTTTTTGTTCCATCATATTTCATTTGACTACAGCAAAACCAACATTCCCTGCAAAACCATCTTCTGTTTCTGGTCCATGGCGTACAAGCTACAACTTCTTCCTTCTATGGCAAGACAAGGAACAAAGACTTCCTGCCTGGTTTTCCTTCCCTACATAATCAGGGATCTTGTGGTCAGACATGTCCATCCTCAGCGTACCCAGATTCATGAACAATGCTGACCAAGAGATGTGGAAGCAATCTTCTTTTCAGATGCTCACTCAGTTTATAACTCCTCCACTATGCAATTCTTATCGCTGCTGGTACAGGTCCACAGGAGGCATTCAACATACGTTGAATGAAAATAGGCATTACAGAGTACAAATGAAGCGACTCAGCAGCAATGCAGTGTCTCCTCTTGTACACGACCTCATGGCAATCTTATTTTCATAAATCCATCTAGTCTGCCTAGGGAGGGCAACACTCCAACAACAGCAGCACTGTAGAGCGTGAAAGTAACTGTACTAAACACATTAAAAAAAAAGTACAGGTGTGGATATGGGGCATGCAACAAAATAATAATGAGAATAACAGCAACTATTGCATATGATCCATTACCCTGAATGTTCTGCACGGGCTCAACGCTGACAGAACGCAGGTCCGCACGGTGATAACTTTTGAGGAGGCTGCGAATTTGCTTCACCTGTCAAAGACACAAAAAGTTCTAGTTTTACTTCTCATTTGAATAGCAGTATGTGTCCATGCACATCCCTCTCTGAACTTCCTGCACAACTCTGTTTCCAATCAGTTGTAATTCTGATATTCATAAGTACGTCCGGTCAAATATGAGTTACGCAACACATGGCTGACATAGTGACAATAATAAAGCTCTCATCTGTAAATAATAAATCTTCCATCCTTTAAAAATGGAGGCAATTTCAAAAAGATCATCATTCAGAGGAATGAACAGCATCTACATTGCAATTGTTGACTGACTGAAACAGGATTTACTTTCCGACTAAACATGGTAACGAAGAATCAGTAAGGCAAAAACCTGATCAGTGTATGGACAATGTTAAGGACAACTTAAAAAAAAAAAATTGGCACTGATAATGGCAATTTCCATATCTCCAGAAGAACAACAAAGTCAAATTTTGGTTTCTAGTCCTTCCAGACCTGCAGCTTCATCATCAATACACATTTGTTCTTCAACATACTGTGCATGTGCTGTATAAACTGTTAAGTACAAGAGATAACGCACAGCTTTAACATAAAAACATGATCCCCATTACTGCCAGAATGTAAAATTCAGCAGGCAGACAACTCCTTCACAAACCTGGTCATAATATGGTGTGACCACACCGATTTCTTCAGGAGTCACTCGGCCCCACTCCCGGGGCCAATCATCCAGCAGGCTGATGACACGCTCCACCACCTCTGAGCACTCAGCCATGTTAACGTAGGAGGTGCTGTCTGCCAGCTGCTCCTCCCGCCCCAATACAGCGTAGAACTGCAGTGGGGTCAGCTCCACCACTGAGGGGATGCTGCCTCCGGCTGTCAGCTTCTCAGGGCCACCATAGAACACAGCAGAGATGAAGCGCAGGATCTCCATCTGTTGAGTGGGAACAGATTGGAAATTGCCTTAAATGCATGGTAATGAAACTGCTAGTATCCCAGTGACGTTCCATGATGAATCAGAATGGTCAAAAACACTTTGCAATACTTTCGGGAGGCGGGAAGTGTTTTACAATGAATGAAATGTGTTTAAGCATACAACCAATGACTTATGTATACACTCCATCAGAAAACTGACAAAAACAGAAACAAAAAGCAACGCACAAAACACACACACGTCACAATCAAACAAACATCCATGTCAAACCAACACAAGATAGCTTTGGAATTAACAAACTCTCAGCATAATCATGGAACCTGCTGAAGGCCATTACAACTTCTGTTGCTGCAATACAATTCTTATGACCATGCACAGTGACAATCAAAAGTTTCTATCTGCCGAGTCTGGACTCTCTGCTTAACTCTCCGACTACGATCTCTACAAGATCAGGGCTGAACGCTCATAATCCAGAGAAGCAATAATTCTAGCAAGGAACTTCTGGTTCTCTTGTACGGAAAACAACTGCATGGGACAGGTTAAAACAAACCTGTTAATGCTCTGTCTGTAATGAGCATGTGGTGATAAATGTAAGCAGCAGCATTTACCTTGTACGATAGTTGATACCCAGAAATATGTTCAGAGGGTTTGAGAGCGACATCTTTTGCAGCTGATGGCTGAAGTTGGTGTAGTAATCAAACAGTCTTTCCAGCATGGACATCCCAAAGTTCTGGCGTCGTGCTTCTGCTGAATACACCTGAAAGCAAAAACTTTTATCATAAGGGCAAGGAAAAACACAACACACACACACAATGAGAGTTTCACATGTGATCAAGCTAGGAAAGCATTAATTCCAAACATTCTACATAAAAAAAAGCGAGTTGTGACAAAATTTAATCCTCTTGCATTCATCAAGGTACCAGCCACCTGAGAAATGCCTCCTTTTAAACCAGCCACAGTCCGTCTTAACTATGTCACACATGAAGCGGGATTTTACATCGAGCACCAAGCTGACCTTGCCACAAATTTTGTGAAAGAAAACTTTTCAGCAAAAATTTGGCATACCTAATGAAGTGCTGGTGCTAATTAAAGCTCTGTACACTGGTTCCACTTATAAGCTGTGGCATGATCACTCTCAAAGATTTATTTAAAAAAACAGAAATTTTTCTCCAATACAAATTTTCAGAAATTCTTACTTGTCTAAACAAATGCCCTTACACTCGCTTGCTTTGGTAATACAGACATAAATAACTGATGAAAAATGATCTCAAACCCTTTTAAGTCAAAAACCACCCAAAACAGCATACCTTGGGGCTGATCTGCAGATGGTCCCCAGTCAGAACGACACAGGTCTTGTCTGTGGCCAAGGTCAAAGGCATGACCGTCTCACACTCCAGGGCCTGAGCAGCTTCATCGATGAAGATGTGCGTGAAGGCTCCCTTCAGCTTCATAGTGGTGAGCCGAAGAGAAATCTCCACCGTGGTCACCACGATACGGTGCTGGGTCACGATGCTGGGCGGGGGAAACTCAAAGGAGGACCCATCTGGGGAATAGCAACAGTACTTTCGGGTGGCCTCTGGAATGCTGGTTATGCGGCGGTCCTTGGACACGATGCGCAGCAGCAGAGGGTTGTTGCTGGGACTCCTTCGCAGGAAAGGGTCCAGGTGCTTGGTGATGTACAGGTCGGCAGCACTGCAGACACACATCAACGGTACAAGCTCTAGAACTCTTTTTCAGTAATTACCCAGAAGCAAAAAACATAAACAAACAAACAAGAATCCCAACCCCCCCAAAAAACAAGACCTTCACTTTCATGCCTATCTGCTGTTTAGTTAACATAACCACTTTGCCCCTCTACTGCAGCCACAGCACATTCTCTCAGGACACCTAACTGCGGCCTTTTTGAAACATTTTTCCTTTTCGGACAGCTTCAAGACACAGCGGATAAGTTCTCACATCTTACATCAAGAAATTCTGTAATTCATCTTTCTATAACTCAAAATTGGCAAACAATTCTAAATTGCAACATGTTCTTGCTGACTGGTCATGTGCAGCTATAATGCTTGCAACACGTGGCAAAGCAGTGGGGTGTCTGTTGTGAACATAGCTGCAACATGTGTTGAAAAGGTTAATGTTAATGCCACCATGCCTAACTCATTCCAAACTCACACACCCTTCTGCTTCATTTTTCATTCCTAAACACAGCAACTCCTAAGAATATTGCCAGCAATGCATTAATGTCAAGTTTTTGTTAATTTTCATTCATCCCCAACCTTCTTTACAACATGAAAAACAACATAAGAATGAATAGTTTGTGTGCAGCTCCCTGTTTGGCTAGTATTCTTACCTAATCAAACTTATGTGAATTCTAACCAGTTTGCTAGCTCCGTTTGGATGAATTTTGTGACACAGGACTAAGATACCCAGTGGAGAGTTTCACATGTATGGTCAGTCATGAACATCAGCGAAAGCAGAAACAAAGCATCCTTGCGTACGCTGGGTGCACAGAACCCTAGAGCATGCTGGGTAAGTCAGACATCCAGGTTAACCTGAGGATAAATTGGGAGTCCAGTTGACCAGAAATGCCATTTCCATGATCACCCTCATGAAGTGGTATAAGGAATCAAGAGGCTGAAGAGAGGCTCAGAATTCACTGTTTCCAGGTGAACCGCAGGTAGGACCAGTTAACTGGGTAGATCAAGATTTGAAAAACAATTAGCGTCCTTGAGACTTATCAAATGGCCCAACATCCCTGCTGGATGGACTCTCCGATCAGAGCCTGGATGTCCATCATTAACTTGAATCTGAAAAGCAACTGGAGGGGGGATGGGAGGACTTTGGGACAACAAACAGGTGGCTTGTGAAAGCATGAAGCCAGATTCAAGATCTTGGGACTGAAGCCTTTCAGGAGCCGAGATACTTCCTCATCTTTAATGCGGTCTTCCTCCTGAAGGGTGGTCATGTAAGAAGGAAGGGGTAGGGGTGGATGACTGGAAACACCACAGGCTTGTGTCCCTATCTCACGGGGTCCTGATGTTGCCCCTCCAAAGAGGATGGGGAGCAGCATGGAGAAAGCTGGATCCATACACACAAAGAGTATATCAGAAATCTTCTGTTGTGACAGATGAAGAGTGGTAGCAAACACATTTGCTGGCAACACGGACTAAGAGCCAAGAATCGCCCTCCAAGTTTTGAGGGCTTGGAGCTTGAGGAATCTGGGTGGCAGAGTTCTCACTGTCCATATGCTCCAGCCTGGAGGAGCCTGAATTATTAATCATGGAGTTTCAGAGGAGATGACAGTGAACTGTGTGTCTTAGTACTGCTATAACAATGAAAATTTGCCTAGAGCTAGCAAACTGGCTAGCATCAGTATGACACGGTATAAGAAATGATGTCCAAACACACACACCCCTAAAATGTTTCAATCACAATAAAATCAGATAAAAATAAACCTTTGTGAAATGCAATTACCTGTTAGACTGAGCACAAATGAGGATCCTGGCATCATGTCTTTCTCTCAGAAGTACCATAGCTGCTTGAGCCAAGGTCTCCGTTTTGCCTGTACCAAACGGTCCGTACATGATGAATGGAGGTGTGTAGCCTGTTCGCTCTGCTACAATGTGACGAACAGCCTGCAGCTGATCTTGGTTCAATGTCCGAGATCTGCATTCAAACAAAGGTACAGTGATCAACAATGTTTCAGATCATCTAAATTAAATCAAAACACTATGACAATGAAATCAATCCCAACAACATACATCCCAGATTGTGACAATGAATCATAGCAATCTGAATTCAAATGAAACCACACTGACAATCCAAAAGACTAAAGCAGACAACATCAACATCCATCCACTGACAATATATCACAGCAATCAGATTTGAAATTAAGCAACAATGACAATCTATGATGATATTAATCTAGACAGCATTAAGTTTTAAGTGATTAACCCATATGCTGACAAAAAGAAAAACCTCAGATAATTCAGATCAAACCACAGTGACAGCTGCTTACAGCGCACAACAATCAAACAGCTGCTTACAGTGCACAACAATCAAACAGCTGCTTACAGTACACAACATTCAAACAAACTAAAAAATATTCTGAAAGAAGAAAAGCAATGTTTGATCTTCAAATCTGTGACACACATACTGGACGTTAAAAAAGCATACATAAATGTATCCTGAAATAATATTCAGAATATCACATAAAGACTGAAGGTGAAGCAGTGAAACACAACATCCTGCACTTACGTCACTTTGAGGCAGTGTTGCTCATTGATGGAAGGGTTGATCTTGGAAATGTCAGGGAAGACTATGTCCGTGTTTTCCAGTGAATCCAAAGCATAGTGCAAGTTGATGAAGTGCATACGGTTGATCTGGAACTGCACTTCCACCTGACAAAAAGCAAACATGAACTCACCATAGAGAAAAACTGCAATTTTCACACTGTATCAAGTCCAATACCACATGTCGCCAAAACACAAACATATAAAGCAAGGCACGAAGCAATACTTTGACAATGACAGCCATCAGGAGAGTGTTGTTTTGCAAATGGGTGACATCTGAAGAAAACATATTTGTCAAAACATCACCTGCCCGCTATGCATTATGAATAAATAGATGTTACTTTGCACCTCACTTCATGCGTTCATGTGTACTTCAGCTTGTTTTCATTAACATGCCAGTCTTTCTTTCAGGGCTTAAAACAGGAGGAGGAAAAAACCACTGAAACTAGGGGGGTCCGGGGGCATGCTCCCCCGTGAAAATTTTTTAAAAAACCGAGTGTAAATCTATGCCATTTCGTGCTTTCTGGACATAATTTCAAGAGTTATTTAGTGCATAAAAGTTGCTGTAAACACATAATTATTACAGGAAGACATATTTGGGACAAGGGGAGAAGGGGTTTAAACACATAATAAAATGAACACTCCCCCTTTGAGTGTTTTACAGGTGTTCACCAACTATAGTCTTTGGATGAAATCTCACTTCTGGGGTTGCTCAATAAGTTTCACTTTTCAGGTTTAAATGATCACACAATATCAAGTTTGAAGTTGGTGCACACAAAGTTAGTAACTGCATCAAACACTTTAAAGTTCAGTCTCATATAACAGAGATCAACTTGCGGAATCAGCACATTTTGAAAGTCACAATATCCAAATTTTGATAAATGAGAAACTTGTGGAATCAGCACACACTGAAAGTTTGTCATTTGGGTGTTTGGGTGGTGGAGGCATTAAAGAAACATAGCAAGGAACTCTGTTTCTTCTTGCTGCTTGCATTGTCTGCACTGTCTTTGCCATCCACCTTCTTGCTTTTTGAATTTCAACCCTATCTTTGTCTGCTTGTTTCCTTGCTTTCTCCTGTCTGGCTTTCACACTCTACAATTTTTATTTCATTCTCATCCACCTTCTTGCCGACAACTTGACTTTGATTAGTTTGAACCCTATCTTTTTCCTTGCTGCCTCCCGCCTGGCTTGCACTCTCCACATTTTCTATATCACCCTCTTTTTTCCCCACAGGATTGCAATGTTCTATCCTGGCACGTTTTAGTGCTGCTAAAGTGTCTTCAGTGACCTTTCTTGTAGTTCCACTCAGCGCCTTGACGTTTGATACGTGCTTCGCTGAACGAATGTGATCAAGAGCTTTCTTCCCGCGACCACCGCAACACTTCCCTTAAGCACAGTTTGCACCAAGCTAAACCTGGTGCAATAACTTTGCGAAGAAAGTCTCCAATGACTTCTTCGTCAACTTTCTGAAGCGTCCACTCCCATTTCCACTTGTTTTTAATTGCAGATTCGTCAAAAGATGACCCGCATGAACAATGACTGCGCGCTCCGCCATTTTGTTTTTTCCGGAAGTCCGACCGGAAACTTCTTCCAAGAATATTCAGGGGCCATAACTTACGCGCAGTTGCTATGAACGCTTGCAAGCCGATCACGGATACCTTGCTCCTGTCGTGTTTTTTTTTTTTTTTTTTTTTTTTTTTGACAAACCGAAATCGCGGAATTCCGCCCAGACGCGGAACGTTTTAAGCCCTGCTTAATTCCTGTGACAACCACTATTTTTTCCCCTTTTAATTTTGTACAGGACGCTGATCAGTTTTTGCACACGGGTGATTTTACTGAAAACACGTGACAAAAAGGAAGTCTTCAATCCACAATACCAAATATTTTTCAGATTTGAATTCATTTTGAACTAAAACTTCTAATGACATGACCCTGGAACATTTGTAAGTGATGTTTGTGCACCTGAATTCTGTACCTAAAGTATGACATAATTCACAACCTTCTTGGTCAATTAACACACTGGTCAGGAATAATGTATATCTTCTATTCTTGAGCAGATTTAATTGTGATCATATCAAAAGCGGCTGTATTAACAAAGCTGTATTTTATCTAATTTTTGTGTGTAATTTACTCAATTTCACTCTGCTTATGAAACATAATAATCAACGTAAAAATTTTTTTTTAAGCCGTTACATACACCTCTAATACAAACACTGATTTTTTAATTATCATTTCAAATTCACAAAAACTTGTTAAGCAAAAAAAAAAAAAAAAAAATTACGTGCTTAAAAGATATACCCATTTTCCACAATTTTTTTTCATTTTTCTTTCTTTTTAAAATTTTTTTTTAAACAGTTTCTTGCATGACTGATATCAGTAACTGGGGCATTCTTTTTATGAAAACAAGAGTTAATCAAGCAAAGTTGTTTTACATTATTCTTGTATAGAAGTTTCAGTGTTTGATGAAGGAATGTGTAAACAGAGATGTCTGCATAAGGGCCTTATCGCATCAATGACATAAAGAGGCCATAAGGCATCTTATACAGGTATTCCACATTCTGTAGTACATAAATTGTCAGTTTGACATTTAAACACACAGCTAATTGACATATTCCAATGGGGTTATAAACGTTCTTTCAGATATTTAAGTTTCAGCCTGGATATACTTGACACCTTAAATATCATATCATGACACGCTCAAATCAAAGACAAGTTCACTCATTTTGCTTTCCACTTCAGAAGTACTGCACAGCACACGTCCACATCAAAACCATAACAAAATTTCATACCTCCACCGACATTCCTGCTTTCAGTCTCAGTTCCCGCACACAGACTGGTGACAGACTGACGAAGACATAGTCTTTGCCTTTCCCTTCGATCATGGCTTCATACACCCGATGCTTGTCCTCAAAGTCGTTGCGGGTCAGCAGCACTGTGCGCACACTGGTCAGGATCAGCTTGCCTGCTCCTGTGTCTTCCGTCAAGTTGTCAGTCAGAGGGAGGCGCAGAAACAGTTCACCATGACGACTACGGTAGGTGTTCTGTTGCTCCGTTTTGATCTCTTCTTTGACCTCAGCCACATTCACCATGTTGAAACTGGTGAACAGACAATAATGGAATAACATCAGGTTCTGTTTGTAGTAAAAGAACTGAATAATCTGAATATATGTTTGCTTGTATTCAAAGACATGTAAGCCAAGCAGAGACATTTTTTACAAGTTGCATTGTGTTTCAAGTTCATCTCTTAACATCATCTGGCATGCAGATCTGGAGTAGCAAAAATGTAATCGTTCATTTCTGACACAATTACTGACACCTGTGACAGACCAAGCCCACATCTGAACCACTTGACATTTTCTGGCTGTCTGCACCGTGGCGGCATCTTGTGTTTACACCACAGTATATGACACCAAAAATCAATTATGTGGATACACATCTTACATTCTTTTATGAATACATTCCAACATCAACATTCATAAGCAAAAAATACTCAATAATAATAATAATAATAATAATAAGGAACATTTAGTGCGCTTAATCTTAAACAAAAGCCCTAAGCGCTTAAGCAATAAGCCCTAACACACACACAGACACACACACACACGCACACACACGTGTACACACACCACACACACACACACGCACACACCCACACACCAGCGAAGGAGCAGAAAAATTATGTTTTGAAGAGAGTAGTTTTGAGGGAGGACTTGAAAGAGGAAAGACTGTTTGAGTTTCGGAGTGCATAAGGGAGATTGTTCCAGCAGGAAGGAGCCTGAAAAGAAAAAGAACGTTCACCAAGTGTTCTGGCCCGAAAACGAGGGATTTGCAGAAAGCGAGTGTCAGAGGAAGAGCGAAGCTGTCTAGAAGGAGTATAGGTCGACAGAAGTTTAGAGAGGTAAGATGGAGCGAGGCCGTCCAATGCCTTGTAACAGAGCAAAGAAAGTTTGTACTGATGCGTTTTTCAACAGGAAGCCAGTGCAAAGATTTAAGCAAGGGAAAACATGAGAGGTTTTCGGAGATTTCGAGACTCAAGACTCAAGACTCACCTGCTAATAAGCTTGTGGGTGTGATCTCTTCAAATCCAAGAGGCGTGCATCTTGTGCACATAATTGTGCTGGTTCAGCTCTCTCACACTGTCCTGTGTCACCACAGTCTCTGTGCTGGGCTCCTTGTGCGCTGGGTCGGGGACACAGTGAAATCATCGTAGGTATACTGGTAGGGATCACCTGACGGTTTTCTCCTGTCCACCCCGGTCGAATGCCAACTTCTGACGAAGGTCTTTAACCTGAAAACATTTTGAACGAGGGTAAAAATGCAGAGCCACACAAAGTTGAACACATGAAATCTGATGTATGTGGCTTGCAATGCATGTATTATGTATAAATACGGAAGGAATTCTACATAAATGTGAAATAAAAGAAAAGGGACATCAGAGAGTGCAAAATTCCACCAAGCCAAGGTCAACCCAAATCTTGGCTTCGCCCTCGATTTTTGCAAGCGAAAACAACATCCTTTTTTTCAGCAAGGGGAAGTACTTGCTGGTATGAATGTAAAAGAGTTACTTCCCCTACATTTAATAAAATGGGACACAAACTACAAACTGTGACAGTTTTTATTATTTGAAAGTTTCCATATTTTCATAAAAACATACTACATTTTGGAGGCATTTATAAACCGTATCACTAATCTCAGTGTTTACATTCAGAAGAAATTCAGAGTAATCTTAACATCAATGTGAACAGACCCCGGATCCCTTTTTCATGCCAGGGGAAGTAGTTAAAAACAAAGCAGACTGTCACCGTTGGTGTTATTTCCCATGTACTTTTAATTCTCTGAAATAATCTTGCATCGATCAAATCTATCCCGATCCACCCCAATGAGAGAAGGTTTTGTCCCTTGGCTACATTGAATCCTTTGACAAGTTTTTTTTCAAAATCCAATTCTTTCTTTCTTTTCTTTTTTTTCTTTTCTCTTTTTTAAAAACTTCTGCACAATCCTTCCCAACAGACAAAGAAAATGGACGTGGATGAAGACAATGACCTCCATGACAGAGGTAATAAAAACCTATTTTAACATGCAAAACATTTCATTTGCATTTCTTTACACTTCAGGCATCTCTCTGATCCTCCTGTATGCATGCCAGGAAAACCAGGAAGAGCATGGAAAGGAAAAAAAAAAAAAAAAACACACAAAAAAAACCCCTTTAAAACACTGAAATGTTGAACAGATGCTGTTCATGGGGCAACTACCTGAAGTGAAGACTCACCTTCTCATGCTCATGCATCTGTCCAAGCTCAACGTTGAGCTTTCGCACCAGCACGGGCTTCTGGCCAAAGTCAAACACCACCCACTGGCTGTAGGATCCAAACATGCCCCCGGTGAAGTAAACAGTGACTTTGTAGCAGGGGGTCCCGAACCTGTCGACGTCCTTACACAGCTCTCCAGCCATGATCTGGTGCTTATTACTGCCATCCCACTCTGCAGACAGAAGTGCAGTCGGGCGCTGTGGTGGAGCAGGGCCACCTTCTCCAGGGACATCTGCAAACCAGTGTGATTCTTAAATTCACAGGACACTGTATACACATACATATCCATACACACACACACACACAAAACAACACACATGCACAAATAAAATAAAGCCAATCTGCACTTCTCACCAAGGACAAAATATCAAGGCAAATCTGCATCTTTCAGAAATGGATTTTAAAAAGAGAAGTTGTTTTGGGAAACAAAATTCACAAATGTGAGCTTCCATTCAATTAAAAGTCGTCCCCATTCTCTTTCTGTAAAAATACTGAATGGAGAAAAAAAAAAAAAAACCTTCTGAAAGTTTGGATACATGGATAAATAAACCAAGCACACAAAGAAGACCCTTAATGGGTCATTTATCATCTGCTTAATACTTAACACATATGTCCTATATCAAGTCCACAATACATGTACCATGCAAAACCTACCTGGGAATGCAAAGTGAAAGACCAGGCCAAGGTAGCGTTCTTTTCCTGGCGGAATTCCACCAGCGGCTGATCACAACTACACGCACCCCAGCAAGTGTCTCCGAGATCTGTCCACACACATCCATCAGGCTGTATAATCATTGCAGGCTGACTATACCCCCAGTGAATTAAAAACATGGGACATATGAGAACAAGTCAGAAAAAGGGGTCTTGGTTTGAGACACATGAGAGGCTGGAAGAAAATTTCTTAATACCAAGAACACTCAAGTTTATGATCTACCATTCCAAATTATTCCTCAATCTATTTCAACGAACAAAATACCCACTGAGTTCAAACGTTTAACCTATCAAGCAATTTACAACATTAATACCACATCAATTAAAGTTATGACATACACATCTTCTACAGTGACAAGGAGAAAGAAGTTCACACACACACACAAACTTACTTCAGTGACCCTGAGTCGGCTGCATTGTAGCGCTCTAGCAGCTGTTCCATGTAAGAGAACATGTTCTGTTCTTTGGCCAAAGAGCGCTTCATCTGGCGCCACTCGTACCGCTCGTTCCATTCATCCAGCTCCTCCTGACTGTGAGCGTACTTGCACAGGTTGAACATGTCTGACACATGGGAGTATGGACAGCGACCACCATTCATGTGTCTGCAAAATAGAAGACGTGAATGTATTCCGCGAAAAAAGCAAAAGTCATGCTGTGCAAGAATGACTTTTATCAAATACTCACTCATGCATACAGTGACAGAACACCTCTGCAGTGGCCTCTAAGATATTGAACAAGAGCATGCATATCTTAGTCTGTTCTTACAATCAACGCACATGCCTTAAACAATGACTTTGTTAAGATCCTGCAAACCACTTCAATCTCTCAATAAATATATGATAAAATGAAAATCAACATAATGCAAAGGACAATACATATACCGTAAAGTTCGGACTATAAGCCGCGACTTTTTTCCCCAGCTTTAAACCCTGCGGCTTAAACAACGATGCGGCTTATTTGCGGATTTTTCCAATTTCAGAAGCATCACACCCTCGTCTATTCTTAGCTTCTCTGTAACTCACCATATCGTGTTTACTGTTCATGAATTTTATTATGCTTTTAACTACGATTTTCTGTGTAATTGTGTAATGGAATCAGTAACCCGTTCAGAAATACGGGAATCGACATAAGTAAAGCCCATTTCTGATATCTTTTTTCATCAGTTTGTCTTCTACAAAAATACGATCGCTTCGAACGGCGCAATGTGTTGGCCGTTCCGACCTGTATAATCTCGACTAACACAGACACTAGCTGAATTACGAACAAAATAACTAAGCACTGGCACGGTATTAAGCGAAATAAAACAATCAAATCGTTTCATTAATGTTCTGGTTTGTTATTATATGCGTTATCTTACCAAGGCGTCTTGCAATTCAAAAACGATTAGCGCATTCAACTCGGTCTTTGTCAGACCTTGGCTTCGATCCGCCATTGTTGAAATCGTGGACAGGGAGCGAAGGTTTGCATTTGATACCTTCGCTTTGATTGGCTTGCGCTTTCGAGTACTCAACCAATCGCTTAGCTTGATACACCAATGAATGCAGGAGAGAACTGCCTTTCTAGCGCATCGTTAATGCGTTGTTTTTTTTTCTCGGTATTTTGATGATGTTGGAAAGACAACACTTGTAAGAAGCCTCATAGAAACTTCGATTCTAATTGATTTAAAACACATCGTACTAAAAAAAAAAAAAGACTGAAGAAAAGCTGGAAACATGCTCTTGTATTCTGACCTATTTAAACGCCAATGAATGCAGTGAACACATTGTATGTGATGATTTTCGACACTATGTGAACTCAACGCTCGGCCAGCTGCCACCTGCGGCACATCGGACTGTGTTGTTTTTATCTGCGGCTTATAAACCGGTGCGGCTTATTTGTGAAAAAAATTCAGATTTTTAAAAATTTAGTGGGTGCGGCTTATATACAGGTGCGCTCAATAGACCGAACTTTACGGTACTTGAACATAAACAAAATAACCCTTGAACTTCCTTAGAGTGCAAGACTTACGATGCAAAAAACATTTCAAATATTGCCACACAATTTTCACAAATCCGCTTCCCAGTTTTTCTCTTAAAAACTTGAATTTAACCATGCACCTTCAATCACTAGCTGAATCTCTCTTGTCCGATCAAGCATATCTATCTGCAGAGATGGGATTCTCATAATGTGAAAAAGGAGGAAAAAAAGTGGCGGGGGTCCGGGGGCCACTGAAGGCCCCCGGTGGGGTCCAGGGGCAAGGCCCCTGGTGAGGGTCAGGGGCGAAGCCCCCTGAAGCTGAAGATTTTTTAGAATTAACCTGGAAAAATCAGCATCTGAGACACCAAAGTATTCAAAGTATTAATAACCTTGATCCTACAAAAAAAAGACTTTCTCACCTTCGCCATTGATGTCTGTCAGGAAATCATGAAGACCATTGACACAGGATTGGTGATTTTCCAGTTGCTAATAGTCACACAATTTTCCAGCAGTTGCAAGTCAGTTTCTCATTACTGTCCTTCACATCACCACATTTCAGCGAGCAGTTTAGTTTCTAATAGTAATAGCCATCCTTCAAAATACTTATTAAAAAAGTTTACCTGAACACCAATCAAATAATTTCTTATAGTTGTCCTTCAAAATACCACGGAGGATTCTGATTCCTTTAAAGAATAATATTAGTGAGAGAGTTGACTAAGGATCATATTCAAAGTGTGCAAATTGTGAAGGTTTAACTCATTGTGTGCCCACAAGCAGTTTTTTTTTCTTTTCAACTTGATCCAATCTCTATTACAATAAGAAAAAAAACACTTTCACACTTCTGATACTCCTCAACATTAATGATGTCACTTACTAAATCTAGTCACCAGAGTATAAGTATGCATGCATCTGCCGGTCTGCTCGTTCGTATGAATGTGTGTAACTGATTTTTTTCCCCCCATGATATCTATACCAGAAAAGAAAAGATTTTTGTGACGCGGTGGTATAGGTAAAAAACATTATTCTTATTATTACTACTACTACTACTACTATGACTTTTTCCGTACTATCGTCTGTTTACTTATGTTTTGTTTGCTTGTCTGTAGAATGTCAATAACATCCTTGCAATTTTTTTTGTTTTGATCTCTCTCTCACTAAAATAGTTTGTTGTATGCTATTTATTACGTAAAATATTGACTACACAATTGTGTATACTGTGACATTGATGTAACCTGTTTTTTCAAAAGAACCTTCATTGCAAAATAATCAGCTTGATGATTGTGGGCATTACATCTATCTGGAGATAACCTGCAATATTATTAATATCATTGCTTCAACAAAACAAATAGCATTAATGATTACTCTTCACAGAGAGAGAGAGAGAGAGTGAGAGAGAGAGAGAGAGAGAGAGAGAGAGAGAGAGAGAGAGAGAGAGCTCAGAGAGAGAGACGGGGTGGGAGTGGGGGTGGTGGGTAGACTCGCCGATGCTCCAAACGATCCAAGAGTCTCGTTTGTAAGACGATCTTTCACTCTTGCTAGGTGCTTTTCAGCAAGAACGTGGTTGATCAATGCTGACTTGCCCCGTGAGCCATACTTGATCGCGTCATTACACCATGTGCAGACTGCTTGTCCTGGATAGGTGATTTTCCTCATGCAGTCTTTCAGTCTGAGAATCACACTGTGGCTGACGGCGCCTTTGGAACTGGTCAGCATCACTTTTGCGCTCACTTCCTCCTCCAACCACTTCCAAGTCCATTTGTTTTTAACTGAAGCATCGACTTGCTTCGCAAGAACTTTCTCGCTTTCTGCTATCTGACGAAACATTCTGGTTTTCCGCTAGGCTACCTCTCGTCACAACCGAAAGAAAATGGCGTCAGGAAAAAAATTCGCAAACAGTTTCCGCGTTCTCAAACATCAACTTCCGCTTTGATGGTTTCGGTCAACCGCAGAATGAAAACAAAGACAGCAGTCTCAACCGGCCCAAGCAGAAACCGGAAACATCCATTTGCGAACGGATCAATTGAGAACACAATATCGATCGACCTCTCGCCGTACATTAGCTTCATCACAAACCTACCTCTACCCCTCCCCCCCCCCCCCCCCCCCCCCCCCCCCCCCCAAATTTTCTCAACGGATTTACACTGATCTCAAAAACGACCCCTGGGGCCATCAAAAAGACGGAAATCCGCCAATCGGCGGAAAAATCCCATCTCTGATCTGCCACCAATACTCTAATCTGGTTTCTTCTTTTCTTTTATTAACTAAAAAAATCAATCAGACAGGTCGATTTTTCAAACTGACCTCGAGCAGATAATGAGGTTGCTCCCTTGTCCCCATGGGGGCTGTCGGAAGTTCCACTGATGGTCTTTATCAGAGTTGACATTGAATATAATGCTTGTCTGAGGCACAATGCTGTTCCCATTGACGCTCGCTGTTGGCTTGCAAAGAGCAGTATCGGCAATAATGAGCATTGTTCTGCACGCCAGATGGCATGCCCAGTTGTGTGGGCATTTTCCCACCGTGGTGGCGGTGACCACTGAATCACCCTGGTTGATTTTGGCCGGCTTGGTATCTTCCATGCACTGTCTGACCACATCTTCTAGTTTTTGCACTGGAAACAAAACATATGAAAAGATGATATATTAATGACCTCTTACAACAGACGGCAAGCCACAACTTACTATGACAATCTGCACACAAATAATTAGTGACCCCATCCAAAAAAAACAACAAAAAAGCATGGCTGCAAAACAAAACATAAATCTATCTACATCATTCTTGTACTTATACTTGCCTTTATCTTATTCATTAGGCATGTCACAATTAAACCAGTGATGTTAGAGCAAAGACTGATGAAGAAGCTCTCAATGCAAGAAAAAGACCACCTCAGCAACTTCCCACTTCCAAAAGACCCCTTCTACGTTATTAGAGCATACTCTTCCTTTCCACATATGTGACGGCCTCCCACAAAAATGATGATAAGTCGCACAGGGCTGATCGCCGCTGCGGGCAACAAAGAGTGGTGAGGGTCATTTTGGGGTCAAATGATATTTTGTACCAACACATAGGAAAACCATTAAAGCAAAATCATGTTTCACTGATTTTACCTAAATTAAGCTAGAAATGTGGATTAAATGAATTTTTTTCACTCCATGTCATCAATTTCAAGCAGCACTGATTACGAAAAGTTACTCATTTTCAACAGATAATCGAATGCACATCCCTCGCAGAGCCCCTGGCATGCCGCACATCATTCGAAAGCTCAGTGTGTCTATTTTAAGAATCTTACACAATCTTTTTAAATAAACCAATCAAAGGCCTTACGAGGCATTTAAAGTCGTACACATAAGAAAGCTTTCCAACCAATCCGCAATCAAATACGAAATAGCCTTAGTAACTCAGCTGTTAACAGCAGAGACGCTGCCTTTCATTGGTCACACCTCAATGGAATCTATTGCGTTTTGCCTTTGTCGTCTCTTCACTCGAAAAATACCATCATGGATCGACGTGTTGTAACGCTGTTAAATTCATCAAAATCAGGAAATATTTTCGATTATGAAGGCCAAGGAATTAATGGCCTTATAAACGAATATTTGCCACCAGCAATAGCAATGAAAAGGAATATTCTGATTTCGATTCCAACGAAAAAACTGACAGCGAAGCTAATGATGGGATTTTCCCCATCGACTTCGACCGGCGTGCGTCAGTCTCGACATGTTCGACTCGAAATCGAAGATGAAAAAGAAAATGAGGAGCCATTTGTACAAACTGAAGAAAGTGCAGGTCTTTCAGGTATAATGCTGTCGCGATAATGCCAAAATTTGGTGACAGCGACGTATGCTACAGATACAGGTATGAACTGCAATGGGCAGCCTCTGCCAGATCTGCAAATGGCAGAACAGTTTTCCTGTAACTGCATGCAGATCAAAATGATCATTTAATGCATTCCAGCTCCTGATGGCCAACATATGCCAGGCATGAAAGTGACCAGCAGTAAAAAAAGGCTGAAAAATCGGTGGGGGTCTGGGGGCCACCGTAGGCCCCCAGTGGGGCCCAGTGGCAACGCCCCGGCGGGGTCAGGGGGCAGAGCCCCCTGAAGCTGAAGCTTTTTTATGAAATAAAAGGCCTAAAACTGCAAATAAACCCCTATTTCAGCGCTGTTAAGAAGGGCAAATAAGCCACATTTTCATGTTTTCAGTAATGAAAATAATACTTCAAAAGATCATATAATAATATACTTTTATATGTGCATACTGACTCATTCACTCGCATTATTTTGTGTTATTTTATTTTTACTTTTTAACATGCGCGCTGGTGACCTACTCGTTTTTGAGTGAACCAGTATTTTAGGAAGAAGAAGAAAACAATGAGGCAGCCTTCATCACAACATTGATTCAGTCGGTCAATCTTTCCACATGGAACACAAAATGCAGTGCCTTTTTCGTCTAATTTGCGAAACACATCGCCAACTCGAACATCGTCCACTTCCTGGTCTAGCCAGTCCCACCTCCAATCGTTTCATCATCCCTTTTTTTTTGGCGTGAAATCGCGACGCGCTTGACAAACTTCGGCAATTTAACGATGTCCGACGTTCGACAGGCGCGAAAAGACCGGATGTTGATTGACGGCGGAAGTGACCGGTTGACTCTTTTGAGAATAACAAATTGTCCAAATGGGAATAGCATCGAACGAAAGTTTATTTCAGGATTTTTTTCTTTTCTTTTTTTCTTTTCTTTTTTTTGGGCGGCACATTTTTTTGGGGGGCGGCGCAGATGAAAAAAATGGGCGGAAAATCCGCCTTAGGCGGACGAATTTCATGCCTGATATGTGTGTGTGTGTGTGTGTGCATGTTTGTGGAGAGGAGAGGGAGCACAGGTTTTGATCGTCGGGATATAGTGTGTGTGTGTGTGTGTGTGTGTGTGTGTGTGTGTGTGTGTGTGTGTGTGTGTGTGTGTGGGGTGTGTGCGCGTGCGCGAGAGGACAAGAGAGATTCCACCCAGGCAACTGAAAAGGAAGAAGAAGATAAGACAAGATAAGATAATGTTGCTTATAGCCCAGCCGACCGCAAAGGGCCACATCAGGGCTGTCACCACGTTAAAATCAACTCACCAGTCATTTGAAAAAAAAAAAAAAAAAAAACCTTTCACACATCTCAGTAAAAGACATCGTCTAGAAACGCACCAGAAACTTCGTTAAAAATCTTTCTTCCGTAAAATCTTAAATCAGATGAAAAATGTTAATCTCTCTCAAAAACTCAAGGATCACATCAGGCGGGACATCCCTGAACAGGATCTTCATGGACTCTGCTGTAAAATGTTTGTGTCTCACATCATGCAAGTCCCAACACTCTAAAAGAACATGTTTCATTCAGGCATGGGAATTGACTGAAAGGGAAAAACTCTGAAATCTAGGGGGGTCCGGGGGCATGCCCCCCAGGAAATTTTTTTTTTCAAGATCAAAATCTGTGCAATCTGGGCTATCCTGACTTCATTTTTATGGATTTAAGAACGTAAAAAAAAAATGAAGTAAATTAGCATTAAAACAACAAAAAAAACAATTTTCACACAAAATGTTTTTATTCAGTTCTATGAGTTTATCTCCAGCTGACTACAAAGATCACACAGGCTCAAAAAACAAACAAAACAAACAACAAAAACAAAACAACAATCAACCAACCCAACCAATCCAAACAATCACCAATCAACCAACCAACCAACTGGTCAACCAACCAAACGTTGATTACTTTCCAGAGACGCACACTTATCCAGATGCTTGTTTGAGCGGAGATGGTCAGTCAGTGTTGAAACACCACGACTGGCGTAAGATACGTCTTTGTTGCAGCTCTACTGATATTTTTCTTGCGAAAGCGCATCCCAAGGCGCTCCTTCTTTACTACATCTCCGATTTCCACCTCCACAACTACAAATATCCACTCCCATTTCCATTTATTTGGGCACTTGTCTTCGAATGGATCGCCGAAGTTTACCACATGACCAAGGCACGCCATGTTGAAAACTCGCCTGTTCAAAGTTTGCGCATGCGCAGAAAGTCACGACATTCACAAATTTGGGCTGCCCGCGAGAGTTAATAGCTGCTGTTGCTGGCGATTCGGGTAACTGAGGCAGGCGTTCGCAGCACGCAAACACAGTACGCTCGCGTTCCGCAATAGTCTCGATCGTCCATACCCAAACTTCCGCGAGAACGAGAACAGAGAACGAGATAACGCTCGCGTTAGTATAACTTGGTCTAGGCCAGCCGAGACTAGTTCAGCAACAGCTAAAACCGTGCTTTATATTTTTTGTACCCCAGATTTTTTTTTTTCGCGGACGCAATTTCGTTTTCGCGGAAAGCAAATTTTACTGCCGCGGAAATCAGCGTTTTCGCTGACAATTCCCATGGCTGTTCATTGTGAGTGGCGCATGACATGGAATGCACCACGGAGCTTCTTCGCTCTTTAAAAGGTAAGAATGGGTAAAATACAAATGGCCGGTGTGCAGCCGGTATAGAACCGTTTCCTCTTTACGACCTCCCGACGTAGATGGGAGGAAGTCCTTAAGGTTTGGACGGATCTGAAAGAGTTTGTTACTCGTCTGTGTAAGGAAGAAGAAAGAATAATGCACAAGCATTTGTTTTCTGATAAGGTATGTTTGTTAATTATGAGTATATGCTGTTTTTATCATAGGATGTCATGAATTGTGAGTCCGGTATGTGTTGACGCACAGTGCAAGAGAGCAACCTTTTTTCCCTCCAAGAACCCACTTTTTTTTATAACATTAAAAACAAAAGTATCTATTACATAAGAAAATCAGATTTTTTCCCCTTTTCCAGCGCCCTGAACAGCCATCAAATACACCAATATATATTTGACTGGGGATAACATTCAATTATTAAAGTGTTTGCAATGATTATTTTGCTGGTTTCCAACATTTTCATAACTTTACAGCAAAATTAAACCTTGGTTGCTAAGGAAAAATGGTTGGAGAAAGTAGGGAAACTTTAAAGCCATTTTTCTTAAAATGGCTACCGTGTTAATGGGACCCTTTGAAGGGTCATAACTTTTTCATTTTTTAACATACAGAAATTCTTTATATATCACTGGAAAGATCTTTTTCTCCTCTTTCTGTTGATGTACATAGCTTACTAAGTTCAAAATGTGACTTATCTATCATTTTGTCGGAGTTGGTCACATATAAGCTAAAAATATGCCACAGCTGCGACAACTTCAAGGGAGACTGCTGCAAATTTCACTCCTGACATTTAGAAATATTTACTGTGTGACTAATTTCATGCTCACAAATAATAGTGGAAAACTACTGGCAGACTGAAAGAGGAGACTGAAAGAAAAGGAGAAACCCTATGGTTTTCTCCCTTGGCTAGTATACTTATACTTCGGGCCAGCATACCATAGCCACGAAGTATTCTCAGTCTGGCCGATTTAGAGGGTATCATGACTCTAGGATCCAGTTCTTCCTCAAGTGACTTCCCTTCCTACCCACTCCCCTCCCTTCTCTTTCTCACACCAATGCTAACAGCCCAGCGGACAACACATTAGCATATGAATTAACCCAGGTCTGTATTTCAGGTCTTGTACACGGCAGGTTTTATTTCCCCTTTTTCTACTGGACAAGAAGTACATCACCACCACAGTGTGTGTGTGTCTCGGGGGGGGGGGGGGGGGGGGGGGGGGGGGGGTTTGATTGCTTAGTGCAGTTGTGCAAAAGCACATTTTTGCTGATTTCCATCACAATTTCAAGTCCAGTATCAGTAATCAGTTTGTGGTATTTTTCCCCTCAATAGTTAGAAGACAAATGTTCTTGTAATTGTATGTGATCCCTTCAGTTTAACCAAATTGTTGAAGTTTGGGGTTTTCTTTTTCTTCACCACAAAAGTTGATTTCTTAGTGTGCAGACCATATAGAATGACTTTATTTTGTTCTGAAGGATTCGGTACTTTGTTTAGACTTGGAAAATCACTGTGGTCCTAATCCATGGACATTCTGTGGGTACAGTGAATTTATGGAAAATTGTTTTAACACTGAGAACACTAAAGTAGTTAGTCTGTCAGGGTTTTTTTTCCCTCGTGTACCAGTTCACTATATATGGGAAAAAATGGCTGATTTGGATGGAGTGATGTCTTTGAATTTTTTTTCATTACTTTTATAGAATAGATGAGTTAAAAGCAAATTTTTTAATTGAGGTTTCTTTATGGGAAGTGTATAAGTATGCATAGTTACCTCCCTTGGCAAGGTATTCTCATAGTATTCAATAAGTCATGTAGCAAAAAGTCATGCGGTAGGCAGAGGGTTTTAAATATCCTGGATCTTCACAATGGTCATTAAACATCAACACACAAACAGACACTGGCAGATAACTTACATCCACGACTAGATTTTAAGAAAACCTATATAAATGAACAAAACAGTGTGGCACCATACAATAGCAACATGATCTCGAATTTCACACAGACGATTTGTCACTGCCAGAGAGAGTGAGAGAGAGAAAGAAAGAGAGAGAACGACATAACCTGCAAAGTTTTCATGACAGTCATGACTTCCTTGCAGTTTAAACATTAAGCTCTTAAGTATTTGTTGCTGACCTTTGTTGCGTGCCATCCAGATCCAGAGCACCCTCTCCTCCTCACTGTGGGCAAACTGACAGGGCCCCTGGCCCATGTACTGGCACTTCTTCTTCTGTTGGATGTAGCGGCACACAGCAAAGTTCAGGTTGCGGGGGATGACTGCCGGCAGATTGCGCAGCTCTCGATAGATGCCCACAATCAGGAACACCTGTGCTCGACAGAGGGCAAACCAGTTTGACTGAATGGGAGAGGGGACATGCATCAACAAAATCTTATTACTTGTCTCAGAAACCTTATCCAACTCAAGTCTTTCCGATTTGGTCCTACACCACCTTTCCTTTGCCTGCTTTATCCTGTTGCTATCAGTATGAACTCCTAAACAAGAGAGACTGCATGCTGAAGTTCTAAAAGCTGTTTGATGATGCAGTAAGGGAGGGGCACTGAAGACAATGGCAAACACCATGTCAGCAAAAGCCCATAATTTCTGGCAGAACTGTCTACTTCCTTCGCAGATCGTAAGGGTCTAGATACAAAAATCCTGAAGCGGCCTAGTTCACTTCTTTAAGCCATGGATATAAAAAATTCTGTAAAATCTTTTCTTTCCCCAAAAATGAACCTAAACACTCTGACCAACTCCCCCTCTTAATTTTGAAGTTGTATGGCCTTTGACAATCGATTGGTTGTGCCGTCTTCCAAGCTCCTGGTCCCGTTGCTCCCGCACAGACCGCAGTCTCTCGCACAGTGTAGGGCACCTTCCTCGTTTGGGACGTGCGTTCTCTAGGTCAGGTGTCTGACGAGGACCTGTGTGTGCGCTGGATGACCTGGGGGTGCTGTCACAGGCATTGGACTGCAGGGTTTGACACCACCCACAGCCTCCCTGTTGACGCAAACCAAGAGTCAAACTCTTACCTGAGGCCCATGGCTGTTACAGAACAATCCGATGGGACCCAAAAAAAAATCCTCATTAATGACAAGTTTCAGATAGTATTCTGTTACAAACACATGCAAAAATTCACATTGTCAAGGGCTGTTTGTCTATAACAGGGATCGCGCTAGGATTTTTAAAAACGGTACGGCGAAACTACGGCCCCGCTACCTACTGGACCCTGTCCCCAAATCGGTAGCGCTATTTTCGGAAACGGTAAAATACGTCATCATTTGACAAACGGCGTGCAACATAATAAATACACTGCACATGACGTCTGAACCAGCGATACAGTAACAAAAAAATGAAAACTGACCTCCATTAGTCATAGGCGACGCCGCGACGGTTCTTCGATGCACGGAAGTGACCACAAGCAGCAGCGTAATCCACTCCTTGTCCGTGCATGTTCAGCATCATGAGGCAGCCAACACGTTCCTCTCCCAGGCAATTGCGCTGTGTAGTTTTGACACAGTTTTGCACACTGAAACCTCTCTCTGCTGGAACACTCGACACAGGTATCACCAATGCTATCTGTGCCAGGAGTGCAAAATCTGGAAACTGCACTGCGAGTTCTTTGATGATTGTTTTGCATGCAGCATTAAAATCTGGCGCTCCGTAACTCTGCAACGTAATTTTAAACTGTGCAAAGTCCTGGTTCGCTCTTGGTCCGTTGATGACAGCTGCAAAATGCCTTGTGAGGGTGGTCATTTCATCCATGGCAAATCCATCAAGGCCGGCATTGGGGTATCTGTTGACATCAAACAGCTTTGCTAGTGCGGCAACAACGGTCAACTGGTCGGAAGGAAAGCGCTGTGTCAGGGCGTTGATTCAGTTCTTGAATGAATTGTTGCCTCACTCTCTCAAAGGTTTGGCGAGCGCCTCTGTCAGTGTGTGTCAGAGAAATCTCTTCAAAGATGTTGTTGCGCATTCTTTCTGTCAGGTCTTGTTCATGCTGTCCCGGCGTGTGCAGCAGTGCCTCAAGGGCATGTTTTGTTCCTTGAACCATGGGCTGGATGACTGACAGATTCACAGAGTCTTTCTGAAAGGTCAGGTTCAATTTCTCAATGACAGGGATGACGTCAGAAAGTAAGTAGGTGATGGCGACAAAGGCATAGGTTTTGCACTTGGTCATCAATCCAGCTGCTGCCGGATTTTTTCTTGGGCTTCTTCTTCCAAAGCGAGCACGAGTCCTCCATACACCTTCCTTACTGCATACACAGCACGCCCGAGAGACAGCCAGCGAACACTAATTGGATGCTTCAGAGAAATGTAGTCAACGTCAACCTAATGCATCACACATTTCCTTCAACCGATGGGTTCGATCACCAGATGCTCTATACATCTTGAAAATTTGTTGTAAGCACAAACGGTAATCTGAAACAGATGCCACTCCTTCAGTGGCATCTTTAGCAGCCAGTGCCACACGGTGTGCCACACAGTGAACATGCACTAGTGAAGGCTGACGACCTTTCAGCCGAACACCAACACCAGTGTGCTTTCCAGTCATCACGCTGGCTCCATCTGAACCAAGCCCAGCAATCTGCACATCTTGAATTTCCCACTCCTTCATCACCTCCACTAGTTTGTCAAAAACACATTCAGCACTGCCGTTATCGATTGTGTAGTTCCCCAGAAACACAGTTTGAAATCTCCGTCCTTCTCTGTCCTAGCATACACTATCAGTTTCTTGTCTAGGGTGCAGTTGAGGGTTTCGTCGATATGAGACCTAGAAATGTGCTCTCTTTAATCTGCTGTTGTGACTCTATCTTTTATGACTGAAACGAGCGACTCCTCCATCTGTCTCACAGATTCATGGTGTTTGTAGATCCTGCTTTTAGCTTGATTTGATTTTTCATTCAGGGCAGAACAACCGTTTTCCTTTTGTAGATCTATCAGTGCCTCAAAGTTACTTGGTGGAATCCCTCTTTTGGCCATGCACATTACTGTGCGAAGTTGACCCTTGAGACAATCATCTTCAGCAGCACAAGCAGCATCAGAAAACCCTTGCATGGAAGGCTGAGCTTGAAGCGCAGCAACTGCATTAACATGGCCTTTGCTTGTAGCATGCTCATTGAGAGCAGAAGCTTGAAAATTTCGTGTGCCGCGAGTGAACCCATTTTTTTGTTTTGTTTCTTGGCAGAATGTACAAACATCGTCATTTCATTGTCCGTTCTTAACCAAACGAAATCTTTGCGCCACTTTTCTTGAAATTTCGAGTGGGGTTTTGCTATTTTTGTAGGAGTTGAATCCGTTGTTGTATCGGCACTGGTGGAAGCAGTTGGTTGATCAGCTGGAGTAGGCTCTTTATGTTGAGGTTCATCGTTGTCATTTTCTGACTCAGAAGGGCGTTTTCGTTTTAAAAATCCGAACAAAGAATGCTTGATGCGATTTTTGACTGGCCATGATCATGTTCAGTGTGCAACAAGTCAAATGCCGCTCAGTCTGGCAAGACAAGGAACGCGCTTCTTTCCCCACGCTAAACTTCCCGCGGTTTATGACGTCATGACGCGAAAGCCAAGTGCGCAGAAAGGATGGTAGAGAAAAGTGGAGAAGAAGAGGGGAAGGGGGTTGTGTGTGTGTGTGTGTGTGTGTGTGTGTGTGGTGTGATATAAGCAGCTTGATCTGTAAACTTAATTAGCGGCATCTGACACAGTGAGGGAGGGCCTCTTTGCTTTTCGGTTGCGGTTCTTTACAATCGGTAGGCTTACCGGCTTGGGGATTTTTTGTCGGTACGCTGCTTTTTTTATCGGTAAATTACCGGCAGTTGCCGGTTAACGCGATCCCTGTATAAATCACCGATGGATTTAACCGAAATAGAAGTGAGAGAATGAGAAAGAGAAGAATGACGCACTCAAAAAAGAATTTTAGTACTAAAATTAGTTTTAGAATATAATTACCTGTCCAAGCAAATGCCCTCACAGCTTTACATTTCCGTCCTTATTGAGACACTTAGTGAAAGGGCAAACAAACAAAGCTTTACACATTTGTAATCCAATATTTTTGTTGCTGTAGTCTGAGCAGAGGCATGTATCAAACTTGTGTACTACTTAACTATGGAAAATTAACTTCCCAGAAAGTGATGACGTCATTTTTGCACAATATTGTGTTTGTTGTCATTGTTCTAATATTGCCTGACCACTTGCGTAGAAGCTATTATGCGGCATCTATGTTATCTACAAGAAAATAAACCCAGTCGAGTTTGGTATTAAAAGAATTGTTGGGAATTCGCCAATTCAGTATCTCAATAGTGCAGATATATTACATTTTTCATGACAATAACTAATTATCAAACCTACAGCCCCATTTGTAATGGCCGCTCAACCTTGCCGAACGCATTACTGCCAGACCAGCTATGCACAGATGACATTCAGTTGGCCGAATACAGTGCGGTTAGCTGGCTGGTGGGGAGTGGCCTGCAGAAAACATTCCTTTCCCTCACCTGCATTCACAGCTTGGTCTCTGCAGCTGTAAACTCCCCTGCGACTCAAAACTAAGTAACTTGCTCTGAACAGCCGTGCCCTATCCTTGTTTGGTGTGGAATAACGCGATATCAGGATTTCAAAAAAAAAAAAGAAAAAGAAAGAGTGAGGGGTTAACTTAGCCTCAATCCCAACATAAGCCAGCCAGTGTGATCGCCCTTGGTGAATTAACCACACTGCGCTATATTAGAACTAGCTCAATTTTCTCCTTTTCCTTCGGGAAGGAACCTCTCTCTTTGGGCTCTGTGATTTTTTTTCCCTTAGTTTTATGTTCATTATGGATTCCTACAATCATCCTTTTGGGTTTTTTTTTTTTTTGTAGGGGTGGGGGTGGGGTAGGGTGATCCTAAAAATATGGCGTTCCACGCCAACTGGGGATGTGGCAAGTTTGGATGGACAGGAATGTATGAGAAAAACACATTCTGTGTTCACAATAAACATCTTGAAAAGCATCATATGTAAGTGTTATACAGAAACACTATGAATCATCTGAAACTCTGTAAGATATTCAATGGTTTGCATGTCATACAGTTTGACAGTATGGGCCCTCTCCCCTCCCTCGCCCATCCCCTCAACTCTTTCACATACTCTTTTCTTACCAAGAAAAGCAGCAAGAAACACATGATACTGCTAACAACGATAGTGAAGGTTAAGGTAGTACGTAAACCCATCCCCTTCTTCCCTCCACCCTCATAGCATCAACACCTTAAAGTAACATGTACCAACCCACCACTTCAATCTCAGCCCACAATATCCTCCCACTACACACACACACATACTACCTTATCTCCCACTATTCACCTCACACATAACTTATAGCTATCTTATTTATGCATTTATTATCATTAATTTTTTTATTTTTAATTTATTATTATTTTTTTTTAATGTTTCTTTTATTTATTTATTTGATTATTATAAAAATGTATTTTCTAAATATATTTCTGTATCATGCTTTCGTTACCTTAACCTTCACTATCGTTGTTAGCAGTATCATTCAGTAATACTATTGCTAGTATTGATACTACCACTAGCATTGACATCACCATCGCCTTCGCCTCTGGGACTGTTGCCACGGCAACCCTGCTGCTTAAGAATCCTCTAACCCACTCTCCTTTCTCCCATACACATACTTATTGACACTAAGATTGATCTTGTCCTTTTTTTTTTTTTCTTTTTTTTCCCCCAATATTTTGACCATTAATAGTATTCCTATCAGTAATATTATTATCATCATTACGACTTTGACTCACTCACTATTTCCCTTCCAACAGTCTCGTTCTCATTCAACGCCTTCTTCCTTGCGCTGAACCCTAAGCGATCTGAAGCGATCAAAGCTAAGTGAATTTTCGTTGTTTTATTCGTTTATTTATCACCCGACGAAGACCTAAGAGGTCGAAACGCGTTGTGTTTTGTCTTGTGACTCGTTTGTCCACGTTCTCTGGGCGGTTCGCTAACATTTATTTAAGATATGTTTAGATTTCCGCCTGCAGTCGTCTCGCTTTGCAACTAACTCCTAAAATGTTAAAACCATCACTACAGTGGTTGTCGGTATTAAATATGAAAGAAAACAAATTCCAGGGAATAATTAGCACAGCAAGCCCTGGTCGCTTGATACATTAATAATGCATGTAGACCGAAAAAAACGGAAAACTATCATAATAAAAAAAAACGTCTGAAAATAACAGAAATAAAAACACCAACAAAGTATGAAAAAAGAAAAAGCTAATGCCATTTGTGAGAATCTGTCCGGTAACTTTCATCCTGAAATCCAGCCACTGAAAAGCTTAAAATAATATGAAACTGACAGGTGACCAAAAGGCAAACGTGCAGTTCCTGGGACTGCTCAACCTCATGCATACGTAACCAGAGCACTGATTCACACACCTTCTGTCCCTGTTGTTCTGGGGTATGCAGGAGTGGAGGGCCTTTCCTGCTTATTTGCACTATCTGCAAACGAGAGATGTCTGAATCTCGTTCCAGCATCCACACATCACGTTCCACCACGCTGTGAGCCGACAAACACGCACCTGTCGTCTGTGGGAAAAATACAAAAGATAGAGAGACTATAGAAAACATCAGTGAAAAATTTTGGAGTTGAAAATAAGAACAATTCTGACATTAAAAAAAAAAAAAATTCAGATTAAAAAAGATTTCCTTTCAAATACAATTTCCAGTTGATAATCTTCCTCTCAAATAAAGAACAATTCCACTTTATCTGATTTGTGCATAGATGATATGTAAACTTTCCAAAATTCAAATTAGAACACGATAATAAAAACTTTCATAAAACGCTCTATTTCAATATTATCAAACCTTGTAATTTCAATATTCTTTAACCTTGTAACTAACCATTCACCTTTATTCTGAATGGGACAACCATTTTCACATCATTCATACCTCCTGGAAAAACCAACAGTGATCATGCAAAGAAATGATCACTGTCATCTCGACACTGAACACTGTCATGATCAACCAGTAGTCAGACCTGCCAACCTCCTAAGAGACTAATGAATAAGAATTGAAGCTCAGTGAGGCAGAAAGGTGTAATTTCAGAGAGCAAAGAGTAATCAAGCGCAAGACGTACCTTTTTTTCAAACAAACACGATGCGATGAAATTGTTTGCACAATTTTTGTGAACTTTACTTTTCTTCAAAAACAAGCTTTTCTTTACGTGTCACAAGAAATCTTTACAAATTATGAAAATGTTTTCGTAGCTAAAACTTCAAAAGGACGTCAACTTCTCTGAATGATAAAGATGGTGAAACGAACTGCGCATGATCGGAAACATTTCCTGAAGATTACTGGTTATATGCATGGCGCCGTGCGTGTCTGTACATAAGCCTATTTTTTCATCCTTTTTTTTTGTTGTTGAAAACTTTCAATGCGTAATTTTTTGGCTAAATGCGTAAGAATTATAACTTGGGCGTAATAAATTACGCGAAATGCGTAATGGTTGGCAGGTCTGAGTAGTTACTTTCACCACTTTTACTCTTGCAGTCCAGGACAGACACCTAAAACATGTACCACAGACCTGCCCTCTCCTGACATGGGCTAGAAACGAAAGTGCCGCCATCAACAACCTTGGTGTAGACCAAACTGTTCAGCAGCAAACAAAGTTTGCAAGCCATGCTTAGAATCATCTCCCAGGCTGGACTGTCATTACAAAAGAAAGGTAACTGTGTTAACAGTGTAAACAGATGAAATCAGAAGGAAGTAAGAATGTTTTTGCTCACCAAATCAGGACAAAATTGCAAAAATTTGCAGATTCGGAAGAAGGCATTCTTGTTGGTAAACTTGCGAGGTTCGATCGGAATCATCTCTCCTGTCCTGGAGTTTACGTGAGCCAGTATGCAAGCCATATCCCACCTATGTCGCATGATACCTGCACAGTTTTAAACTCAACATTTGACAAGTAAAAAAAACCCAAAAACAAAACAAAAACAGTACAAAGTACCTGAAAGAGCTCTGGGCCATACCCCACCAGGTCCTGTTCCAAACTTGCTGCCTTTCTAACTTGAAATTTTTTTCATATCAACAGTCAAACCTTTTCAAAGCAATTTTTAAAATGGCAAGCTGAAACATTTTCCAGATTTAGTTCTAATTCCATAACAAAATTGTCACTAAAAACCAGACAACTTAAACAGAAAACACATGAGCATAAAAAGATTTTTTTGTCATTGTTTACCTCATATATAAAAATCTGTAATGCTTTGTATCCACTGTAACCCCCCCCCCCATCCGTCAAACAGAAAAAGAAAAAAAAACAAAAAACGGGAGCACTCCACCCAAACTAAAATCAATAAACCAAATTGAAAGACATCATTATCCTTCTAAACAGGCTCCCAGATCCTTTAACAGCTTTTACCTGAACAAGTGTTGTGAGGGGTTTTGCCTCACTGATTCGAGGGGGGCACCATAAAAACAGGGCCGGCAAACAAAGGTGAAGAAGCCCATGCTTCTTCAGCAGTTCGTGCACAGTGAAGCTTCGGGTTGATGAAGTCTTACGATTCTGCAGTATGAAATCAGTGATGGAGAATTTGCCCATCTTCTCTAGGACCCAGATCTGTTGCATCAGCCTCGTTGTGAGCAAAGCTGCATTTAAACTCTCCAAACCGACACTGATCTGGTCACCGCTTGTGATACTGTGACACATGACGTACTTGCCAGGAAACTCTCGGTGGTTGTTGCGCTCTCGTACACGCATCCAGATTGCACCAGGAACATTTTTCAACTTGACAGCTAGAACATTCTCTTCACACTCATGAGTACATGGATTGTAGCGGTATCTGCCAGGAAAATCTTCAAATAAAAAGCACGTGGGGCAGACAATCTTGAATTCATATTTCTTTGAGAGGACCATCCACAGAATGTGAGGGTTGGGCAAGTGGTGTAGCTATAAGCGCGTGGGTGGTTTGAATGATGGAGGGGAATTGGAACGTGATTCCACGTGATGAGGTGCAGTTCCAACAAACCAGTCTGAAAAAGATTACAACATCTTATTTAATAATCTGGAATATTTTTTGCACTAACAGTAGACATGCACAAAAATCAAGAACTGAAAGTCGTCAATGCAGTTAACTGCCATTGTGGGGACAAAAATGGCTGCAAGCATTCCAACCAAGTGCTAACACCCTGAACAATTTCAGTTCTTATCTAACACACGCCAATCACATGCTGCCATTTAAAGACAGCTATTTACAATACATAGATACTTAAGAACATAATAAATCACACATGACAGGCAGAAAACTGATGCAGTTTTTTCCCCCTGAATAAAAGAGTTGAGCATTATGCCAAAAACCAAGTAGGTAACCCTTAGCTTTTCAAGTTTGGGAGACAAAGAATAAACTGACAGCTTACATATCTAGACAATTTCTTACCATTCAATGACTCTCGCCAATGAAACATATCCAAAGTCAACCAGACACATGAATAGAAACAGCTCTACAAGTCAATGGCCCTGTGCCAAGTTCCAGATAAGATAAGATAATGTTGCTTATAGCCCAGCCGACCGCAAAGGGCCACATCAGGGCTGTCACCACGTTTTAAATCAACTCGCCAGTCAAAAAAAACAAAAAAAAAACAAAAAAAAAAACCTTTCACACATCTCTGTAAATGACATTCGTCCAGAAACGTACCAGAAACTTCGTTAAAAATCTTTCTTTCGTAAAATCTTAAATCAGGTGAAAAATCTTTAAATGTTAATCTCTCTCAAAAACTCGAGGATCACATCAGGCGGGACATCCCTGAACAGGATCTTCATGGACTCCGCTGTAAAATGTTTGTGTCTAACATCGTGCAAGTCCCAACACTCTAAAAGAACATGTTTCACTGTGAGTGGCGCATGACATGAATGCACCACGGAGCTTCTTCACTCTTTAAAAGGTAAGAAGGGGAAAAAATACGAATGGCCGGTGTGCAGCCGGCACAGAACCGTTTCCTCTTTACGACCTCCCGACGTAGATGGGAGGAAGTCCGTAAGGTTTGGACGGATCTGAAAGAGTTTGTTACTCGTCTGTGTGTTCCAATCCCTGCCAGAGGTCTCTCACATAATCGTTATTTTGGGTTTCACATCTGAGCAGGGGATATAAATGTTGGACAGTTTCTCTCTTTGTGGCGTTCTTGGCTAAACGATCAACCATTTCGTTCCCGCCGATGCCAACATGACCAGGAACCCAAGCAAGAGTAATGTTGTAACCGTCCGCTTTCAATTGCTAAAAAGTTCAAAGAAATGCAAAGTTCTGGATGCTGAAGGTTGCGGCCAGCTATGGCTTCCAAAGCTGACAGCGAATCCGACAGAACCAGAAAGTCCCTCTTTGAAGAATGTGAGATTATCTTCAAAGCCAGAACCAGAGCAGTAAGTTCAGCAGAATAGACAGAAGCATCTAAAATGTATATGTTCCAACAGTATCTGAGAAGGAGCCCCAGGGCAGTAGGGCTGCACAGGCCACTCCATCCTCAGACTTGGAACCGTCAGTGAAAAACTTTTTGATAGGATGGGAATTTCGAACAGAGGTCAGCATACAATCCCTTGTACGCCAGAGAGCTGGTAGACTCTTTGCGAAAGCTGCAAGATCGAAACGAATCTCTGGTGTGAAATAGGTCCACGGAGGTTGATCCGGAAACTTGGAAAAATCGGACACAACTCCTAGTCTAGACCTGCATTCCGCACGTGAGGCTGCATACGAAGACCAAACGGCGGAATACATTTAGGGTTGTTTTCAAACTTACTTTGGAACGGAGGGTCAAAGACACAGTCATAGGCAGGGTTTTCTGGTTCTGAGAACAGTCGGATAAAATAATTCAAAGACAGTTTCAGCCTGCGGTTGGACAGTGAAGGTTCACCTGCCTCTGCGTACAGGCTGTACACAGGGGTGGTGCGGAACGCTCCAAGACAGAGACGAAGCCCTTGATGGTGGGATAGGTCCAAGTGTTTGAGGTAAGACGATCTTGCAGAGCCGTACACAGCACAACCGTAGTCCAGTTTGGAACGGACCAAGGCTCTGTAGAGGTGCAACAAAGTTTTCTTATCAGCGCCCCAGTCGGTGTGCGCTACGACCGCAGATATTCAGTGCTTTCTGGCAAGCAGTTTTGAGGTTTTGATGTGGCTGAGAAAGTTAAGTTTCTGGTCAAAATAACTCCAAAATTTGGCCTCTTTAACAGCTGGAATGGGAGATTTCCCGACTTGAATTTCAGGATTGGAAAAAACTGACAGAAATTATGGAAGTGAATACACTGTGTCTTTGAAGCAGAAAAGGTGAAACCGTTTTCATCCGCCCACTGATGGATTTTATCCACGCAAAGCTGGAGCCTGCGCTGGACACTCGGGTACAGGCTTCCAGTTGCGTAGACAGCGAAATCATCCAAAAACAATGAGCAGTCTGAACCCTGCTGGACTGATTGAACAATGTTGTTGATCTTAATACTAAAGAGGGCAGGAGACAGTATGCTCCCTGTGGAACACCCAACTCCTGCTCGTGGATATCAGAGAGAGTGGTGCCAACCCGGACCTGAAACTGTCGTTCTGCCAAAAAATTTTGAATAAAAAGCGGAAGATGACCTCGAAAACCCAGATCGTGGAGATCATGAAGTATCCCCGACTTCCAGGTGGTATCGTAGGCCTTCTCCAAGTCAAAGAAAATTGCCACTGCATGCTGTCTGTTCAAAAAAGCGTTCCGAAGTGTAGATTCCAGACGAATCAAATGGTCAACAGTAGTCCGATGTTTGCGGAAACCACACTGTTCTTTCGCCAAAAGGCCATCGGTTTCGAGTTTCCACATGAGCCTAGCATTGACCATTTTCTCCATCAATTTACAGACACAGCTGGTCAAAGCTTATGGGACGGTAGTTTGATGGGTTAGAAAGATCTTTCAGGTTTGGGGATGGGAATAATGAGGGCTTTTCGCCAAGAGGGTGGAAAGCAACCTGTAGTCCACACTTGGTTGTATACTGTAGCAGTATGTTCAGACCTATTTGCGGAAGATGTTTCAACATTGATAATGGATTTCATCTATAACCTGGAGAGGAATCGCTGCAAGAGTGTAAAGCAGATTTCAGTTCATTTAACGTGAAAGGAAGATTGTAGTCGTCCATGTTGTCTGACGAAAAGTTGCAGGGTGATTTTTCTTTAAGGGCTTTGTTTTTGACAAAAGTGGCTGAATTGTTAGAAGAGGAGGAATTCTTTTCAATGGTTGAAGCAAGCAGATTAGCAACTGCTTTTTCTCTGTTATTAAAGAATCCGAAAACTTGAGATGGTTCACAGTGGGACAGGTGTTCTTCCCTTTGATTTTCTTAATGATGTTCCACACTTTTTTCTTGGAAGTTTTCGATGTCAGCCTGGAGCAGAAGCTTCTCCAGGACTGACGTTTACTGATTTTAAAACTGTGTCTTGATTTAGCACGGAGTTTCTGATGGGCTCGAGCGTTGGGACCCGAAGGTCGTTGGTACACCTGACGCTGAGCCCGTTTGCGAACTTTGGAATTTGTTGGCAGTCTGAATCAAACCAGGGTGTTTTTGGCATTTGAAGTTTATCGGAAGACACTGGAATACAAGCTTTAGCACACTTGATCATAGTGTTAGTCAGTGATTCTGCTGGGTCGGACTTCTGAAGAAAATCAGTGTCCTGGAATTCCGTAAATAGTGGCTGCAAATAGATCCCCGTTTGCTTTTTATAATCTAGATGTTGAGAGACAGAGACGTGTTCAGTTATTACAGGTTGTAGAAGGACAGGGAAATGGGCACTTCCGTGCAGATCGTCATGGACAGACCACTCATAGTCCAGGACCAGCGAGGGGTCACAAACCGACAAATCTAAACACGAAAGTGAACCTGTGGAAGAGTGGAGGTAAGTTGCAGATCTGTCGTTCAGACAACACAAATCCAAATCCGAAAGGACATCCTCAATTAGCAGACCTCTGGATGACGTGCTGACACTACCCCAAAGAGGATTGTGACCGTTAAAGTCACCCAACAGCAAAAAAGGTCGAGGAAGTTCACCTATCAGACTGACAAGGTCCTGACGACAAACCGGGACAGAAGGTGGAAGATAAAGGGAACAGATTGTCACAGTCTTGTGGAGAGGACTCTCGCAGCTACAGCCTGAAGGGAGGTAGACAGATCAACAGGACTATACAGCAAAGTTTTGTGTAGGAGAAGGGCAACACCGCCCGACAGTCCCAACGTGGATGGTTGTGCAGGTTTTGAAAGAAAATTAAAGCCAGAAAGAAATGAAGGTCTTCTGGCTTTGAATTTGAGTTTCCTGAAGAGCCACGACGGAAGGTTTTATAGATTGACACAGAAGCTGCAGCTCCTCAAAGTTGGAATTTAGTCCACGGATATTCCAATGGAATATTGTATTATCCATGGTGCAGAGGGCAAAAAGGAGAGAGATCAGGTCATCTCCTCCTCAACGTCTGCGTCCAATGGAGAGAATTTATTATTTAGTTTCACTGGACTGTGTTGGTCTACTGACCTGCTGGCAGACTTGCCAACAGGTGAAGAGGGTCTGGATTTGGGGAGACGGTGGAGGTTTCTTCTTCATCTCCACCATCTCACACTGGTGGAACTCCCCTTTCCCGCACGGGCACTGGACAGAGGGGTTCGAGGCGGGATTGCTGGTTTTTTAATCTGCCCAGCAGCAGATGTTGTAGACTGCTGGGCAGTCTGAGGGGTGGCGGATTTTTTGCCTCCACAGGGGCAGTCACTTTGGGTTGGAAGGTGGTGGACCTGCTTCCACCAGAGCTGACAATTCGTCCTTGCAAAGTTTTCCCAAAAAAGTTTAAGTCATCAGTTTGGCAGCAGACTGACCGAGTAGGAACTGTGGGAACTTTCTTTACGGCCGAAGCATAGGAAGAAGCTGTCGGCGTCTGATTGCCCACAACCTGTTTCGGGCTTCAAAAAACGAGATCTTCTTTTCTGTTTTTATTCTTTGTATTGCGGATTCCTGAATCCAAAGAGGACAGTTTCGTGAAGAGAAGGGATGATCGCCACCGCAGTTAGCACAATGTGCCCGGATCTTTACACGGCCCATCATGGGTCGCCTTGCAACAAAACACCGCACACCTCCTGCCCAGAACAGCGGTCTCTGACATGGCCAAACCTCTGCATCTGAAGCACCTCAACGGGGACGGCAATACAGCTGAACACGAACATTCAGGTAACCAACTTTGATGACCGGAGGCAGCACAGGGTTGCAGAATGTCAGAAAGAGGGTGTTGGTGGCCCCTCTTTCTGAATCCTTTCTTTACCGTCACCCTGCGCACCTCCGTCACACCCTGGGACGCCAGCTCCGTTTTGATCTCTGCCTCTGAGACACCTGATAAATCCGCGGCAGCGAATCACTCCCTTCGACGAATTCAACTGTTTGTGGGGAGTCACCTTGATCTCCCTGTCCACAAGTTTTTGTTGCTCTCAGCAGCTGTTCAGATTGTTTTTGTGATCTACATTGAATAAGAAACGAGCCATTCCTCAACTCTTGATGGACCGAGGGTCACCTGCTATACCTTGAAAGCCCTTTTGGATTTGCAAAAGGGCTCAGAGCTGAAAGGGGTCTTTCCTGCTCCGTCCCTTCCATTACGAGCCAGGAAGCCCAGAAACCTGTCCTCTGTCGTACTTCTGTATCGGAATCGCTGTCAGAATCGAAATCCCCTGAAATAGGGGATGCTGTCTTCCTCTTCTTCTTGGGGGGATGTTTTTTGAAAAAGCCATTATATTGTTATGATGTTTATCTCTCCTTACCCACCCACCTTGGAGTCCAACTAAGGGGCCAGGGCCAAGAAACCAATGTCTTGACCCCTTCCAGGCTTCGGGGAGAGATATACGACAAACAGAAACCACCAACCCTATCCCCCCTGATCATGCTCAACTCCCGGGGACAGAGAGCTGAGCACTGCAGGGGTTTTACATGGCCAGCAGGGGAACTGCCTGTCTTGACCCAGCCCAAGAAGGGGAGCCGATTAGTACACCGGGCCAAAGTGTACTCCCTGTCTAGGAGAGGTCCGAGCCAAAGTGATGTGTTGAGAGCGCTTGGCCCTCTCAATCACCAGGATCTCATTCCCCTCCGACACAGGTCGCACCGCACGGCAAACGCGGCGGATCTTAGGAGACCACAGAGAGAAAAGGAGTGTGGAAAAGAAGACTTGAAAGGGGGGACGAAGATAGAAAAGGGCCAAATAGGAAGGCAGAAAACAAGAAAAGGAGAAAGGCGGGTTACTCTTAGTCACAGAGGTGATTCTAGGATTCCAAAAAAGGGGGCCCAAGGGCCCCATCAGTATAAATAAGGGGGCCCCCCAGGGGGGCCTAAATTTTAACTTATAATTTCTATATTTTTCAACGGCAGGTACTACTAGTGTTATTAAATTGTTAAATCATAGTATTAGTAATCATTCAGAGGATTAATGCAGACAACCACATTCAATGATTCGTTGATTTAATCATTTTAGTTTTTACATTTACATGTGTTAAGTGAATGAGTCCATGCCAGACTGAGAGAGTGACAAAACAGTAGACTGCAGTCTCAGGCATGTCGCTTGCAGACACAACACTGTCTGGTTTTGATGACGAAAATCCCGAACCACCATCATGATCACAGAAACTTGACACAGGCTCCGATTCCCGCTCGCATGACGAAACAGAACTAACCGGTCCGACTGACAGTCTGATTGCGATCGCGTATCTACATCTCCACTGTCGGCACTGGCACTCGTTGAAGGATAACTAGGCGGCTGCTCAGTGACGGTCGAACACTCGCTTTGTACATCCAAAGAATCATCTGCCTCTCCTCCTCTCTTCGATTTCTTCGCCCCTCGGGTAAAAGAAAAATCCAACAACGTGCCTCGTTTCGCCATGATGGAACCTCAGGCAGAAACGCAGGGCTGCCGTACCGCGAGCTGTGATTGGCTGAAAGCAAACTTTCCAACCAATCGCAGTTGACTATACAGACATGCGTTTACATTCAGTTCCTACTGCTCATGCGCACAAGGCTGACCTTGACATAGCTGATAGCTCGATGACAGCTTCGCTTGGTTCGCTCGGTAGATTACTAGGCCAAGCGGACGCGAGATTAAAAAGCAAGGGAGTGAAAAAAATTAGCGCAGTCACGACTGGCGAGCGCGGCATTTCTTGTTTGTGTGTGGAGCAGCGGCCGCGCTGGGCTTACGGTTTTGCGTCTTTCGATTTTTTTAAGCGGTATTCCGCTAATTCCGCGCTCTAGAATCACCTCTGAGTCAGGATCCTCACCCTTAGCCTATCTGACATGGGAAGCCCTACCAGGGGCATCAACTCCTTACCACGTTACGCTTAGGCCAGACAGCATCTTGGCTTTTCGGACTTAGAAGCAGTTTGAAAAAACCAGCCTATCTCCAAGTATTGATGCCCCCGCCAGCAAAGCCTAAGGGATCACTGGACTGTGCAAGCCCTCCGACCACGACAAGGTCGCAACCCCCGGAGGGCCCAAGTTCCAACTATGGCTGCTCACCTATAAACTGTGATGTGCCCGAGTCACACGACTAAAGCAGACTGTAGAATTTTTTCTTAAAACACACATTTCAATCATAGATGCAAGATTCTAAAGGAAAATTACACAGGACATTAGTGTAACCATTTAACAACACACTGTTCTTTCCATAGAGAGAACAGTTTTTTTCTACGATAGTGTCGATTTAAGACAGGTTGTAGGTTGCTCTTTCTCTGAACAAGATGACAACACAGAAAACTGGCCTGCTGACAGGTAATTAAACTTATGACTGGTGAATGATATGAAACTGAATGTATTTGTATGACCATGGAAACAGTACTTTAATAGAAAAATCATCTGTTTCTTTCCAGTGCATTACTAATGGATGGTATAAAAACATTCTAAAGCACAAACATACACCTTTCACACTTTTCCTTTTTAAAATTTAGTGACACAACAACAACAAAAGCAGCAAAAACTTACAAACAGCACACAAGAAAAATCTGCTTCGACATTTTCAAAGTAAACATATTAAAGTTTTAAATCATGTGGTAACTTTGTGAACATCTGCTGAATTCTTAAAATAACTTTTTAAACATGATTTCTCAGGAAGATGACAAGTCCATTTTTCAGTATATCACTTCTGTCTTAACATACCACTCACAAAAACAGGGCTTACCTTAGCAGAAAATTTAGCAGTAGACAATGCTGAGGAATTAGGACCAGCAGAAGGGGGTGCAGCTGCAGTGGGTAGAGAAACAGTTGGAGGAGTCATTTTTGGGGCAGAAGCTGGCTGCTGAGATGCTTTATATACCGATGCTGGCTGGGAGGATGCTTCTGCTAATGGCGCCGGAGATGACAGGCGCTGACGAGAGCCGGTCTTGAAGTGGAGACCAGGAATATGCTGGGCAGTGGCTTTCTCTGGGGGACGACGAGCTGCGAGTTGTTCTGAGGTATCTTTTTTGTGTCGGGAGAAAAAAAAAGTAAAACAGTCAATATCAAGCAGAGATAGCCAAGACCTTGTATTCTGCCTTCTCTCTCTCTCTCTCTCTCAAACACAAAACCAAAATTAACAAAAGAGATGTACAAAACAGACACCCATCTTTACCCTTGAACAGACTCCTTCATTCAAACGTTTCTATTTGCAGACACATTTGTCTTTGTTTACAGTAGACTGGCCTCCACGCAAACGGAGGACTCCCTCCTTTCAACCCTTTGCCAGCCTTGAATTGAAGTCAGAAGACCTCCTCCTTTTAACCTTTGCCAGCCAGAGTCACAGCTGCTGTGTTACAGAGCCTACAGTATAGAGTAAAATAACATTCTAACCCAGCTTCATGCAATCCATGACCCCCTCACCACATGTCTCCTCTTCTAATGCTTCCCACATTCTTGTTTTTAGGCAGTACTCATTGGCTTTTTTTTTTTTTAATGAGTATTCATACCACAATGGTATTAGGTAACCAAAAACTTGTTATTGAAAGTTGATGACCACTGAACATAAAAGCTGACTTTGTATTGGCTGCTTCAGTTTCGATTCGTTTTCAATAACCCTTTTTTTTTTCTTTTTTAAAAAGATTGCTCATGATCTTTTTTTTTTCTCCCTTACTTTTATGTCCTGGAGATGGCAATCTGACAAAGGTGACAGTATGATTGTTGCAAAGCTTGTCATTCCATGGAACAAAAAATGTTTGCTTCCCCCCTAAAAAACCCAACTTTTCTGTAAGAGTTAATTCTCTTGGTTCATTTCCAATCATGCATGCAACCAATGATGCATGCAAAGGAAAATATTACTCATGATTTTGTTCTATTATAGTTTATACTGAGATGGGTACATTTCAAACTGAACACTCCCAATGTCAGTCTAAATTCAAGCTCTCACACCAGTCTGTCAAAACGGACACACATGATATTGATGTTATGCATCAATATATGAAAAGACAAAGCTTTTTTTTTTCATGTGTTTCTACCCTTAGTCTGCAATCTAGAGCCATAACTGATAACTTTACTGGGAGTATAAGTACGCACAAATGCACTGAACGGGGAGCTACGCCTCCATCTCCTCCCGTCCCCTGTTTTTACCTGCCTGTACAACTGTTCACAACTCTGCCGAACACTGCACTGAAGATCAGAGGAAAGAAGAGGGATCGAATGAGAAGGTGGGGGGAACCCTAAACCAAAGACATCTAAAAGGATGTCTGTGCCCATGTCTCGTTGAGACACAAAAACAGAGAGTGAAAAAGACAGGGGTGGGGGGGGGGGGGGGGGGGGGGGGGGTGAAAGGGACACAGAAATAGAGGGAGACATACATAGAGAAAGATAGATAGATTTATATATACAGAGAGAGAGAAACATGGAGAAAGAGATTGAGAGGGAAAGAGTGGGAGTAGGTAAAAGCAACTGGGAGGGGGGAGAGAGGTGTATGTATGTGAAAGAGAGAGAGAGAGAGAGAGAGAGAGAGAGAGAGAGAGGAGAGAAAACTATGTCAGCTCTAACTCATAACTGGGGAGAAGAGAGAGAGAGAGAGAGAGAGAGAGAGAGAGAGAGAGAGAGAGAGAGAGAGAGAGAGAGAGAGAGAGAGAGAACTATGTCAGCTCTAACAGGGTTCCCACTTCTTCACAGGAAAAAAATTCAAGGGTTTTTTCAAGGGTTTCTAAAGGGGATATTTTAATTTTTAAAGGGGCAAATTTAGCCGTACGATTGAAAAAAAAAGAGTGAATAATTACCTTACACATGTAATCCAGCCATGATGATAAGGTGATTACACTTCTGTAGTCTTTTCCATGCTCAATATCATATACAAAAAATAAAAAATGAAGTCTTTATACAGAAAATGAGAAATCAGTAAAAGAAAACTTTCAATCTGCTTTCTGGACCAGTATCTGACATGGGATGTCCAGCTGCTTCTGTTTCAAGTCCTTATTCAATGATTCATCAAAAAGCATGACATATTCATTAATTCTCTTCCGGCAGCTGCAGCGGAGGCCCCTCTCTGGCACATTTCAGGAGGGAGCTCTGCAAACTTTACTTTTAAAATACAGCCACTGTATGTGTTGTGTGGAAGTGTGTGTGAATGGTTGGCGGGCCTGGACTAGCCTAATGCTTGTTCTGGGGCAGGATCGGGAGCGGGATAACCCCTCTTGAAAAGGTGAACGTGGGTAGCCTTCCTGCAGCTCCACACTGAACTTTTTTTTTGTTTGTTTGTTTTTTTAAACTTTTTTTTAATTGCTTTTAAACAAAATGACAATAACAAATACACAAAAGGAATCATATTCATTATAAGTGAATTAAATATAAAGCTAGAAAAAAGTATGAGAGAGAGAGAGCAAGAGAGAGGGAGGGAGGGAGTGGGGGAGTGAGAGAGAGAGAGAGAGAGATTGGGTTGGGTTTGTGCGTGACTTCAAATGCTTTCAGTAACATGCTTTAAATCAAGTTTTGGATGTTGGACAAACAAGCTGTAAAAACACAGTGGAGAGTACATGGGCAAACAAGACCTATATCAATCATATGTAGTGTAACACAAAAATACTAAATACTTGATTACATGCGGGAGCAAAAGTGGCCTTTTGAACTGTTTTTTTAGTTTGGTGTGTGTGTGTGTGTGTGTGTGTGTGTGTCTCTCTCTCTCTCTCTCTTTGTGGTGTGTGTGTGTGTGTGTGTGTGTGTGTGGTGTGGTGTGTGGTGTGTGTGTGTGTGCGCGTCTTTCTGTGTGTGTGTGTGTGTGTGTGTGTGTGTGTGTGTGTGTGTGTGTGTGTGTGTGTGCCTCTATGTGTGTGTGTATGTGTGTGTGTTGTGTTGTGTGTGTGTGTGTCATATGTGTGTGTGTGTGTGTGTGTGTGTTGTGTGTGTTGGGTGTGTGAAGGCTAGCTGGTATTTAAGTTGGGGGGGGGGGGGGGGGGGGGTGGGGTTTTTAGAAGCTGTCTTTTAAAAAAGAAAGTAGGTTTTTTTTTTTTTTAATAAAAATGTGACACACGAGTATTAGTGTCTATGGGCGACGTGCGATTGATTTGAAGTTTCAGATATTTTTACTCTTTTTTTCAGTTCTAACAGAAAAAGGAGCAATCCCAAAAGTTGCAAAATATCAAATTTTTTGTTTCCCCCGCCGATAGTTCGTCGAAATCGAGAAATTTTTTAAAACATTGCTGCAAACAGTTTCATGGTCTTCAAAGGGCGGTTTATTGTTGATGGCATGAATCGTCCAAAACCTTCAGTTTTTTAACTTTTAACACATCTGTCCCACTTGGTTTTGTGGATTGGCTGCGTTTTAAAGAAAAAGGGGTCTGCCCTGATGTTGATGATTTGATGATTCCCAAACAAAGTCCGTAAGAAAATACCACCCCTACTGGGTTTTTTCCAATTCCACAAATTTTTCCTTTTTTGTGACTTGAAAACCCGCGATTCGCCCCTGCCCGAAATCAACGGCTTTTTGCAACTTTAGGGAAAACGCAGTTTGTTGTCTCTGATTCAGGATCCAGCTTCGTATTCTTCCTTTGTAAACCAAAAAGGACCAATGCAAAAATTTCCCTTAGGATGATGACGCGCAAATGTTCCCCTTCACCGAAGATTAGGGAGCTGGGCCTTTGTGGGAAAGTGAACTGGCTGCGCAAACGATAACCAATATTGAATTGCTTCCTTTGTTTGAAAAGCAGAGACACACAAAACGATCGAGAGGCGAAAATCGATGTCCGAGTCTTTTTCGCGTTTTTCTCCGATTGTCTTCAAAATGTTACGGTCGTTTTGGTCCGAAACCGATTTTTTTGGGGATTTCAAGGGGGAGGGATATCGCAGTATTCAAGGGTTTTCAAGGGCCTTTTGCCCCCGTTGTTTTTTGGGTTTTCAAGGGTCTTCAAAGGGGCGTACGCCCCGTCTAACTCATAAATGGGGAGAAAATCCAAGACTTTCCGTGACTCAGTGACAGGTTCCACGAGGGAGGGGTGTGGTGGAAGTGGCAAGCCCTTACAACTGCAGTCGAAGGGCTTTGCCCGGTCCAAGACCCCCCTCCTTCCCTCCAGTAAACTTCCCTTTAGCCCTCACCCCCTTCTTCTTGGCTAGTATTATAACGCCCCTGGTCGTGTGTTTCAGCAGCCCTCCACATCCTTCAAAACAAAGGGTAATTCTTCAATACAGACAATGTTTTACATTGGAAGTTCACTTTTGTTTTTTAAAGGGGTACTGAAAATTACACGTAATTCACTGCAAGCGTGTGCCACCATTTTGGATGGCCTCAAGAAATTCCCACTCAACATACAAAAAAAATGGAGCTAAAGTCAAAATGTCAGGAGAGTTGACAAAACAAAGAACATACTATGTTATTCTTTCGAAGGGCTTCCTAAAATTTCCCCAAAAAGGTCTCCCTCGAGTTCAAAATCAAAGGTGCTTTGTTCTTGTGTGTGGAAAGGTACATTTGCTTCCCCAATTTTTCGGGGGGCATAACAAAAATGCTGACACTCTGCAAAATAAAAAAAAAAATTTTCCCTTTTTTTTTTACTGTATTAAGAAATTTAAAATCCAAAAGAGTAAAAAAAACAAATTTTTTTGTGCAACAAGAAAAAAGTTGAAGCAAAAAACCAGGTTTGTTTTGCAGCTTGCAGATAGATGTATTTCTTTAATTCCTAAAAAAATCGCCCTTGTTTTCAGTGATGAAAGAAGTCTTAAAAATGGAAAAAAAAAAAAAACGGAAATTTTAATTTTTACAAGCAAATTTTAAGTATAAGTTTATTTTTTTTTGGAAAGAATCATTTGAAAAAAACTCGCCTTTAAAACCCATCGAAAATGAAAAGAACAATGCATTTTATTTCATTCGTTCCTTTTTTACAGCAAAACATTTAAATAAACTTAGTTGGACTTTTACAAGCTTTTTGAACAACATCGAAGGTAAATGGTTCTCTATTTTCATCTCACGCCCGGTTTTCTTTGCTCGAGCTACCAACATCAAAAAAAAAACAAAATGGAGTATTTTTACATTTTGTTTTAGTATTCCAAATCTAAAGCTAGTACTTGATCCCTTTAAAATAGACTAAAAGCATTTTTTAAATGCATTTCATTTCCCCACAATGCCCGGGGTGAACCAATTGTTTAGGCAGCAAAATCACAGTCATCTTTAGTGAATTTCTTCTGCTTTTTCTTCCTCTGCTTACTGAACTTGGCCTTTTTTTTCTCTTTTTTCCCTCTTTTTTTTTTTCTTTTAATGAAGCAAGTCCAGTCTAAAGATCAAAGTTGTCTCCATCCCATTTGAACTGTCTTTAGTTCATGAAACTTTTTTTCAAATTTCTTTTTCAATTTTTGTTTTTTGGCACAGCATTTCACCACAAAGTGTAGCAGTGTCAGTGAAACTGCAGCATGCTATGCTTAAAGCAAATGCTTGGTGGCTCTGTTTGCTGACAACTACCCCTCAAGCTAAACCAAACCAAACCAACCCTCCTGTGACTCAAATGTTTTTTGGCAGCTTGTGAAAAGTGTGTGTGTGTGTGTGATGGTGTGTGTGTTTGTGTGTGTGTGTGTGTGTGTGTGATGCGTGTGTGTGTGTGTATTGGTGTGTGTGTGTGTGTGTGTGTGTGTGTGTGTGTGTGTGTGTGTGTGTGTGTGTGTGTGTGTGTGTGTGTGTTGTGTATACGTGCTTGTGTTGTGTGTGTGTGTGTGCTTGTGTGTGTTTGTGTGTACTCCATTTTCTAAACTTCATTGCCTCAAACAGCTACCAAGATCAGGTCACTTATTTCTCAAAAGATTTTGGTAATTAGTCAACCATTTGCTGAAAAGCAATAACCCTGATCAAGCTCATATGAAGAACCCTTATTATCCATTACACATTTCTCATATCTTTCTAGCTTTGAAAGACATTTGGCAAAAAAAATAGTTCCATATGTGACTCTTTAAACTGGACTAAAATACCTTAAATTCGCTGAATCTATTGTTGACCAATTCTGGGAATGGTCGTATCTTGATCCAGTTCAAGGATGCAATTGTCTCGACGTCGAATGATCAACACATTCTTTTCACATTTGTGGCTGTAGGTGGAAGGAAGTTGTAACCTTTGTACCCTTCCCAGTCTTTACAAAACACCTGGCAAGAAATCAAAAACATCAGCAAGTAAGAATGGATAATCATGATTCTGCAGAATATGACTACAACAGTGTCTCTCCTTTCTGAATGAGGTACATTAAAAATTTGTATTGAAAATAAAATCGATACAATATAACATAACAAACTGCAAGTTTTTTTTTTCATTCTTCTTATTAGCTTGATTACTTTGGTCTTCACCTGTGAACTATAGGATTAGAAACTGCAGCAAAGCATCAACTTGAGAAAAACAGGCATACATGAAATCTCATTAAATCTCGCCAACATCCCCTGTCTCATCTCTTCTTTAGTCATTATTTATTACGCCAGGAATTTTGGTTTCCCCTTTCTGTCCCTGCACTACTCAAGGCATGCATGTCTCAGCATGTGGCCATGGTAAAATGACAAAAGCATAGTCATGCATGTCAACCAAAGAGCCACAAACGCAAAGAAATTGTGGCGGGCGTGAATACCTTGTATTCCCAGTCATGCTTGTTCACACAGAAGTCACAAATGCAAAGAAACTTTGGCAGGCATGAATGCCATGTGTTCGTTCCCACAGCCATGCATGTCCACCAAAAGCCACCTAAGCAAACAGTGGTACGCATGAAGACTATGTCTACTTAATTCAACAAGCAGTTCAAGGAAAAAAAAACCTATAGAAGCTTTACAGGAACATGCAAAACAATGTCTTCAAGAAGATGAACGTAAGTTAAAGATGACATTTCAAGCACATAGATATGAGATCTCTTACATTTCTTTTATCGATAAAAAGAAAGTTTCAAAGTTCAGTAGTTCCACTTGTTCTGCCTGCCAAAGCAACAAGCCATCTTAAGTCCTATCTCATACAGTACACCCAAATGAAAGTTTGTTTGAACCACAACAGAATTCTACTGAAACATGCATGAACACATATCATGAAATACTTACGTTTTACATGCCAGCCTAACTGGAAGGCGTCTTCTAGTGGCCAGATGATATTAACTGGTGGTAGTTTGGGGCACTAGCAGTCTGTGACTGGCTCTTCGTCTTTGTCACTTTAGCATTACTCTCTGCAAGCGAAAAAAAAAAAAAAAAAGATATGAAGGCAATCAGACTGAAGAGAAAATAGGACAAAATTGAATGACACGTTCAAAGTAAATTAACAAGTAAAAAAAAAAGGATGGTATCAGGAAAGGGCTAAGGGAGTGGGAAAGGAGGAAAGAGTCAGGACATACACATTTGTGTCTGTGATGGTAGGACTGTAAGCTTTCAGATTACTTGGGGGAGGTGACCACTTGTGTCAGACATGTGGTCGATCCTGTAAATGCCCTTCATGCAAGAGCATACTAGTTAAAACATCTGTGGGAGAGAAATTTAAAGTTCAGCATTATTTTCACAATCATAGCAACAACCAGAGATTTTGCTTCATGCGAATGCCATCTTTAGTTATTGTTCATGACACTAGTAATTGTAATGTATTGTGACAAGGGACTGGCCAAACCTAAAGGCACTAGCCAATCAAAACAGAGCACACTGTCTAGCTTTGGACGTTTGCTGACAAAATGGCAGAAGATGAAAAATTGAATTTGTGGACATGTGGTTCTGCCTCGGATAAAGTGAACATTCCCCCTGTTATGTCACAGCAGAAACTAAAGCAAAACAAAAACATCTGTAATTTTTGGTACAAGTGGAGAGTGGAATGGATGGGTGGGTGGGTCACTCATCCAAACTGATCTTCCAAATTCTGTAAAAACTGTGGAAGCGGATTTCTGATCGTACCATAACAAGGTGTTTCTTAATGTTCTCAACAGACTGTTCTGGGGCAACTCTTCACAGTTTGAGGGGTTTCTTGGAATAAAAATCTATTTTTCTCTGGTGACCATTTTCATTGGACGGCACGAAAAATAATATGGCGGATTTTCCAATTCGGAATTTCATACACAATGTCAGAGGAAAAAACAAAATCCTATCCTGTCCATATATATATATATATATATATATATATATTATAATATATATAATATTATATCTATTAATATATGAATGCAAGCACATATACTGAAGTCATTATGCAGATTACAATAAAATAATTTTGGAATAATAATTTGCCCCATGCTGACAGCATTGCTTTTTCAGTAGCATCACACTCCACAAACGACCATGTTTTTAAAAAAAAATTGACCAAATACTAATAAAGGGACAAAAGTTTGCCATACTATTTTTTTTAAAAATATCAACTTTTAAACATTGGTTTTTCATGATTCTGCTAATCCAAACGGAAATCCAATATTCTTCACAAATATGGAGTAACAACCTTCACTTTTCAAGATGCTGCACTAAATTAGAAACTCTCAAATCCTTGTTACCTGATTTTCTTTCAAATTAATTCCAAATTCAAACACACTCACGAACAAATACACTTGCTCACACTCTTTCTTATGTACACACACATACACTGGCATACATTCTCCCTCCTTAGCTCTCCAGTGCAAAGTCCACACACTTACCCATGCCGAAGGTATCCAGACCCATTCCATTAAGGCTGGCTCTGTCAACACACAATGTGACCTCTGACACCTGTGACTACACTCTTCTGTTACTCATAAAAGATCATTCATAATCCATGCTAGCTACAGTAATAAGACCCCCTCTCTCCCTCACCCCCCCCCCCCCCCCCCCCCCCCTGACAAATACCAGCCAAATCATTAAGAGGGTTGGTATTATAGCATCCCCAACCCTGAAATCCATCTTTTTGTGTCAGGAAATCAAAAATTCATCACACTTCCGGCACTGCAAGAATATTTCAAACTAGAATCATCCAAGGATTTTTGCACAAACTGTAAATGCAAACCATCAGTGACTACTGAAAAAACAGTCAGGTTTTATACTGCATTTTGTGCATATTATTTTTGAATAAACTCAAATTCTGTACTAACAGGCATACACTAAAACCCTTTTTTTCCTGCTGCTGCACTTTAACTATATCTAAATCTTTTTATTTATTTATTTTTTTTTCTTCTCAAAAACCTGCATCGTCTTCTGAGCATCCACATGGCACTATTCTGAAACTGCTCAGCTCACATTACCATACTAAGTCACATCCAGGTTTGTCCTGTCAAAGCTCGAACACTGACAGTCCACGCGAGTAATCAGTATCTTGCTGTCACGACGAAATCTACTGGAGGAGACACCACAATGCTGCCGAGTCACTTTGGAGGTGTTATTTGCTGCCTGTAGTGCAATCACTTCTAAGCCCATCACTGACAATCATAATCATCAGGTTAAACAGCTACCGTAAGACAGCATCCCTCCTGAGGGCAAGTCAAGTGTATCCAGGAACACTCCCCATGAACAAACCCGCATCAAAATTTCATCACAAACCACAGGTGGAATCCTCCTTTATCCTTTCAGAGAACAGTACCATCAATTCATCAGTGCTAAACACATGCATGATGATCATCAAACCTGCCAAAAGATTCTTTAACACCTGGCTCACAGGCAGTGCAGGTGGCATATGCTGCACTGGCTTTCCATGGCTGATCACAGGGGTATTACAGAAAATAAATCAGCGGAAATTTTGTTAAAATCGCAGAGACAACCATAACAGGGCTCTCAGATGTATATCCATGATAGTTATTGCTTCACCATGGGAACTGGTTGTATCTGAAACATGCTGACATGTCAGAAAGAATGCGGAAAGAGTTTCTTTCTACTCTTGATGATGAACACTGCAATGATTTGTGCCTGTGCTTTCTCTTGAACCGCTTACAACCACACCTTGCATATGCCAGCACTCCAAAGACATACAATAAAAAGAGCTCTTCTGTGACCAAACCATGGCTGCTCCCACTTCCCAAAAGCAACAAACTTTAATCCCTGTTGATGCTACAAATCCTTCATGCTAGTCATTCATTTTTTTCCTTCTTAATAATCAATTCTGACCAGGACTTTTTTTTACTGGCAGCTTCATGGAAGATCATGGAAATAGAGGAAATTTGCTCTGAGTTTTATGTTCTGATTGAGTAATATGTCAAAACAACAAACTCATATTCAAAGATGATTGTCCTGAAATGAAGGACAGTTGAATGAGCCCAGAAATGCTTGTCTGACTTTGGGTCAGTGAAATGTACACAGAAAGCTTGTCTGACTTTGGGTCAGTGAAATGTACACAGAAACGCTTGTCTGACTTTGGGTCAGTGAATGTACACAGAAACGCTTGTCTGATTTTGGCGTCTGGAACCTTTTCCTAATAGTCATTATCCAAATCATGCTGACTTGGTCAGAAATGTAAGAATTTACCAACGAACAGTCGAAAACCGAAAGGAATCATTCGATCGGCCAGCAACTAAAAACTTCTTCATCAGAATTCGATTCCATTCGTATAATGAAACATTCAGCACAGTATTAACAGAGAAGTTCACCATATACTAGTAGTATTTAGGTGTCCACCAGTATTCAGCCTATGATTGGCAGACAAATGTAATAGCAGACAACTTACTAAGTCAAGTAAAAATGCACAATTTTTATTTCTGCAAAACTTTTGACTTGATGAGATCTTTGAGAAAAAAAGCATATACAATTTCACACATTTAACTTATTTAACCTCTTTTTTAAAAGCGCAAAAAATTTTCAATGTTCAAAGAAAAGTTAAAAAGGCTATCAATTGACACAAAAGACAGTTTATAACAAACACCATAAAAATTGATTTTCAAGTTTAAACCAAAAGTTTTGGGAAACATTTATAGGGACTATAAAATTTACTTTTTTAGAGGGGGAATTGTTAAGAAACTTTTCCCTTTTAAACAGTGAGAAAACAGGATAAAAATTTTATGTTACAAAAGAGGAAATTCTTTTTTCAACACACAGCAACCAAAAATACCGGAAACACACACACACACACCACACACACAAAGGGCGTAAACTGCCTGTTAAAACCAAGTAAATCAATCCCACATAAACTATTTCACAGGAAAAAGGGTCGAACGACCTAAGGGGTCCCGGTCTAAAGGGTGAGATTTTCCCACCTTTTCGAGCCCTAGGCCCTTCTTCAAAGGAGAAAAGTAGGAATTATAAGAAAACAGCAAAATTGAGACAGAATAAAACAAAACATTTTAGAATAATCAAGAGAAAAGGGCAAATCAAAAAAAGGAAGCGTTTTTTTACGGGAAAAAGGGGGCCAGTTGAACAGTTTTTGTTAAAATAAAAAAAATAATTAAAAAATGGTGGGGGTGAGGAGAGGGGGTTGGTATGGATAAGAAGGGAAAAGAGGGTTGGGGTTTACCTAAAGATGAAAAGGTTAACAGTGTGTGTGTGTGAGCTTCACCAAGGGTTTCCCAAACAGAAAACTATCACCCCCTTTTCGCAGGGAGGAACAAGAAAACCGCCGACGTCATCCCCCCCCCCCTCACCTTTTGGGGCATCATCCGGGGAACCTTTCAATCTCAAAAATGACCCAACCGGGGACGGGTTTTTCAGAAATCCCCTCCATGCGTTCCAAGAGAGAAGAACCCCGTGACTTGTTTATGGGGCCCAGAATCAGCCACAACTGGAAACCCTGCCCCCCCCCCCCCACCCCCACCCCCAGGATTTTTCCAGCGGAAGCCGGTGAAGCCCTTTGGGTTACTTTGAGCCTCACAACCTTTGTGGGCCCACGGGGCCATTCATCCTTGGGGTAAAATTTACCCCTGCAAGTCCAACATTGTGTATATTTTGACCTCCTCTGGGCCACAAGTTTAAAACGTGGGTGGACCTCCCGGGACACTAATGAGCGTTTCTAGGCATCTTCCTCAATGCGGCCAACTACGTGACCATAGCCCATTCAACACCCACTGCACAGCACACGCATACAAAGGTGGCAGTTTATGGCAGAACCCAGGCGACAATCTTTCCCAAGCACTGATCAGTCGCTGGGAACCTCCACCGCAGGCCAACACCAGCGGATGGACCCTTAGGGCCCGGGGCCCTTTTCTCCCCTTTTTTTCCTCTCTCTTTTTAAATGCTTCTGTCCCCCTGTTGCCCCCTTAATACACAACACCTCTCTCCTCTCTTTTTTTCCCCCTTCTTCCCCCTTCCCCCCAACTCCCCTTCCTCCCCCTCTCCCTTCCCCTCTTTTTCTCTCTTTTCCCCTCCCCCCTCTCTCCCCTCCCCTTTCTTTCTCTCCCCTAATCACAACAACACACACACACTGTTACACCTTTTCATCTTAGGAAAACCCCACAACCCCCTTTTCCCCTCTCAACCACCCCAAAACCCCCCCCCCTCCCTCTCCCCCCACCCCCCCCCTTTTTTTTTATTTTCTTATTAACAGCCAGGGTTCAACGTCCCTTTCTCCTGTAAATAACGTCACCTTTTTCTGATTTCCCTTTTTTCTCTTGATACTTCTCACTGTTTTTATTTTTTTACTTCCGCCGTTTTTGCTGTTTTCTCTCTTTCATTCCTTATTTTTCTCCCTTGAAGAAGGGGCCTAGGGCTCAAACGTGGGAAAATCTCATTTTTTCGGGACAAGCTACCACATTCAGGTCATTTGCCCTTTTTTTTCCTTCTATTTCAAGTCCTGCAGTAAGATTTCCTCTACACCTATCTTCATCAAGCAAAACACTCTTCCCCTCCCCATTTCCCCCCCCCCCCCCCCCCCCCCCCCCCCCCCCACACAACAAACAAACTAACTCATAACCACACACACACCACACACACTACAAACCATGCCGTGCCAGTTTATAGTACACATCCCCCTTTTTTTTTTAAAAAAAGGAACCTAAAAATACAAAAAGAGCAATCATTAAAAGTAAGCACTGCTCTATCAAAAATATATTCATTTAAAAGACTGAAATAAAAATATGTTTATTTAAGACCAGCATCCCTCAATCCATAAAAATCAAACACACACACACACAGCAAGCACCACACAACACAAATTGTTTTTAGCCCCGGGCAAAGATAAATAACAACTTTCAGCTGTTAAAACATTGCAGGACGGACCCTGCACGGGAAGGAATAGGGGGAGAGTCTAGAGCAGCAACTGGACAACCACCTACGAAATTAAGATTAGTAAACTATAAGCCAAGAACAAAAAGCACACACACACACCTCCCGCCCTTCCCCCCGTCTTCTCCACATCTGCCTCCCCCCCTCTCCCCTTCCAAAAAACAACCCCAAAACACACCATAAAGAACAACATTGCAAAATTTCTCATCCTAAACTTGGTGGAGATAACCTTCTCAGTCCCCCAAGTCAAAAACTCCCACCTGTTAGGTCAGCCCCACCGGGGAAACCTGTTCTCATCTCCGGGATACGCGTTAGGGTCAGGTTCTATTTTTTCACTCGCCCCACTTGCCTTCATTTGCCCGAGGTTTGCCTTTGTTGTTAGCCTTCATTTTTCCCTCTTAGCGCAATATTTTCGGGAGATTCCTCCACACTGTGACCACTGGGTGGGATCCTGTCGTTTAAAGGGGGAGGCGTCGTGACGGCGTGGTGCCTTAGCTGAAACACGGGTTTTTTCCGTTATAATATCATTTTCCTTTAGTAATCTTCTATAGAAGCCCAACTCACACTTTAACCCCAACCATCACTGCTCCATGCACCTTTTAAATACTAGGAAACAGTGCCAAAAAAAAATTTTCTAAAAAAAAGCTTGACACCAAGTCAACAGGGAGATCGGCCCTTTCTGGACAACCATTGGTTCCAAGGACATGGAACCTTAGAAGTTCCCTCTTGCCCGCCTTGACCAACCCTTTTTTCCGAGCCCCTGCAATTCCCTTAAAGGTTCGGGCCCCTTTTCTTACCAAAAGTGTGACGTTTCAAAAGATCATAGACTAGACATCCTCCCCCCCCACCCATCTTCACCACCTCTACGCCTTTGGCCCTAAAGCCACATTCTTTAAACTGCTGTTAAAAACTGACATATTTCAAAAACTGTCCATGTTTAGCTTAACCATTTCTTTTTTCAAAACAGCACAGAGAACCCCTAAATCCTTTTTTTATGAACCTGCAGGTGTGCAAACCCCAGCCCAACCGCCCCCTCATAATAATTCAAAACTTGGTTTTATCATTCCTGCACTCGCTCCATAACCATCTCCATTTTGATCCAAAACTTGCGTCTCCAGAGTCCCTTTTCGGGGTTTTTACCGCTTTGTGGGGAACCAAATTTTCATGCTCCTTTTCTTTTTTGCTGACTCCCTCACTCTCGGGCCTGACTTCATGGAAAGGGGGTAAGAAATGTTTTAAAACACCATTTTTCAAAGTAAAATCAACTTTCTAATACACATACTTTTACTTCTTTGCTCGGAGAAACCCATTCCCCAACCCACTTTTACACCCTTTTGAAATTAATGTGATTTCACATCCAAAACTATTGCCCTTTAAATAATGCCCAATATAACCTCGTCATTGAATTTTTTGCCAAATTTAAAAATTGAGACTTTTACAATGGAAGCACATAAAAAAACTCACCTTTCTTTTTTATTTGGCTTTTTTTTTTTCTAAAACCCCGCTTGCCTTTGCTGCAACAAAAAAAAAAATTTTTTTGCTTCAAATAAAACCCAATGTAAAATAATGAAAATTTCCTCACAGCGATTTCATTTGTCCGAGTTAAAAAATTTTTTTAATTTACCCCACATCTACAGTGGCTTAGCCATTTTTACATGTGGCTTTAGCCTATTTAAGCTTTATTCATTAAAAAAACGTTCATTTTTTTTGGGGCATCTCTGCTTGTACAAATAAAACAGTCTTTTTCAATTTCAATAGAAGTTAAAATTTTTAAATATCTGCATATAATATGCATCAATTCTTTTAAAACTTTTTAAAGCAAAAATTATCACAGTTCGAAGAAAAAGGCACTGAACGCATTGAAAAGTTTTTTAAAACAGAAATCACAGTTTAACCCTCATAACTTCTAAGAAAATGCCAATGTTCAATTTACCACACAACACACACCACCACACACACACACACACACCACACACACGCCACCACACATTTAAACACTTGAAAAATTAAACAAGAAAAGATTTAAAACAAAAAAGATATGCAAAGGGGTAAAAAACTCCCCTGTTTTTCCGTTTTCCAGAGCTTTGGTTTTAAAGCCCCATCATTGCTGGTGTCCGCGGACTGTGCTGCGTGACGGGGGGCGTAAAAGGGCAGTGGCGATTTTAAATTTCGATCTGCTGGCCTCCACAGTCTCTCCAAAACCGGAAACTAAGGGCCGGAAAACCTGAAATGACCACACCAAATCATCACCAAAAACATGGCACACAGGAAATTAAAATCAAAATGTGGGGGCGCACACATTACGTGTGGTGTGTGGTGTGTGTGGCCCCGCGCCATTGCGGTTTCAATGTTGTGTGCATGCGAGTGTGAGTGAGAACGTGGTGAGTTGTGTGTTGGTGTGGGTGGTTGTGTTGGTGTGTGTGTGTGTGTTGTGGTGTGTGTGTTTGCCGCGCGCATGCATGAAAGTGCCTGTTGCGTGTAAACTAAGAAACGAGGAGAATCTGAACACTGAGAACTTTTGAGGCACATTATAACCTAAAAACTTTATGAATAAACAAAAGACTACAAACATTTTTTTCTTCCCCCACCCCCCGCCCTTTTTTCTACACAAATCAGAAAGCTTAGAAACGATCATTGCAACATTTTCTTTCATCCAAGCATCAGCCCCCAAAGACCAAGTTGCGAGCCCGGAAAAAAACTAGTAACATTTTGTTAATATTTTTTGTTAAGTTCATTTCAATTAAAAATTTTTTTAAATCAGGGAAAAACACTTTTTTTGAACATCAAAAGGGAAAACACAAATCCATAAAAAATGCAAAATGAAAACATCCACTGTGGAAACACACAACACACACACAACCACCACCACACACACACAAAACACACACAACAAACACACACAACACAGAATATCGAAGACCCTAAAAGGCCCCTAAACACGGCACAAGACCAAACAAACCCCCCATTAATTCAGGGAGGAAAAGAAAAAAAAAACCCCAAAATTTCAGGGTAACAAGTTCCTGAATAATTCAGGGTTTTTAATCCCAGTCCATGATGTGATAAGCCCCAAAAACTTTATAAAATTTTTGCTGCAGCACTGAAAATGAATTGAATTTTTGGTTTGGGAAAAAAAAATCAACGTTGGGAAAAGTCAGTCTACATGTATCTTTCTGTCAAAATCAAGTGTAAAACTAATTCATACTGAATCTAGTTACTTACAAAAAAGAAAAAGAAAAAAGAACAGACTAAAAAAAAAAAACAAACAAAAAAACAAAAACGCATTTTAATTTCAACTTAAACCTCATCTTCATTTTCATTTATAACTATTTCAGGTACAAAACTTCTCACTAATTTTTTTCCATCTGTTTCATCAAGATGCTAACTTGTTGCTGTTTTCTTAAATTCCTATAATATTAGAACACCCTGCTCCAGAGAAGTTCATGTGTTCCTCAAAAGCTAGACAAAAAATGTTTTCATGGTGGTTGCAGCAAAAGCCCATCCACTGCACTGAAGAAATTGATTTTTTAAATCCCTACCATTGAGAAAATTTTAAACAAACACAAAATACACAAAAGATTTCAAGGAAAATCATGATAACTTGACTCATCACCCCACAACACACAGACACTCACAAAGTGTGTCGATTTCAACACAACACCCTTTTCCTGTTGCAATTGTACACTGCAACACACTGGAAACGAAAAGCATGAACCGCTTTTTACTTAACAAAAAAAAACAAATCACATTTTCTTTTAGTAATAAAGCCACAAAAACTACACAACAGCACACGCACGCATGTATTGCATGCACACCTTGCGGCGCGCACCCACACCAACGCCACACACACCCACAACATTTAAAAACCCTTTACGCACAGTGACAGATGTAATGTTGGGGCAGGAAGTTTAAACTTTTAATGGTTTTCAAAAAAAATCAAAACTGATACAAAAAAGAAGTGAGGTTGTTCAATCTCACCAATCAGGTACCACTATAATGTCCAAAACTGAAAAAGAGAGGGGAGGGGGGGGTGGAGACTGAGAAAATGGTTGAGAAGAGGGAAAAGAGAGAGAAGAGAGAGAGAGAAGAGAAAGAGAGAAAAGAGAGAGAGAGAGAACAAAAACAAAACAGACAGACAGTTAACAGTTTAATCATGAGGGTAAGCCAAAACAGGGGGTTTAAATGGGTTTCCTTAATATATACTGAACATTATCCTGCACCTTCAATCAAATATTTGACTCTCTAGATCTATTTGCTTTCCCCTAAATGAGAAAATGTAACTGTTTTTCAACAATTTTTCAAGATTATCTTTCCCTCTTTTTTTTCGAACAGAACTATAATAATCCACATAATCTGATATATTAGGAAGGGGTTTTATTTTACTGGAAAGGGGGAATTACCAAATGTCTTACAAACACATCAACACAAAAAAACATTCACAGCAAACTATATGTCCCTTAGAACTAAATTTGGCACAGTTTTAAATTTTAGACTTTTTTGTAACCGTGTAAAAAAAAAAACCTCGAAATTGCATTAAACTTTCAACAGTGAAAAGTGGGAATTTTCTCCTTTATAAAACAAACTTGATTTTTTACACTGTTTAAGGTTAAGTTAAGACACGAAAAAAAATAAATACAGATACGCACAAGCACATGCAAATTTTTAACATTTGGGCTCCATCTGTCAATTTTCTTTAAAAAAATCTGGGGGCCAAAATAAAATTTAAAGTTGCTAAGCTGGGGAAATAAATGCACTATCCACAACAGATTTCCAAATTCTGTCGAGTTTAAAAAAATTTCGGAACTTTCCCCCGGCCATCCTCACTAGTTTGGCTGGTAATTTGTACAATGCAGTCCACAATGTGACAGGACAGCAAAAAACACGCAATCCCCAGAAAAAAACTCAAAAAATTTCCCATATTTAAAAAAAGATCTTTCCTTACACTGAACCGTATTTTTAAAAAAATAAAGGACAGATTTTTTAAATCAACACAAACAGGATGCTAAAATTGCAATGTCACTGTCACACATCAACTCAATTCGGTCCCGAGATTTAAAGAGAAGCAAAAAAATACGACAGTGACGATAGAGTGATAGAAAACATAAAATGACTGAACACTGCAAGTAACAAGTTTGCAACAAGGGTTTAAAAGGCCTTAACAAAACAAAACAAGGAAACGTGTTGAAATTCACAGCTAGTAGGGGGGAAAAAGGGCTTTGGGCAAATGGAAAATATTTTGGGACTCTCCTAACAAACCCCATCCCCCTTTCCCCCCCCTCCATAGCATAGTAGGAACAAAAGCCCAATAAACAGATCAGAGCTATTAGGGTAATCAAAAGGGACCAAAAATAAAGATACGAAAACTCAGGTCACAGAAATCCGGTCAACCCCTTCCTTCAATAAAAACAAAGAAGTATGTCTAAAAGGGTGACAAAAAAAGGCACACTTTTCTTTTCGTGACAATATTTTTTCTAAAACCAATACTAGAAAACGATCGTATATTAAAAAGTGAACTTTTCAGAAAAAAGCCCTGATTTTTTAACCCCCGGAAACCCCACCTCATAAGGAAAAATTACCAAACTTCCATTTATCGTGAGGAAAAGCAAAAAGGTGAAAAACAAAGACAAAGTCACCAGGTTTTTAAAAAAAAAAAAAGAAAAAAGAAGCCCTTTAAAGGCATGCATCACAAAGCTTTTTCAAGAAACATAACCACCTGTAAAAACTGAAGATTTTTTTCTTTTAAACATGCACCTTTCATTCAGTAACAAATATTATTCAAAAAATGGAGTGTTGGGTGTCCAAAATGATACAGCAAAACAAACAACCACAAATAACCCTTTTATGCATTAAAACTTTTTAAAATTTTCAGAGTACCCACAACGTCTAGAAAGGTATTTGTCTGACCTTTTCCGAAAAAAAAAAAACAACCGATTTTGGGACAGAAATTTTTGTGTGTGGGTTTTGTGTGGTGTTGGTGTTGTGTGTTGTGGTGTGTGGGGGTGTGGTGTGTGGTGAAGAGAAGAGAGAAGGGGAGAGAGAGAGGAGAAGAGAGAGAGAAGAGAGAGAGAGGGGGGGAGAGAGAGAGGGAAAAGGATTTGGGGTTTTTTTTTCTGTTGCAGTGGCCTAAAAAAGAGAGAGAGGAAAAGGGGGAGAGAGAAAGAGGAGAGAGAGAGAAGAGAGAGAGAGAGGAGAGAGAAGAGAAGGAAGAGGAAGAAGAAAGACGCTGGTAAAATGAAGTACAAAATAAAAAAAGGTGCCGAGTGCGCTTTTGGGGCTGCATCCAACCAAATTTTACCCCGGGGAAAACCGATGAAAACTGCTTCTCAATATTTTCAATGCCTGAAAACTGATTACACATTTCCGGGTTTTTCAATGTCTACCTTCTGCTTGTTCAAAGACGGGATGGGAGTGGGTAAAATTTTTTAAAACCCCAGGCAACGTGCACTTTTGATCCCTTTTTCCCGACAACTGCGTATCCCTGATTATTTCACAACAGCAACACCCCCCTTTCAATTTCAAAAACATGAAAAAAACTGAAATATCTTTTGACTCACTCATTAAATTTTTTTCCAGAGTTGTCCTCTGAGCAACACAAAAAACAAGCAGAAACGTTGAAGGGAAAAAAAGCCGATAAGAAAAATCGGTTTTGACCAACTGAAAAAGCGGACATTTTCCCGCCGCATGCAAGTTTATCATTCCAAAAAAATTTAAACTTTGGGGGAAAAAAAATTCCCCCAGAAAGGACAACGTTTACAAACAGAAAGCCCCCATCACAACCCCCCCAAAGGGGGATTTCAGATTTTTTTTTTTTAAAGCCAAATTTCCAGTCGGCGTGGGCAATGGCACCCAAGACTGGAAATTTGGGGGGAAGTTTTTTAGGCCGACTTAAAAACAAAATTTGGGTGGGCCTGATATTAATTTTCAGTTTTTTTTTAAAGACTGCCCGACTTAAAAATGGGACCCCATGACTACAAAATTTTTTTTGTGAGTCACAAAAAAACAATTTACGGCTAAAGAAAAAAAAAAAGAAAAAAACACGCGTCTAAAACAGGTTTTAATTTATTTGACAGTAATAAGTTTTAATTTTTTTGTACGGCCTAAAAACAACGGGGTTCCATTTTTTTTTTTCTCCACAGTACTAAATTTTTAAGCCTGTATTTTTTGGGGACTTGAAAAAAAAGGAACAAATTTCAGGGTGAAACAACGGCAAGTGTAAAGATTTACGCATTTTTTCATTACTTACCCAAATTCGCAACGAAAATTTAATGTTCAAACTTCACCGTACACAAACCAAAAACCCAAATTCCCAATTAAAATCTTTTACAGATAATTAATTTTTGTGGTCGTGAAGAATTCTATTTCCTTTTCACTGGCAGTAAATTTTAATTTTTTCTGCTAAAACCAAGAAACGCCCGTCCCATTTCAACATTTTTGCTTTACAAATTTTCTTTGATTTCAAACACCTGAATTGCAAAATTTCAAACAGCTTATTTCATTGTTTCTTTTCGAAAAGGGGAACGAATATAAAACTTTTATTGAATTTAAAGCGGGGCCCACAATTTATTTTTTAAAGTTTATTTCTTTTTTTATCTTCTCAACCCCGCCCCCCACCCCAAAAACTTTAGTATTTGTATTGCTATCTTTTTTCTTCCAAGTCAAACTTCAAAGCAAAAAAGTAACCCTTGAACACATACATTTTAAAAAAAAATTTTTTGAAAACCCAAAGAAAAATTACACTCTGAAACCCTCGTTTTTCGAACTTTCCCAAGCCACCAAACATTTCACAGCAGATAATTTCAAACCAAATTTCCCCTTTTTTTGGCAAAATTTTGACTGGCAGTTTATGGGGTTGCTAGAATAAAATTATTCACCGAAAACGAAAAAAATGGGAAAATTCATGATTTTTGGGATTAATTTTTACAAGAAAAGGGTCATTTCATCCCTTTGGGGGGGGGGGGGGGGGGGGGGGGGGGGGGGGGGGGGGGGGGGGGGGGGGGGGGATTTCCCCCCCTCCCTGCCCCAGTTTAATTAGTAGTGTTGAAAAGACATTCATTTTAAGAACTTTTATTTCTATAGCAAAGCAAATGTCAAAATGACTTTTTACTCTGTCAAGTTCATTAAATCACAGTGTACAGACGCATAAAATGTAAAGTTATTCACACCACAGCTTTTTCCTAGATTTCACTGTAAACAGTTGAATTTGATTGGTAAAATTTCTAAGGTTACTGATCTGCAAAGAAAATTTGTTACATATCAGAGTTACTTCTGTTACTGAATAAAACGACGATTAATTCACAATCTTGATTTTGTTTTCGTCGCAAAAAGTTAATGTAAAGTTATGAACACACTCAAAAAATGTCTAAATGTAATTTGTTTGTCAAGAGCTCTGGGTTTTTTCCCAGTGACTTATGATCCAAGGTGGTGACATTCAGAACAGTCATCAATTTCTACATTTTTCAGAAACAAATACGGGTATTCTGAGACAGTGGCATATCTGGCTTTACTGCTGTCTCTTGCTGATTTTAACCAGCCACACACTCCATACAAAGTGACCAAAACAGTTTGAAACTGTCTGGCCTCGAAAAGCAGGAGCAGGTCTCAAAACAGCCTGTCTTGACACCTAGACTTTTTAGATAACTCCAACAGAAACAAAAGTCACCAAAGACTGGTAAGTGGGTCGGTAGCTGAATGAAAAACACCCAAGCTGATAGTCAGAAGGTTAAACCCCAAGGCTTCAAAACCTCACCTGGTGCATTTTATGCACTCATACAATGTTTGAGCTGAAATTCTCAATAGTACCTGAGCAAACACATTGTGCAAATACAGACGTAAATCGTTTTTCTAAGGTTTGTATGCCCCCACCTGTCCACCACCACCTCACCATCGCCGCCATGTTCTTTATGCAGATAAGCAGGATGTCTAAGGACCCTGTCATCATCATGGTACCATCTGTTGAACATTTCTATCAGCAGTTCCGTCAAAACTACAGCAAAAGACTACAGACCAGACCAGAAATACTATCAGGTTTTCTGCAGCTTTGCCTCCCTTCCACCCAATGAAGCTGGAAAGTAACATTAGATGAAGATTTATACATGATGACTTGGGTCATTTCCGGATTTAAAACAAAAAACACATAAACGGCATTCAAGTTTGGTCTGACAGCTTCAGGTAAACACACTGTAAAAATTTAACTTATAAAAGTAAAATCATAACGGTGCAATGGAATGCTATTTGAGCAGGAAAGGTGGAAGGGCAAGTATGATCACTATCAACTTTCAAAGCAGAAATAGTGCCATACTCGATGACACATGCTAGTATCACTAAGTGTGACACTAGTGATAAGTCATTCAATGATCAAATGTGTGACAAGAACCTGGCATTAATTCAACACACATTCAAGTGTAAGTGGGGGGAGGGTGGGGGAGTTAGTAGTGAGGTAAACCAAGTCCACAAATCCATGTGCTGCCAAATGAGGCACAGCCTGATGAAACTTGAAATCTGTCCTCAACTGATCACACGCTGATATGCACAGCAGTTTGTCATATGAGGAGACAGCGAAATCGAATACATGTTTTAAATTTCCTTCTTTTCCTATCTTGGTATACCTGAGCTCATGTCTGCAGTGTAACTGTCACAGTGTGTACATTATTTGTGTGACTGAGCCTAGCGACTGCACATGTGTGCACTGATAACTAGCAAAGAGGTGGTTATGTCAGCAACAAATGTGCACTCTCCAGAATGGTCAAACTAGTACACTATGTGGGCATGTAATACTGCACAAGAACTTATGCTGCAACCGTCGCTCTGTGTGTGCATGTTAGAGTGCCTGAGTTTGTACTGTCAACTTTCACTGCAACTACATGTATGTTAAGTAGGCCTTAGATTGTGTCAGTGAACAACTATCACTATCATGACTATCATGTATGCCAACTTCCTGAAGACAACAAGAGAGAGAGAGAGAGAGAGAGAGAGAGAGAGAGAGAGAAGAGAGAGAGAGAGAGAGAGAGAGAGAGTTATACCAGCAGCAGACAGGAATAAAAGTAGGATGGCAAGTGGGAGGGGAGGGGGAAGGGAGAACCAAGGTGTTGCTGAACAGATGTTTCACATTTTCAAACACATTTTTAACAAGTTTTAATTCAGATTTCATATCATCAGCGGAAAAAAAAAAATCAAGGAGAAAGGATCAGCATTCTGAAAATTTCTGCCTGTAATAAAAAAAAAAAAAAGAAGAGGAAATCAGCTGAAAATGACAACTGACATGCCTGCTCTGTGTGTGCATGTCTATGTGACAGAGCTTGTGTCAGTTAACTGTTTTCTAATGCATGTAACTGTTTGCCGCAGCTTGTGACAAAAACTGTTCAATCATGTGTATACATACATGTCAGTGTACCTGAGCTAAATGTCAACTATCACTGTGTCCTCCAAGTCAGTTTGCCAAGTGTCTGACAGTGACTCTGTATACTGTGCAATTGATATACCTGTCACTGTGCATGCTTGTGCACACCTGCTGACCCTGTATCAGACTTGACAGGAACATTCTCTCCAACAACTAAGAGGAATATGTCACAGTAGACAGTAATCTAAGCACAGCATCACTCCCAAAACTAAATAGGAAAACGAAACCACTTATTTTGCTGTTTCAAATATTGATTCCTTCTCTTTATAACATTTGAGAACATTTACTTCTTGGTGCCTGGTGCATTTTCTTTTCTTCATTTCTGTGTCTGTCTCTACACCACTATTAATGGCTATGTCTATGGCAGAATGGGCACTCTGAACAGTACATACTTTTTAAGAGAAGCTGAAGGGTTTTTTTTGTTGGGGTTTTTTTGTTTTATTTATTTTATTTCCATCTATCTATTTTCATATATTTATCTATTCATTTTATTTATTTATTTTTTTTTTTGGGGGGGGGGGGGGGGGGGGGGGGGGGGGGGGGGGGGGGGGGGGGGGGGGGGGGGGGGGGGGGGGAGGTTTTTTGGGCAGTAAACCGTCATTCATTTTACTTTTGAAATATGGCCCCCCTTCATATTTCAGGACCATCAAAGACTTTGTGGTGTCTTGGTCCAAGAAAGACTGAAAGTTACTAAGTTTTACCAAGTTCATGTAAATGCTAATAATCAAATAACCTCAACACAAAATTTAAAAATCCAAGAAGCAGATTGTATATAGAACATGGTGTAAACTAATATACTGGATAAAATAATACACAAATATTTTTTTCTATGTACTCTATGTGAAACTTCTGCTAATTTCTTTTTTCTTTGGCTCAAGCCAAAGCAAATCAGATCCACATTTAAGCATGATGGCTGCCACAATGAAGTGAATGCAAGTCGCCAATCAAAACTTTGGTTAGAACTGTGGATTGACAACACATATACTGGAGCTGCCCTGCTGTGCAAACTGAGGCAATCATTAAATGTTCTTTTGTTCTTTTTTGTTTTCAGCACCAACAGAATTTTTTTAGTCAAATGGAACAGCAGAATTAAGTGAACATCACTGGGGACGAATTCTGCCAAATATGGAAGGGCTGGCTGGCTGGTCTACTTGTGACTGTAAATGACTGTTACCTTGTCTGCATGTGTCATGGTCAGAGCTTGTATCAGAAACTGTTACTGGTAGAGAATATTTCTGAGTGGGCATAGCCTGTAGGAGTTTAATTTGATACAGTCTCGTACACATGTGCTTGTCAATCTTTTGTGTGTGTGACAATGCCAGTGTCCAATTTGTTACATAAGAGAAAACATTCTTAGTTTAAATGGCTCATAAATACCTCCCTCACCATGTCATGTATCTCAGCTATTCCAACACAACGGATACTCTTCCTAATATATCTCTTCACATTCACACATCTTGCAGCTACCAACCTCACTGCTCACCAAGAGATGGGAAGAAATAGGTGAAAAGACTTAGGACTCTAGTATACTTTTAATTTTCAACCCAAGGGATGAAATAATCTTGACATATTCTGGTACTGACCCCACATCAAAAACAAATAAAAGCTTTTTTTCCCCTGAAGGGGTTAGGGATGAGAAGAATCTATCCCCCAGCCTTCTCAAACTACGCTGCATACTTGGTGTGAGAGAGATATGCATGATGACTTTTTGACAGCTGGGTTTTTTCAGTCTCTTGCAGTACTTTGAGTAGCAAGCAGTTATTGGGCTTCATCCTTGTCTTCCCATGCAGGACTACATTCAAATCTGAAATGTGTATTACCACACCATCACGGATGATCTGGCGGATTAAACCGCCAGTCTTGCGACTTTTTCATGTTTGGGGTAAGCCACAACAGCATGTTTAACATGGCAAGACTACAGACATTTCAACTTACTCATCCATATATTTCATTCAAAAAAATACTAAGATGTGCTCAGCTGTTTCATTACCGAAAGAATGCTTCATTCGCTTGGACAAAACTGAGCACCTGATCCAACTGGCATGGCAGTGAGCTCAGGAAATTATTCTACAAAATCTACCGCAGAAGAAACAACTAACACATCAACAAACAGACCATTCCATCCAGCGCTGCAAAAATCTAAGGCTGACTACAACCAAAATAAAACTACAATCAGACCTTATTTAATTTGTCAGTTCACTTTGAAACACTGACTCATTTACATCACCATCTCCCTCCCCACCTCCACCCTTTCCATGTTTTGCAGACTTTGAAAATGTGCTGTGTTTTTCAACTCCAAAAAGGTTGAGACTCGGGAGCTACGATGACTAGATCGGTTTCACATATATGTACACTAACACTGTGTCCGGTCCTCCAACAGGCCTATGTCATGGTACGCTTTCGCACGACTGACGGGAAAAGTTTTGGAGCCGACTTCCTCGTCGACGCTTTTTTACGTTCTGTTCAAAACCCAAAACGCAGCGTGACTTGTACAGTGGTAGTACAAACAGGAAGCATCTACACAGTCACACCACAACACATTTCGACATTTTGTTTCTTCATCATCATCCAATTGACGGCCCCAATCAACAAGCTGATTATTATGCCGTAATGTTGTGTGGCGCGAAAAGTGTCTCAAGGAAAAGGGCTAAGACGCAATGAATTCGAAAACCGAAACCAAGTGCCACATCTCGTCATTCCCTGAACTACCCAACAACGGGAAAAAAAAAAAAAGAAGTGCTCCGATCATCAAGAAGTAACAGTTTATCTGGGCGATAGAGGCAAACGAGCAAACTTACAACATGGTGGTGGCAGATCCTGTCGATGATAGGAATGGCCGTTCAAAATAACAAATCTCACACGAAGCCGCTAGTCCAAGAATCCGACACACGACTGACCGAGCGACCTGCCCATTATGGCGGTGGCGCACAACTCGGGGAGGTGCAGTCGCTGCGGATGTGCTTCAGTCAACCGCTGAAAATAGCATCAGTGGGGATTCCCCTTCGCTTCACGTGGCGGGGTTATCACTGTGCGACTCGTCTTTCCAATCAAATGCATGGACAGTCTTCGTCTCATATTCACCGATTACGCCGAAAGCGTTCAATGTTCTCGTGTTCGATGACATTTCGAAATGTACATGACTCGCGTGAAAACATCAACTTCCCCACGGGACTTCGCAGGGCGAAATCCTTGCGGTCTTTGTGAATTGAATTATGATCGGCAGGAGAAAACGTCTGGCGATTGCGATTGCCGGCCGGTGTTTTTGTCCTCCCCAACCAGCATACGCAAATAAAAATGCCCCCCTCCCCCTTTATTGTTGTTGTTTGTTTCTTATTTCATTTCACTTTTTTTTTTTCAAAAGAACATTCAAAAGACAAATACTCAGCGGGTTGTGAATCTACGGCTGTCTGAAAGATCCCAAATACTAAATTCCAGGTAAAGATGGGAGGGGGGAGGGATGGGAGACAAAAACCTCAGTCTTATACTAGTGACAGCTTAAAAAAAATAAGAAAAAGAGAACAAGCTCCAATCCCGATAATTCACGAAAAAAATCAGAACGTGACAGCTTAGGGCCCACTGCGTTTATATAAATATGAGAGCCGCCACCGTCAGCAGTGGTGCTGATATGGGGGACTGGCTACACAACCCAGGCCTCCCGACTATTATGAATCCCTGTCAATGCTGTTCACCTACATATCTCTTAAGCTGCACCTTGAGCATAGTAATTTGTGTTAAACATTTGATTGAAAACAAAACAAACTGCATATGATATTTTGGGTGCAAACACACACACACACACACACACACAACACACACACACACACACCACCCCCCCCCCCCCCCCCCCCAAACTAATACAGTATAAAAAAAATATGCCCAGATATGCTACTGTAATGAGTAGTTTATGCACACTTGAGGTGAACAGGAAGCATACTCTATATCTGTGCTTTTCTGTTCACAAAGAGGCTTTTTTATAAACTGGTACTACAAGGGCTCATTAATGTTTACTTGTAAGAATTTCCTATTTTATCAAAATTTGTGAATTGGAAAATCTTGCTTACATCTTTGTCATTTAAAACCACTCAGAATGTTTTCAGTCTCACTGAATCACACCTTAGTCTTCTACCTTTTAATGAATGTAGGTTAAGGTAATTAAGTCTTTCATCATAATTCATTCCATTACATTCTTTCAACGATCCAGCACCTCTTCTCGGAACCCTTTCAATGGCCAACAATTGTCTCTTCAAGTATATTCCTCATGAGATCTAATTAGTGCTTTGTAAGGTTTTTAAAAATAGTCTCATCAAGATATGCTTTAGTGATTACATCTTGGATGGGTGTCGGTAATAGACAGCTGTCAAAACTCACTCCAAAGCCTTTTTCATTTTCACATGAATTGATTTGTGGTTTGTGTGCGTGTGTGTGTGTGTGTGTGTGTGTGTGTGTGTGTGTGTGTGTGTGTGTGTGTGTGTGTGTGTGTGTGTATGCGTGCGTGCGTGAGTGCATGCGTGTGTGCGTGCATATGCATGCATGTGAGTACGCACATGCATGTGTTTGTTTATATATATGTTGTGTGTGTGTGTGTGTGTGTGTGTGTGTGTGTGTGTGTGTGTGTGTGTGTGCAACGCGTGTATGTGTGTGCAGCTTATATAAACAATTTAGCATATGATGACAATCCTGAGTATTTTCATATATCTTTGTATGATCTGCAAAGATCTTGCATACATTTTTTAACCAGTCTGAGAGGTTCCTAGCAAGAGCTGTAAAAAGTACAGGTCCAAGAATACTGCCTTGAGGAATATCACAAGGGATTTTTACACTGGTACTGGGGTACAAAACGTAATATCACCTATTCATACAACATAAGATCTTCCTGTGAACAAAATTTCTCGTACAATTTAACATGACTCCAATAATTCCACATGCTGCCAATTTCATTTATAATCTCTCATGGGGCACTGTCTTAAAGGCTTTTTCAAAGTCAAGGTAGACTATGTCTCCTGTTTTTCCTTCATCCATCACTGTAGTAATGTCTTCAATTACCTACAAAAAAAACAAAAAAAAAAACAACAAACAAACAAAAAAAGCATCACACATGGTCTTTTTTGCCTGAAGCTGCGCTGACATTCGGCATACAAGTTACTGTCGATCAAGAGTGCAATAATCGCATCTCCTAGAAAGGATTCCAATACTTCACATGATACACAAATTAAACTCACTTACTTGGATAATACGAGGGATTCACTTTGGAACTTTTTCTAAAAATAGCAGTCACCTCAGCTTTCCCCCCCCCCCCCCCCCCCCCCCCCCCCCCAGTCATCTTGTATACAGCAGATCATCTGGACATGTTATTTAGAATACTCAAAGGAAAAGCCAGTTTGTGGCTCTATTCCTTCAGAACTTTTGGAGGAATTTGATCAGGTTGATCCACAGTTTTGTGAGGATTTAATGCTTGAAACTTCTTCTGGATGACAAAGGCAGTAATTCTTTCACCACAAATTGATGTGCTGATGAATTTAGAACATTCCTCGAGACAAGAGTACATTACTTATGCACTCTCCTTTTTACACATTGGCAAAACAAACACACACAAAAACCGCAATAAGAGTTTCTGCTTCATCTGGATCACCTACAGTTAGACTATCACCATTTCTTTATGGATACTAACTACATTGCCTTTTTTTTTCTTGAACATTATTTTACAAATTCTTTGGATTTTTGTTTACAATTGTTAAGATTTTTTTCATCATTTCCTTAATTTTCTGCTATAATTCAGTACACCTGTTCCTAGCTAATACAATGAGCAAAGGAGTGGAGGAAAAAGAAAGAGAATCTTGGTCTGCATCGTTTTAATGAGCTTTATCTCCGTTGACCCACTTGTGGTGTGTGTGTGTGTGTGTGTGTGCACGGCGTGTGCGTGCGTGCTGTGCATGGTGTGTGTGTGCTCCTCTGTTCTCGCTGTGTGTGGTGTGTGTGTGTGTGTGGTTGTGTGTGTGTGTGTGTGTGTGTGTGTGTGTGTGTGTGTGTTGTGTGTATGTGTATGTGTGCGTGGAGAAAGAATGAGAGAGAGAGAGAGATCGAGAGAGAGAGAGAGAGAGAGAGAGAGAGAGAGAGAGAGAGAGAGAGAGAGAAGAGAGAGGAAATAATGAAAAAAGCTTTCTACATTATTCTTTGCTTTTTCTAGTTTGCCATTAGCCATACTCTTTGCTGTGATAGTATTATTGAAATGTTGAGGTAAATCTCTCTATCTCCCTTTCTATATGACTGTGAGTGAATGTGAAGAGAGAGAGAGAGAGAGAGAGAGAGAGAGAGAGAGAGAGAGAGAGAGGAGAGAGAGAGAGAGAGAGAGAGGAGGAGAGAGAGAGAGTAGAGAGAGAGTGTGTGTTTGTGTGTGTGTGTGTGTGTGTGTGTGCGTGTGCGTGCGTCCTCCTAACCTCCACCCCCCCCCCCCTCTTTTCATTTTATTTCATTAAAACATTCAAGAATGATTTTATGTAACATGAAAAACCCAGTGTCGATATGCAACATGCATTATACTGAATTTTCCCATTCTGTTGAGCTTTTGGCTTTTTATTGACTATTTGAGTCATAACTCTCTGTCTCTCTCTCTATCTCTCTCAATCTCTCTCAACTATTCGCTGTAAGTATCTGTCACTCTGTCTTCTTCTATCCAAGTCAGTCAGTGATTCACTCATCAATCTCTGTGTGTGCACACAGTCTGTGTGTGCACTACATGTATGTTTGTATGTGTGAATGCATGCATGTACAAGTGAGTGAGTGAGTGAGTGAGTGAGTGAGTGTGTGTGGTGTGTGTGTGTGTGTGTGTGTGTGTGTGTGTGTGTGTGTGTGTGTGTGTGTGTGGTGTGCGTGCGTGCGTGTGTGTGTGTGTGTGTGTGTGTGTAACACGTGCGTGCACGCATGTGTGTGTGTGTGTGTGTGTGTGTGTGTGTGAGTGAGTGAGTAGTGGTATATAGTATACACGTTTGATCACAGGATAACAGCCTTCCTCTGACACCAGTCAACTCGCTAATCAGTATCTCCTATCATTATGTATAGCACAGCCCCACTTCACACTGACAGCAAAAGCGACAGAAAAGAAATACAGAGAGAGAGAGGGTGGGAGAGACAGACACTGAGACAGACAGAGAGATAGACAGGCAGACAGACAAAGACACGCAGACCCACAGACGCAAAGTCACAAAAAGATTCACAGACACACAAATACAAAGACAGGATGGTAATTAAGATCAGTAAATATGTACAAAGGTTGGAAGTGGGAGGGAGACAGAGTCAGAAATGGTTCTGCATATTTTTGTATTTTCATAGCTGTGCTGTAACTCAGATTTAGTCTGAAAAAGATAACATAAAATTTACTGTTACAACGCAGTACTGAGGAAGGGTGTAGCTCTCATTTTTGTCCTTATCAGGAGTTTCTGAATAGACAAAACTGTTTTCAAAAGCTTAACACAGGAGTTATGAATAAACAAAATTGTCTTTCAAAAGCTGGACAGTCATTTGTTCATTCAAATTTCTTGACCCTGGTTACAAGCACTTGCGTTCCCAAAAATGTTCTCATGCTTGTCAGTGACCGAGTGAACACAACAGGCCCCAGCAATCCTGGAACTGGCTAATGACAAACTGAAAAAACTTCAAACAGGTGCGATACTTCTGCTTTTTCTGCTTTCCAGTTATTCTTGATCCCCCCCCCACCACCCCCTCCCCTTTCTTTTACACAGCTGGTACACACTCTGACACTGTCCTAGCAATACTTGAAATGCTGATCGACTTTTGGAAAAGCTACAGCTTTATATTTGTTGGCTATCACATTTTTAACCAGTTCCTATAACATTTTTTCCCTAAACACATGGAGTAACAGATACATATTTCCTCCTGGTATGATACTGGTTTACTCAGAAACACTGTCTGAAACAACAAGTGGGCTTGTGTAAACAGCATGGTGAAGACATGTCTAAGAAATTCCATCAGACCCTGATGTGACCGTATGTTCTCAATGGCTTCCCTGGGTCCCCATGTTTTTTCTACTAAACAACCGATTCAACTTCTTTAGCTGATTTTTTTTTATTAGTCATAAAATCAAAGTTCAATAGCAACTAGTTCACAAACAATAAGAAGCAGACTCAGATATAGTGATTTTTTCAAGATAAAAATGTTGTTTTTCCTGAAAAGTAAATATTAAAGGAGATAACAAGGAAAAACTTCAAATTCAAGGAGTTTTAAAGGCCCTTGAACAGCCATTTCACAATCAAAACTTTCAAGGAGACTCAAGAAGTGTATGAACCTTGGTGAAATAATGTAACCAATTTATGAACGGGAAGTAGAATCATGCTAGGAACAGGTCACAGTTTCTCATTCCACTTTGCAACGAAGAAAGCAAATCCTTCTTTTTGGCTGCAAAGTGTAAAATTCAATATCTTATATAACTGTGTCACTGTCTCTGTCTTAACACCATTTCTTTCTGAAAACCTGGTTGAACAGATATCAAGCTTTTGCCATCGATAAAATACAACAATGGTTTTAAAGCTGTTTGGTAACAATTCAGTGCTCACTCTATTCCTTTCACTTTCCTCAACGAAGTACCAAAAAATTGTGATGAATGCTGAAGTGCAGAGCTGCCAAATAAACACTAAAGAAAAGACCTTGTGGTCTTTTTCAGGCAGAATCTGATAGTATACACAAATGGCTCTGTTCCAACCTCAAAACAAATGGCTCTGTTCCAACCTCAAAACAAATGGCTCTGTTCCAACCTCAAAACAAACGGCTCTCTTCCAACCTCAAAACAAACGGCTCTGTTCCAACCTCACAACAAACGGCTCTCTTCCAACCTCACAACAAATGGCTCTGTTCCAACCTCAAAACAAACGGCTCTGTTCCAACCTCAAAACAAACGGCTCTCTTCCAACCTCACAACAAATGGCTCTGTTCCAACCTCACAACAAACGGCTCTGTTCCAACCTCAAAACAAACGGCTCTCTTCCAACCTCAAAACAAACGGCTCTCTTCCAACCTCAAAACAAATGGCTCTCTTCCAACCTCAAAACAAACGGCTCTCTTCCAACCTCAAAACAAACGGCTCTCTTCCAACCTCAAAACAAATGGCTCTGTTCCAACCTCAAAACAAATGGCTCTGTTCCAAACACAAAACAAACGCTTCTGCTCCAAATGTGAAACAAATGATTCTGTTCCCAACACAAAACTCTACGGTTACCATTGCTGTTAATACAGGAATCCATATTCACACTTTCCTCCTTTTTTCCCCATCCTGTCTCTCTTCCTCTTCTCCCCCTTCTTCCCACCACCTCCTTCAGAAATCCTTAGGTCTTTTCTTAATGACCGAGAGCTCATAATTATCTGCAATTTTCTTCCATTACTTAATAGTGGTTTTCATTGTCCCTTTATTTTTTTGTTGTTGTTGTTGTTGTAGGGTTTTTTCCCCTCTCTTTGCCTGAAAAAGACCAATAGATCGAGGCTTGTTATTTCAGTGTTTATTACATTTGATTGACAGCTCAGCATCTCAACAGTAGTTTTTATATTTTAACTTCTGTCTGCAGTAAACATACCTTGAAGCCTGTACACCCCAAACTGTCTTTTGTAGTTCTCTGTCTTTTCATCACCTTCTGAATGGATCAACTCTCCTACCACTAAAATCCCCATACAACCAGGCACCCAGCTCATAACTGCTGCTGACCTAGAATCAGCAGTCAATAAGCTGCAGCATCGTCTTTTTTTTTTTGTAACTATGAAACTCATACCTGAATACATATACATTGCTACTAGATCCATTTCCGGTTTCCATGCCCAGTATCTTTATTCAAGAACACAAGCAGGCAAGCAGGACATCCACAGCCGGACCTTTTACATACAACAATTAGAGCAGCGTACAGAAGAATTCAAATCTCTACCAAAGTTAAACAGTCCTCTTCACTTCAATCAAATCGTACCCAAATCCATTCTGTATAACTCAATTTATCTCTAAAACTACCACAGGTACATCAGAAGTGGTTGTGCCGTATTCTATTCTCTTCATCTTGTTTATACTCTAGTTGCAGCTGCATGTTTCTAGCTCTTTTGATTAAATAATGGTCGATGACTGGGTTACTATCCCCCAAAGGCCATCCATGAAATATTGCTTTGTGCATTTTTTAAAATGCATTATTTGTAATGTCTGAAGGAAACCAACATGTCAAAAATCAAAATGTTGTTCTGTGCATTGAAAAAATTACTATGCACTTTGATTCCCATGTTTATTTGTATTTCTATCTTTTTTTTTTTTTTTTTTTTTTTAACAGTACTATTGCAGCCTATTTCAGTTTTTAAAATACAGGGGATTTATCCTTGGACCACTTTCCATCTTTCCACTGACTTTCATGAAGTTCAGTGGGTTTTTGTGTATGTAATCCCGCTGAAAGATCCTGGATGCCCCCTTTGAACCTGATCTACATCCAAATTCAATGGCTTCATCCTCGTGTCACGTTCAGCCTTTCCCCCAAGTTTCCATCGCCTCGCTGACAGGCATACAGACCAACAGACACACCTGATCACATCACTTTCTTGGCAGAGGTAATGCCAAGTCTGTGGCTGCATGAAGCTCACATGAGGCTCATTCCTCCCTGAAAGTCTTCAGGAGCTCATAATTATAGAGAGGATCATCCCTTTACAAGTCTTGAGAGCTAACAAAGCAAGGGCACTGCCTTTCTATAAGTCTTGTGAGATTCACCAAACAAAGATCCTTTGTTCCTAGCATGATTACGCAGTGTGTACAAAACAATGTAGCACAGGGGTTTTTTTTTCTTTATTTTTTTTTCCAGTCTTTTTCTGTGCCATTCATGTTTCGTCACTGCCATGCTACTCTCCTCAACATCGTGCACACAACCACACCAAGGTCAGACCTGTTGCAGCCCCAAAACCAGCAGTCTACAGGGAGCAATCAATATCAAGTCAACGTAAGGCAACCCATGTAAAGAGACACCACACTGATGCAAAGTCACACAGATAGCATTCAACTGGGCCTGTTCTGATCCAACTTTTGCAGGATCCGACGACTAAGCCCCCTTCTCAGTAAAGATGACAATCCATTGTTTAGTTGCAAAGCCAGTGTGAGTAAGCACTCCCCTCTACAGGGCGCCTCCATCCAATGACAGTCTGCATGAACCCACTGATGCCAACAACTTTGATGCAAACTCACCAATGGCGTGGATGTGGAGAGGAAATCAAAACTGAGGTTACTGTGAGAGCAGGACATGAAGTACCACACAGTTAAAGACTTTTCTTAATGCTGACTAATGAGGATCTGGATGAGGATGATTGAGATGATGTTATGGTGTTCCATTTGGACTATTCCATGCTTACTTTCATAAAAATCCTGGTGTCAACCTGGCCCCAGAAATACAGCTTACTCCACTGTGAGTAGGAGCCAGCTAAAGCAAACAAATCCCTCAAATACAGCCTCAGATGAGAATCAAACCAATGACTTTACAGCCTGCTAGTCTGAGAAGCTAGTCACTGCAACACCTTGACAGTTCAAGAGAGTATTGTTTTCCTTCCTGCCTGATTTTCTGCCTATCTTTCCATGAGATAATTCACAAACAAAACAGCAGACCCCCATGTTAATTTACAAAGTTGTTTGCAGGGTCAGTTAGAGACATGGGAACCACAAGGCTTCAGGTGTGTGTGTGTGTGTGTGTGTGTGTGTGTGTGTGTGTGTGTGTGTGTGTGTGTGTGTGTGTGTGTACGTGTGTGTGTGTGTGTGTGTGTGTGTGTGTGTGTGTGTGTGTGTGTGTAACACGTGTGTGTGTGTGTGTGTGTGTGTGTGTGTGTGTGTGTGTGTGTGTGTGTGTGTGTGTGTGTGGTTTTGTGTGTGGCGTGCTTGTGCACATGTGCGTGTGTGTGGGTTCATGTGTGTACATGTGCGTGTGTGTGATTCATGTGTGTACATGTGCGTGTGTGTGTGATTCATGTGTGTACTTTATGTGCCTTTGTCCATTACATAATCTATTTATTATGTTGTGGGAAAAAAACCTGGCCATTCTTTTTCCCAGAATCATTGAGGTTCTGTTTTCAGGATCATCAACATCCTATCTTACATTCCTGTCCATAACCACACTTCCCTCTGCTTGCTCCACGTTTATTCTGAAGAATGCAACAACAAACTACTAAGCTGCAATGTAACTACAAACTACTGGATGCACTGCAGATGGAGCAATGCCAGCGAACCATTGCTCAAGTTTCCCGTTCACTTTTGTCAAGATGGATCTGATCTTTATAGGCCAAAACAGGTACAAAGTACATCTTAAATGTGTTAACCTGCTAATCTGCCTGCAGTGACTGATTAAGGAAGAACAAAAAGGCTGTTAATGACAGATGGCTCAATGAAGGCTATGCTATGTCACACAAGACAAGACTCCTTCATCAACCGAAACTTTAACCCTATAACTTGAACTACAATCTACCCTATATTTACGACTGACCTGCCAAATAATGGCAGTGCTACAATTCCTTCACATATGAGGTACTATGGAAAGCTTGAGCATTAACACATTCTGCTTGTTAGAGTAAAATGAGCTGCCATTACCAAAGCGTTTAAATTTAAGCTAAAAAAAAAAGTATCTTCGAAATATTTTTTTGTGCCTTTATGACGAATTATGAGTGACAGCGAAAGAATGAGCTGCCATTACTGCCATTACCAAAGCGTTTAAATTTAAGCTAAAAAAAAAAAGTATCTTCGAAATATTTTTTGTGCCTTTATGACGAATTATGAGTGACAGCGAAAGAGGACTCTTCATAAAATTTGATCATGAACAATTTGGTGGTCTGGCACCACTGAATCTATAGGGACATTTCAAAAAGCAGTCTAGATACAACGAGCATTTTTGCACAAAGTGTGGTGTGATTTGGACTTAACAGGATTTCTTTGATAATTTCTGTTATAACAGTAACCAAGTCTGAAAAGTTTGTCTGGAGCTCTAAAGATATAATCTAAAAGTTACAAACATGTTAATTTAAACAAACATCCTTTGTTGTTAAAAGATGAAAATGATTTCTTTTTTTAATACTGTCCTTTTTTTCATTGATTTTATTTTTTCATTATAAAGTAATTGAAGTCATTTGCCATGGAAATTCAAACTGTTTGCGTCATGTGTGCAGCAGCAAGGCAAAGATCATGGTGAAAACTCGGTGCATCATGTATGGCTTACTTTTTCAGAATACATGCACAAATGTACACACAGACATACACTCAGAGCACAGATATACTTTCCTTCCCTCTCTCCTCTAAGAGACTGAAGCAAATGAAAACCTTGATAAAGCCTGCATGGGATACAACCCACTGCTAGCTCTACAAAATATAATGTGAAGTAAGATATCTGTAGAAAACTAAACCATCTCAGTGAAATGCCACTCGTCATATGGTGCTTTGCAAAGGCCATAACATAATGAAACTACCAGTATACAGCATGTCAGTGAAATGCCACTCAACACACAATGCTTTGCAAAGGCCATAACAATAACATACAGGAACTGCCAATATAAAGCATGTCAATAACATGCATTTGTCACACGCGGCTTTGCAAAGGCTTCAACCTAATGAAACTGCTAATCTTCCAGGTAAAAGAAGGAACACTGGTTAACATGTGGTGGAAAGACTATTTCCATTGGTCTGCATGTCATGTCACATGTCTCAAACCAGAGAGAGAGAGAGAAGGGGGGTGGGTGGGGGGAGAGAGACAGACAGACAGACAGACAGAGCGTATGTGTGTGTGCATGTGCCGATGTAAGTGCATGCATGCATGCGTGCGTGCGTGCGTGCGTGTGTGTGTGTTGTGTGTGTGTGTGCATTGCATGTATGTGTGCACGCATGCGTGTGTCTGTGTGTGAAAGAAAGAATAGCTTATCTAAAATTGCCACTGTCTTATAGTAATTTCGGAGATCATGTCGAGTTGAAACTGAAAAATCCTAGCTGTCTGTCCTGTTGGTCTAATACAGGTGTAATATTTTAATGCTATATTTTATGAGAACATTAATTAAACAGTCATTCACATACACTCCCGATACTCTGTTCATACAGACATGCAGCCACAATCTCTTGCATATACAAAAATGCTGCTTTACTGTCAAGGTTCACTTGATGGCAGCTTCCTTTTCAATTTCTCTCCCTGACAGTTGCAAATGTTGCTTCCTGGATGCCTAAGGAATGCGATCCAAATTCTTTCGTTTTCGTTTTTTTTTTTAAATGAACAGAATTCGAAATGAAGAGATTAAAAAAAAAGAAAGCCAAGCCCATAATCCAAAGCATATATGCAAGCATGCCCCTTGGCAACTCATCTTTAACAATCAACAGCACCAACACAGCCAAGCATATTCCCAGTTCGTCTAATACAGACCAAAAAAACATGCACAATCTCCCCTTGATGTTTTACGAAAGCATAGCAGAAAAGACACAAACCAAACAGAAAAGTTTTGAATGAATTGTAGTAATATACAAGCACATAATCCAAAGCATAGAAGCAAACATGCTCTGAGGCGTCCCATCCCTAACAATCAACTGCAGCAACACAGCCAAGCGTATTCTCAGTTTGTCTAACACAAGTGAACAACACATGCAAGATCTACCCTAGATGGAGAATGCACAACTGCAGATAGTGCACAATCCAAAGTTTTCCCCATCCTAATCCATTGTAAGCATTGCTGCTGCTCATTGTATTGCTTACAGAAGGTCGGACAGCATTATTTTTCTTTTCTTGTCAAGATGGGATTTGCTATTTTCTAAATCAGTCTCACATACTTTGATCTGCTTGCTACAGTCAGCTGTCTTTTCAACACTATATCTTAACTTCCACTCACTTAAGTCACTACCACAGCCTGTTACGGATTTGTGCGCAAGTACACTGTGGTTGCACTACAACTTCCAATCTTCCGTCAGGTTTGTCCAACTGTGAAAAAAAAGTGCAGCCACTTGTTCCTAGTTATGGTTTCTTGTCAGTAATATGCAATGGTCGTTGATTTTCATGTTTTACAGTAACAAATACGGCTGTTCAGGGACAACAGGCAAGTCTGCAAGGCAGAGGGGCATGCCCCCAGGCCCCATGAAAAGTTAATGGACTTCTGCTTTTCTTCAGTGTGAGCTCTTGCTATACAAGGACACCCAGGAATTCTTGCAACAACAAAAAAGCAAACAAAAAATCCACAAACACTGCTGACATACACAAAAATGACAGACAGACAAACACAAGCACAAACCAACAACAGAGTTCCTCTTAACATGCCATTTTCCCAGATGCCAAAAGCAGCAAACCCATAAATAATAAAGCAACAATGTGCTGCACACGACAATAGAATCAACTCACAGAAGGCTGCAATTTCATCCCTTCCTTTGCTTCTGTCAAAGCATCTTTGTAGCGCTTCAGGCCCTCCAGTGCCTGTGCTTTACGGTACCTGGCTTTCAGGTTGTCTGGCTGCAGCTTCAGAGCTGCCACACACACACACACACACACAAACAGTCTAACATCAATCCACGAACGTCACAGATAGAGGTCTTTAAGGAATCTACAGCAAACAGCTGGTGTCCACTGTCATATATTCAAACACTCGATTAAAAAAAAATCCATAAATGGTATGATAAATTAAGCAAATGTTGTGACATACTTAAGTTATAATTTTGGCAGACTGTTTCTTTCTTCATTTTTTTTTAATGCACACACAAGCGAAATACGCAAGCAACAGGACATTAGCTTGACCATCTAAGTATACGCTGTTGTTTCCCATAGACCAAAAACCATGAACTTTTTTTTGCAAAATTTGTCAATCAGTTTTGCACTTTGGGGAAACAATTGTTCTGACCAGCACATTTGAAATAGCCTTGTTTTACAGTGACATGCAAGTCTGAGACTATTTGCCTTTCTTTTGTTGTTAACACTGCGAATCTGTACAGTTCACAACCTTGCATGGTGGCTCACTGTCAAATTGAGAGCACCTGCTCACTCAGCATAAATTCTGGCTCAAACTTCATGCTAATAACTTTCATAATGATTTTTCTCACACTTACCTGGCCAAACAAATGCCTTATCTCCACTTAGCATGGATCATTCCCATAATATCACGATCAAAAACACGAAAACCCAGATACTGCAGAGAAGGGAGTTAACCTTGCTTCAGTTCCCAAACAGGCCAGCCAGAGTAATTGCCCTTATTAATTCACACATGTTGTGCCCTGTTAAACCTACCTCTGTTTTCTACTTTTCCTTGGGAGAGGAATACACCTCTTTCAGCGCTCTGATTTTGTGGTTTTTTAGTCTACATTCGTTATAGGTTCCTACAAGCAACTGTTGGCCTTCCCTTCCGGAGGAGATTCTCATTCTTCGGCTGTCTGGCAGGAAAATTCTCGAAAGGTCGGGTTGTATCGCATCTACATTATAACAGCAGTCAGCCTCTTCACTGTTTGCCTTGGCGTCTCCCGAATCAGCATTAAAATCTGCCACTTCAATGGCCTCTGTCTTGAAGACGTGTTACATTATTCTCTCAATGGTGTAAACAAATGCTGTTGAAGATGCTCTCACTTTTTGGAAGACTTACACAGCAAGGAAGGAAGGTAAATACTTGTAAAGGGTTCAGATTAGCTACTGCCACAACACTGGAAGAAACACTGATATTAGTCATGATCCATTCCTAATGGAGCTCACTGCTTACTCCTCCTCAGAATCTGTAACACTCGGTGCCCCAAATGGAGTCTATCACTGGTCTTGAAGTATCTGGCTTCCAGTGATGTCGAGCCCTGGTTGAATGCTCTGTTGAATGCTCACCTTGAAGATGTGCTTTTTTTTGTCAGCATGTACAGTGAGTGAGGTTCATAGTTTCTCCAGGGACCATGGTCCTTAAACTACAAAGTCGCACGAGGATGCCCTTCATTCCTAGCCAACACGGCAAAGCCTGAAGGGTGGCGACTGACGGTAACCTTGCCTCCACTAACCCCTCTGTCGTCCAATGCCAAGCCCCAGCAATTGAAAGTGGAGCAGGTTCACAATCCCATCAGAAGATGTATCTTCAGAGGACATAGTCAGGCTGCTTGTCAAACCACCCTTTCAAGGCTTGGTGAGCAGAGTGCCACTATCAGGCCCCAGATGATAAGTTCCTGGCTTAGGCACGTTACTTGCTAGGTTTACATCAATGGCTGGAAATCGCTACCCCCTACAGCGGATATTAGCTCTTCCACCAGTTGTGCCCTCTAGTTAAGTATCATGATCTCCAACATCCGTTGAGCAGCAGGCTAGAAATCACAGATTACTTTGGCAGATTTTACTTACATGACATGACTGAAGACATGGAAGACTTGATTATATGATGGGGGTGGGGGGAAGGGAGGGGAAGAGCTATGCATCCACACTGATTTGGTCAAAAAGAAGAACAACAAAGAATCTGCTGCCTCTCCTGCCACTCTTGACTTTTGCCTTTGTCTTTTTGTCTTACTTTTGGATATTATTTCTTTATAAGTGAAAGGTATTTTCACACGGTTCGTACAGGATTAACTTCACAAAATTCCCAACCTTGGTACCCATTTTCCCAACTCATCAAATCCTACTGGTACAAGTAATATTCATAGGGAAAAAAAAAGAAAAAAAAAAGAAACTCACTACTTTTCATGGCAGACGCACAGATATAGTCAACTCTTCAGGCCACAAAACTTGCAGATCATCATTTTGAGAATCCATGCCTGTTGCTGTTTCAGTGAGGTAGCTTTCTCTTTTCTTCTTCTCCTTTCTCTAACCCCCACCCCCAGAACCCAATAATCTCAGTCGTAGCAGAAAACCTGTTCCATTGCAAATACAACCAGGTTGTATGACTTTTATGCCTGAAGAAGGAAACAAGGTCTCAGGTAAACATACTCTAACATCCTTTTCAGATTGCCACTTGCTTGGACAGTTCAGCCCTGATGTGGCCTTTGCGGTCGGCTGGCTTAAGCAACATTATCTTTGGACAGGTTAAGTCTAAGGAAAAGGAAATTTTTTCAACTAAAAGTAGTTTTATGACGTCCAACCAATAAGATGACTTGTCAAACAATAAGATGCCCTCCCACCTCCCTACTTAGTCAGGAACAGGTGTGAAAACTGAGCTAGTTCTAATGGAGTGCAATGCTGTGGACTCACAAAGGGTGATCACACTGGCTGACCCATCTTCTAAGCTGAGGTGAAGTTGTCTCCCTGCTTCCCAAGCTTTTTTTTTTTGTGGGGGGGGGGGGGGATCCTTATATGATATCGATGTTCCACATCAAGTAGGGATAAGACACTTGTTTGGACAGGTAAGTGTATCATAAAACTACTTTCAGTAATAAGATATGCTATTACTGTCAACCTTTTGTTCAGGAAAGGATTCAAGTTATGAAGTCACTAAGCTGACATTCTCTATTCAAACAGCCATACCAAAATATCAGAATAACAATGGTCAATAAAATAAAAAAAAATCAGCTCCCATAAAAAAAAAAAGATATAGGAAGAAAGGTAAAAGCAAACTTACCGTTTTCAGCATACTGGAGCCCCTCTTGATATTTGTTCTGAAACAATTAAAGAACAAAAATATTTGAATATATCTTAGTGATAAAAACAACACTGGATGTCCATGAATCAGAAATGATATTTTAAGTTCCAGAAGAAACTGCAAATCATGCAAAAAAAGATCATGTAAGAAGAAAACAAACCTAGGCAGTTCATGAGATTTTTTACCGGCTTCTTTGCAGCAGTTCATCTGTGTAAGAAAAAACACTTCAACAACTGGCATTACATGATTGCTATCCCTGTGAGTACAACTAGTAAAACCATCTCAGGTGAACAGCTGGCACTGTCAGCAATTCACCTGAGATGTTTTTACTCACTTGTAGTCACACCCTGAAATGAAATTGTAGTTTCATGGTTGTTAAGATCGCAGGTTTTTTTTTTACTTGCCCATAATACATAGCCTGGGAATTACAATTGTTAAACTATAACGATAGTAGTACAAAGCTGGTCTGCATCTGGACAATGAATTTTATCCTAAATTATACCACATGTTTTAGGTTTTTGTGTCTATTTTGATCATTAGAATATCTACTTCTTTCTGCTTGTACATCATTCCACTTACACCAAGCCTGTTAAGTCCAAGTCTTTGTTTAAACTAAATTATAAAGTCCTGTATATTTATATGTAAGGATCCATAGTACATTTCCTACTTATTTTTTTAATGTAGTATCAAAGCGCTTGTATTCTTTTTTATTCCAGAAACATTGGACCCCATTGGTTTTTTGTCATGGTACATTGCCTGTTCCCATTACAAGAGTTACACATGCTATTCCAGATCTGATTTATTCCCATGCAAGGGGTGTCAGACTTTTTTAACCCATGAGGAATCATATATTTCTACATTTTGAAACATGCCATTATGTGTGTGTGAGTGCGTGCGTGCATGCGTGCGTTGGTGTTTAATAGATTTGTCAACTTTTACAATGCATAACCAGAAACTCAGTGTCTAGTATATTATTTGTGGTTTCATATGAAAACGACCAAGTTCTGCTGAGGTTCACAGTGTTTTGCTTTTTTGTTTGTTTTTTAGCCCAAAAGGCTATTGCACAGTACTGTTCTACCTCAGAACTGCCAGGGCCTGAAAAAAAGCACCTTTTGACATCTTAAGTGCAGCATTCCAAATTTAAGTGTAGCACTAACATGCCATATAGCATGTTTGACTCAGTAGCACTCTCAGTGTAATATGATTTGCACATGAAATGAAGGCAGACTAAGAAGACAGAATCCCGCTACGCTGTAGCGTGGTTTGAACTTGATCTGAAAATAATCAAAATGGCTGACAAAAAAATCAGTTCATAAAGTGGCAATCGTCTCTTTCGATTTTTTCTGCTTTTTCTTCCTTTCCATTCTGAACTAGGCCATTAAAATAAGTCTAATATGTGTCTATATAGATTTTATGTTTCTCAGTTTTGTTTCACTTTAAGTTGCCGCAAAGACCATAAAGCATTTTTTCTTTCAAATCGTTTTTTTTTCTGGCACAGCATTTCACCACAAAGGGTATCTGTGAAGCATTGTCAATAAAGTTGTAGCCATGCTAAGCCAAAAGCACAAGCATTGGCAGCTCTGGTATTCTTCACCAGGTAACATAAAATCCCATCGCCAACTTTTGGAAGAGAAGGCCAGTTTGGCCATTGGTATGGATGACATGTTACACATGCATGCACCTGCATGAGAAATGGAAAGACTGAAGAAATTAAGGAAATCGAATGAACAATATCGAACGATGTTGACTGGATGACACGGGAAACAACTAAATGAAGAGCCAGCTGGCAGCTCTTCAGTTGGCACTACCCAGGTAGGCAGCCTGTTGTGTAAACAAGTGTAAATTTCAAAGCGCTTAACTTGGTCTCTAGCTGAGGATAGGCGCTATATAAGTATTCATAATAACAATATTAATAATAATAATAACCCTTGGGATTAGTTCAGGTGGAAGCAGGTGAAATCATTATACTGTGACCTGTTCATGATACATAAAAGGGAAACACCCTTCAGCCCTGTCAGTTGATATGGGAGTGATCAGCAGATGACAGAGCTGAATCAAGTTTCAGGTGTAACCTTTGCTTTGATAGATCTACTCTAAAAATATGCAGTGCTCCTTGAGTGTGTCATTCTGCATGTGTGTATATATGCATGTGTGTGTGGTGTGTGTGTGTAGTGTGTTGTGTGTGTGTGTGCGTGTGTGTGTGGTTGTGTGTGTGTGTACGTGCATGCATCTGTGTGCACAGATGCTCAAACATGTTAACCTGATTGCTAGTTTCTGCCCATGTTGACGTCTGCGCTGTGTCTGTGTTAGTGAGTGTGTGTGTTAAATAAGCATACTCAACAAGTTCACTATTGCACTCCCAGATTACATGACTTGTCAGCAGAAGAAAGCCTTCACCACAGCTATTCTCACCAGTTTCAAATGGCTGAGGGATCCATTGGCATAGAGTGTGGTCATGAACTCGTCCTCCACTTCATGGTAAAACTGTTCTCCAGGATGCCGGCAACAAACAGGGCATTCTTGTAGTGCGTTGAGGCCTTCTCAAACTGGCTCTCCTTAAACAGCTGGTTGCCTTCATCTTTCAGGTCCTGGATCAGCTGCAGCAGTGTTCCCTGGCGACAGAGAGGATTCAGAATCACTGCAGATAGTTGTAATCATTGAAACAAAACACATTGACCCCCCCACACACACACACACACGCATGTACATGCGCGCGCACACACACCACACACACACACATTCTTTATCAGCCCACTGAACATGTTACAGTCTTTCATTCAGTGTCATGAAAATAAGCATCTTCTTCAACAGAGCTTTAGATCCAAATAGATAGCAACCATTCATTCACAAATGCACACACACACACACACACACACACACACACACACACACACACACCACACACACAAGAGTACCTTATGATATATACACACTCACACACATTTGCGAACCTCTATCTTACTCACACAGACACAGGCACACAGACCAGACACAAAGACACAGACACACACAGAGATTCTCACCCTGTCAGTCCTTGGTTCTTTCTCCACACTGAAATGCAAATCAAAGAAAAAGTATGATCAGCGTTCAAATTTACTAGCCACAATTTTAAATAAGATTCAGCTCTTTTTCTTAACACATAATGAATAACCTGTCAGGAACACATTTTTACAAAGTGAGGTTTTACTGCAAGTGGACAAGCACTAGCATAGAAGTCAGCAGTAACAACACTTTTACTCCTCTGCAACCCTGACAAACAGCTAAGACATAATTCTGCCCATTTTTGAGAAGCAAAATTTCTGATCCTTTCGGAAAGGAGGTTCAGAGGAACAAACTAAATTCCTACTGAGATCGCTGTGCTGGTTATCAGTACATGCAGCCCCTCCCACTAATATAAGGAAACAGTCTAAGCATGGAAAATACTATGTGAATATCAGTAGATCAACACAAATCCCACACATTCTTTTTTCTTCCTTTTTTCCCTAAAAGCAACATATGATTTTTTTCTGCTTCCCCTGATTTTCCTCTTTTTGTAAAATTGAAAAACAAAACTGAACAAAACTGTTATTTTGTAAGGAAGTTCTTCTTCTTCTTCTTTTGCAGATCAATGAAGAAAAAAAACCGCTCTAAAACTTAGTCATGGCTGACATCTATCCTGAGACCTCTTTTTCTGTTTGTTCTTAATGTGATGATTTGCACATTCTGGATCACACAAACAAAAAGAGTAACTTAACGAAGACAAAAAAAAAGGAAAAGACCAGCTGCCATGGCTAAGTGGTTAGAATCGCAGACTCCCGGATCGGAGGTCATGGGTTAGAGTTCCATCAGAGCCAAGCGGGATTTTTCTGCCCCGACCGGTTCCTGTCCTACCCAGAACCGAGTTTGCTACGGGCTCAACTGGGAAGACTGGCACCACACAGTCGAGTTTCATCCACTAAATAGAGGTGTCTTTGAGAGTGTTGCTCAAATTTCCTGACCAACATTACAGGTGTCTGTGTCTCTCAGGCCTGGTTGATGCCAGGATATATTATGAAAGTAAATGTAGAGTACAGCCCTGTCATGCAGTGTCAGTCTGGAATAGAAATCTGTAGCATCTTCATCATCCTAATTCTCATTGATCAGCATAAATTTTTCTTAAAAAGTCTCAAATTCTGTGGCCCTTCATGCCCTGCCATCATGGTGACCTCAATTTCAATGTCTCCATGTCTGTGGCCTTGGTCAGATTCTGTCGGGGTCACCAGTATCATCAAGTTTATGGGTGCTGTCATTGGGCTGCGGTTGGACAAGCTGGGCTGTGCACAGGAGGTCGGAATGAGCGGCGTGGGTGCAATGCCACGGAGGTGACACAGCAAGGAAAAAAAAAAGAAGCCAATTCCAGTTTATCCTAGAATAATAGCAAGCAATGCAGCCACCAAGAACAAGCAAATTACCTCAAATCTTTTTGATAGGGTCGCAGTCGAGTCAATCGTTGCTTTCTTATCTGATCATCATTCGCCGCCATACTGTAATTTCTTTACAACTTGTAGATCTGAAAATTCAAAGAAAGGTGATAAATACACGTACATTTTTTATTAAAAGATTTTAAAAAAGACATTCACAAAAGACAGAAAAACAAACAAAAAGAACTACAACAAATATTTAAATAAATAAAACTTTAGAAGTATATTAACTGTTTAATTACAATAAAAAAAATCATTCAGCTTCAAATTTCCTATACTTCAGTCTTCAGGTACATATCATCCTGGCCTGATTGGTGCCAGGATATATTATGAAAATAAGTCTGCAGTACAGCCCTGTCAAAGTCTCTCACCAGAAAGGAATTCCATAGCATCCTTTTATTATTCCATCCTTGTCGATCAGCATAACAAACAAGATTTTAAATTCTGTGGCCTTTCATGCCCTGTTCTTGTGAGCAGTTGTGGTGACCTTAGTTTCAGTTTCCTCTACACATCCATACCCTTTATGAGTTCATATAATATCAAAGTTATCAGTATCATCAAGTTCATATGAACTTTTGATAGATGGGTGTGGTGGTGCTTTCGGAATCGAGATACTCACTCATGCTGGCTCCGTGACAAAGCAATTATTGTCATTAGTAGGGGGCCTAGTCAGTAGGTGATGTCCTGGACATGCTGGATCAGAATGGGCACTACTGAATATCACTTTAGTGACTCAGCTCCAATGTAATATTCCCCAGATGGGTTGCACATGGTAACTTAAAAGTTAATACTGGCTGCTCCCTGTCAATTGCTGGTGACATGACTATGTCAGGACAATCCAGGGTGTGGTTTTAAATGGAGAGCCACGACAGTGACAAGTGTGAGTGATGCAATGAATGTAGTGTTTACACAGTATTTATCTAATGTAGAACTTTCCCTCCAAAATGATATTACTAATTAATCTGGGACTGTGAGTAATGCAGTAAATGAAGTGATTATACAGTATCTTATACATGTAGTTATCTGTCTTATGATACCATAAATAATCTTCCAGCCTCTACCCAACAATTACCTGAATTAGCGCTGTTGATTTTTTACGCGATCGAACGAGATCGAATGAGATCGAATGAGACTGAACAAGATCGAAAGGGATAAGGTTCAAATTAGTGAAGAACAGGATGAAACAGATGTTGAAATAGGGCATGATGATGCTGATGATATAATATTTCTGATTGCATGTTGGAAGGTGGAAAGGAACTTCCTAACGGAAAATTCTTGACTTTAGAATCATTAACGATGATTCTAGAAAGTGCTGCTGAATCTGATGGCATTCAGCAAGTGCCTGATGGAAAGAAAAACAATATATACTTTATTATTGATAATGAAAGAAATTTGACAGAAGAAATGAGGGCAAAAGATCACTGTTCTTCTATGACGGTAGGAGAGCCTGGGTACCAGGCTCAACTAGCAAAACAATAATCATGCAAAAAGAAGGAAAACTGAAGACAGTCGTAAAAAGGGGCGGGGTCTATTGCATTGCTAAGATGAAAGATCTGGTTGTCTTTTATGAAGCTATTGAGCTGCAGCCCGCTGAAAATAGCCTGATGACATTGCATAGATTTTACACTATGAATAAAGCAGATCCCTCACAGAAAAGCGAGTTTCGTGGATGGAAATCCACATCTGGCTCATTAGCAAAAATTGCTTGCCACGAATACAAGGGTATGTGCCCCCTTCCGATCTGCCATGGCAGAACGACCACGGGTAACCCAGGTGCACACATGCACATGTATGCCCCCTTTAGAAATGGAAAGAGTAAAGAAACAATTGCAGCCACAGAGCATTAGGTAGGTGTATGCCCAGAGTGACATACTCAGTGGAGCCAGAAACAAGCGACAGCTTTACAAAGCAAAAGGCAGAACTAAGCAAAAGCATACTGGTGTACATGCCAATTTTGCAGATCAGTTGGCATCAGTGGAAGAGATGCAAGTGTCACTGCCCTTCATTAAACTGATTGTGCGACCACAAGGCAAGGTGCCTAGCATCATTTTGTACACAAACGATCAAATGGCTGATCTTCAGAGATTTTGTTGCCCCCCTCTGACTGCCGAGTCAACTGTGCTTGGGACAGACAAAACATTCAATCTATCTCATTTGTATGTAACTGTCACCGTCTATAAAAACTTAGCAATGAAAAGAAGGGATAGTGGGAATCATCCCGTTTTCATTGGTCCCATGCACCTTCATGGAGTAAGTGATAGTAATACGTACTTTTAGTTCTTTCATCACATTGCTGGTCAACTGTCACTTGGAAACAAAACGCTTGTACTCGGAAGTAATGATGAGAAATCACTGACACAGGCAACCAAGAGGGCTTTTCCTGAATCTCTGACCTTGGCTTGCACACAGCACACAAGAGGAATTTAAAAAAAACATGCTTTCACGTTTCAGACAAAGTTGAAATGTCAAAAACAGACAGAAACAAAACTCATGAAAGATATTTTTGGTGAACGTGGAATTTTATCTACATCCACTGACTCAGCTGAGTTTTCTGACAACTTGCACTTTCTGGGTGAGATGATGCTGACTCAAGTGAAGAAGAATTTACATCGGATTACTGCCCTGCAGCCCAGCTTGCTGAGAACGTGAAAGCTATGCAGCACCCCACACTCAGTTTGCCCAATCAATGTGGACAAACAACAATGTGAGAGCATAAACCACGTTCTCAAACAAGCTGTGAACTGGAAAACCTTGAAGCTGGTACCTCTCATTCAGAAACTGCATGATGTCATTGAATCTAAGTTCAGTGAGGTCAGAAGAGCAATTGTGGGCACAGGATGTCACGACCGACCCCTGGAGGTCTGCCCTGACAGCATCGGTCTAGGTGGGAGTGAAGGGAGTGACTGACCTCACACGCTCCGCAAGAGACCACACAATAAAGATTACGATACAAAAACCCCATTTATTCACACCAGCAAAATAAACATTCCAACACACGCACCATGCACGATCACAATAAAGCACTCCAACGCACACAACAGCACAATCACGATCAAGCACTCCAACGCACACAACATGCACAATCACGATCAAGCACTCCAACGCACACAACATGCACAATCGCAATCAAGCACTCCCACACCCACAACATGCACGATTATAAATAAATATTTCACCATACGACGTACACAATCACAATTACAGCATTCCAGCACATATGACATGTACACAATTATAAAGAAATATTTCCAGTATTTACCCTTTCTCACACCACGGAGTGCGTCCACATCCCTGCCCCTGTCAGTCCGCAGGGAGCACCCTGTCGCACTAGGTGCTCCGAGCGGGTTGGTTCTGCAGGGAGTCGCCCAAAGCCGACACCCTCGACTCCCAAGCGGGCAGTGAAGAGCGGGTCCCGGGGGGGGGGGGGGGGGAAAAGTAGCTGTTACTGGAGGTCCTGGACGGGGGTCCAGGCCGGCCAGTTGAGACGGCGGGCTCCCCTAGCAGTCCACGGTCCCGACCAAGGCGTGGCCTCGACCAGCGCGTGGCACCATCTCGTCCGTGGTCTCAGCCAGAACGTGGCCTCGACCAGCACGTGGCACCATCCAGTTCGTGCTCCAGGTGAAGCCCCGGGAGGGGGGAGGACGTAGCTGGGAGGAGAGTCGGAGAGGGAGGAAAAGAAGAAAGAAGGAGGAAGGAAGAAGGGTACTGGAACCCTTGCCGTCAGTACCGTCTGACCATTGCTGTCAAGGTCTTATCAGCCACTCGCATGATGGGCGAGGGGAAGTGTATTAAACGCACACAGTACACCCATTGAATCAAGTCTTCTCACACGATGCAGGTAAAAGACTGCATTAAATCAACAGGTTATAAAACAAATATGAATTATCTTCACCCTTCTCTCACTCACGCTTAACGTTTTCCTTCCTTAGGAAATAAATCAACACAGCGACCATCGCTTAATAACTGCCACCACATTTCCCAAATAGTAATTCAATGGCATAATTGTCACATTTTATAAACACATTTCAAAATAACACAAATCTCCAACCACGCATCCGAACGACAAATCATGCGTACGCACGCTCGTGAACATAAAACTCGTTCTCCTTGCACACACAAACAGACGGTGGCCGAAGGATAAAAGTCCGGCGAATGTGACAAAGGGGGGGACGAGCGAGACCAAGCAAGTTCCAACCCTGAATCACCAGGTTCTCTCCCTTCCCCACCGACTACCGCATCACCAGATACATAAACAGGAGAAAGAATTTTGGAAATAATTTAGAATGGCCAGGTTAAAGATGGAATTAACCAGAGAAAAGGTCTCACACAATATTTCTCTTACAATTTCGAAAACAAAAGAAAATTGCGCAAAAGTGAAGACTAAGCCGGCTAACAACAACAAATCAAAACAAACAGACCACGAAACTGATGCTTACCAGCTACCCGTGGGTGACCCCGAAGAGGCGGGTCAAAGGACTCTCTCTACCCTCTGTCCAGTCGAGAGGACAGAGGCGAAGATGCGGAAACAGAAGAAATGATGTCCCTCTCCTACAGGCCGACTGCAGGAATTGAAAGTACTGACTGTACTCTCGATGATAAGGTAAAGAACCAGGACTGGAGCAGGCGCCCCAGAGACATCTTCCGCTCGAGTGAAGAGCTAAAACCCCCCTCAGCAATGGCGGCCAACATGCCATGCTGCGTCACAGAGTGAGCATACTTCAAACTAAAAGAAACGAAGCACGTGCGACAGGTAAAAAGACAGGCGAGAGGCCGACAGACAGAAAGTTCGAGAGAAAGGTACCGGCCACCCGTGAACTTGCACTTGCAGGATGAATAGCATGGGCGGTGGAATTAGAGAGAGAGAGAGAGAAAAGCAAACCGAAGTTGAGCTGAACCACCACCAAGGTGCAACTGCACCACAAACCACCCTAAGGGACGGCTACACGACAACAGCAACGACAATAAACAAATAAGTAATTCCGCCACCCTAGGTGGGTCGAACGTCGTAGGCCTCGTGACAAACTCGTGACCCCAGGAGAATGTGAGCTGTAGACAGCTTCAAAGCATTCGAAGTTAGACGAGATCTATGGCTCCAGAAGTCAAAAGCTTTCAAGGCCAAACACTTCAGCAAATTAATGCTGAAGAATGTTGACCAAAAAGTGACCCGGTCAACGAGTGGGGCAAAAGTTGCTCTTGCCCCTACTCACAAGGGGAAAAAGCCTGGACAAATCAAGAGAAAAAGAAACGCTAAAACCACCTCCTGGCCAAAGTGAACAAGATTAGACTAGACCCCAATTGTAAAAATGAAGAAGAAACAGACAGGATAATAACAATAGTTTACAGGTGTTGAAGATAGTGGTTAGGCTGATGAAGATGATGTTGAAGCTATTGATATTGATGACTATGATATTTTAACACAACTTGCGCATCATTGGTATGTGTCACCATTCCAAATTTTAATGCTGAAGAACACCATTCCAAATTTTGTGATTCTAGGTCAAGCCATTCTCAAGTTATTGCTTCCTGATGGTTTTCGGTAAAAATGTGTGAACTTCATGACCTTGACCTTGACCTACATAGCCAGCATTAGAATATGACATGTCCCTTTTTTCATTATGTATCGCCTTACCAAATTTTGGTAAATGTAGGTCAAACGGTTCTTAAGTTATCTTGTCAAAACGAAAACATAACATCCTGACCGGAAGTAGTCAACAAAAGACCAGAAGCAGAAAATAAAGTGTCGGGCATCATCCTTGGTATGTCCGAAAACACTGTGTCAATTTTCAGAACGATCGGTCCAGTAGTTATTGTTGGGCAATGCGGCACACATCTTTGTTCACACACACACAGACAGACAGAGACAGACAGAAGAACGCACAAGGCTCGTTCCGATTGTAAGGTACTCCCATTTTTACAAAATTGGGAGTACAAAAATGGGGGTTTCCCAGAGGGACTGAGTGAACAAGGATAGAGTAGCTATACCCCTTTTCAGTAAAATCTGATGTGTTCAAGGCTCTAGATATATAACCCAATTCGATCTCATTCGATCTCATTCATCTCATTCGATCTCATTTGATATCGTAAAAAATCAATACCCTGAATTAGAGCTGAATTGCAGCCTGTTATGCACTAAAGGTTGGGAGGGGGCTGGGGGTGGGGGTGGGGGTGGGGGGGAGGAGCATGAAATGACTGAGAAAAGGAATGAAGGAAGCATTCATTTTAGTTCTATTCAAAAGCACAGCCCCCACATTTACCACCGTATTATAAAATACTTTACAGACGGACAGAAGCCCAACGGAAGATACTAAAACTAAAAAGCTTCTTTCCGTCAACAGATTATCTTCTGTTACAGAGTGGATATGTATACAAACTAGTAAGACCTAAATTGATCATCGGGCAGAAAATGTAAAGTTTGAAATACTTGACAACGAGGTTAACAGTGTTCGTACACGTGATGACATGCGCTATCGCACACACATGACAATGTATTCCTTCCTTACCTTCATTTAAATAAAAAAAAGATGTGAAGCATATAAACGTACTCCCAGTTTTCTAAACCGCTTATAAATCGGCCAAGTGCTTTGTGAGATAAGAAATAAAGGCAAAAAAATGGTTTTAACGGTTATTTAACCGATGTACACTTTTGAAACTGGTATTTTAGTCCTCACTGGGCTAAAGCCTGTGTACATAGCAAATTTCATCCAAATCGGACAATATGTCAAGAATAACGGTTTTTAACAGTCAGATTTTGAAACACTACATGGACTGAAGTGCCATTTGTGTGTGATAACCTTTATATATATATATATAATACAAAATTTCATTAAAACCCACCAGTATATAAAAAATAACGGCAAAATAACAGTTTAACGGTTATATAACCGATATACACTTTTGAAACCGGTATTTTAGTCCTCACTGGACTAAAGCCTGTGTACATATCAAATTTCATCTACATTGGACAATATGTCAAGAATAACGGTTTTTAACGGTCAAATTTGAAAGCACTATACAGAAGTGCCATTTGTGTGTGATAACCTTTCTATATACCAAATTTCATTAAAATCCACCTATATATAAGCAATAATGGCAGAATAACGGTTTTTTAACGGTTGTTTAATCCATTTTCAGCATTACATCACTTACATATGGACAGAGGATCCGATTTGTCACAAGATCATCCAAACCGCTTATAAATTGGCCAATTACTTTCTGAGATATTCCATAAAGAAGAAAAACCGTTACAGGCTGTTACAACCGTTAGTAACAGCTATAACGGTGCAAACTAAAATATCAGGCATCATCCGTGACCCATAATGAACATACCTGCTAATTTTCAAAAAGGTCGGCCAAGTACTTTCTGAGATATTCCATGAAGAAGAAAAACCGTTACAGGCCATTACAGCCGTTAGTAACGGTTATATACGGTAAACTAAAACATCGGGCATTTTTCGTGACCTATAATGAGCATACAGTTACAAATTTTCAGAAAGATCGGCCAAGTACTTTCTGAGATATTCCATAAAGAAGAAAAACCGTTACAGGCCGTTAGTAACGGCTATAACGAGGTAAACTAAAACATCGGGCATTATCCGTGACCGATAAGATAAGATAATGTTGCTTATAGCCCAGCCGACCGCAAAGGGCCACATCAGGGCTGTAATGAACGTAAATGCTCATTTTTACAAAGATCGGTCAAGTACATTCTGAGATATTCCGTAAAGAAGAAAAACCGTTACAGGCCGTTACAGCCGTTAGTAACGACTATAGCGGTAAACTAAAACATCGGGCATCATCCGTGGCCCATAATGAACATACCTACAAATTTTCAGAAAGATCGGCCCAGTAGTTTTGTCTGGAGCGAGTGGAAGTACTGGAACACATTTTGACCACGGACACACAGACACACACACACAGACAGCATTTCTTCGTTCCCATTCTAAAGTATTCCTGTTCTTTAACCGCTGAGTGCGATGGGCCACGATCGTGGCTTTACCGCCCGAGTGCGATGGGCCACGATCGTGGCTCAGATGAAAACCGTTATACCACCGCCGCTAAACATCCGGATTGATCAGTTCACGTGACTTGCTGGTATCCATTGTGCACTGGCAAGTCGTGTCAGTCTGTTATCTCCAAGTTTTTCGTGCGTTTTGACTGAAATAATCAGTGAATCAGCGACCGAGTTTGAGCAGGAGTTTCGTGGAAGTGGCACGAGGGAAGAATCAGTTGCCGGAGGCAGTAGTAACGAAAGCGAAGCAGGTGAGTAGATAAACTTGGATTATATTGTGTGTCGAGTGATGGAACACTTGCTGCGTGCGGTTATTGGTTATTTTACATTTGTTGGTCCGCCACATGAAGGAAGGGGGGGATGGAGGGGGCAGGGTACATGGTTACTTACAGGAGTTGCCTGATCAAACTAGATCGTTTCTGGGTGATTATAGGTGTTTTGAAAGCACTTTAGAGATGAATAAAAGTGGTGATTTGAAGAGAACAATTTATAACTTTTGTTTGTTTGTTTGTTTTTTAGTTTGGAAACAGTGTGGGCATGTCACGAGTGGGCGTGTCTCCAATGAAAGCTATAGCCCTTCCCCTTCCTTATATGCTAGTGATTCAGATTTTATTTTTATTTATGATTTTATGCATTACTTCATTTTTCATAGAATGAATAAGTAATGTTGTTAATATTTTTTTCTTTCTGAAAATCAGACTGATCAGTGGAGACTGAGTCAAGCTCTCTGTAACAACGCTTGCACCATTATGAAATGAACAGAAGACTTAGGATATGTGTTTTCTTGTGCAGGGGTTCCATTTATTGCAAAATTTTGCGTAATTATTGCGTTTTTCTGCCTTCCTACGCATTTTTTTCGCGGCCGTGCGTTTAGCGACGCAATTTTCCCAGGACCCTGTTCTCAACCGCATGCCTATGTCAGAGGGGCAAAACACGGCACAGACCTACAGCAGACTGCTTGACACGCCAATTAGTGATAGTGCGTGCACATTTTACTCTGTGGCACTCGCTGACTTTTTGCTAGATCAAGAATGTTCCAAAACGCCTCATCCTTTCTCCCCTCGAAATAAAATGGAATCTTTCCCGCGTCTGCGATGGTGCCATCTTCCAATCGGAATACGTTATGACTTCCCACGCACACACGATCATCCCACGTGATTCTGGATGCCAGAGTGCGCCCATTGATGGGAACTTTACCGGGAGGGGGTAGTGGTGGGAGGGAGGAGCGGGAGAGGGCGGGGGTGTCTTGTTGTCACCGTTCCTGTTCTGTGCAGAACAGGGACTTTACGTGGTCACAGCGTGTAGGAATAATATCAAGGTTGACCGACCCGGCTTGTTTTCGCGGGCTTACTTAGCAAAAATGGCAAGAGACAATCAAACATGTTTGCATTTTTCGGTGGGGGAGAAAAGCGCAGATGTGAAGATGTTGAATCTGGAAGAAATCTCGAGTACAGTTTACTTTGTTACGCATTTTTTTCAGCGCTGAGCAATTTTTGCGGAGGCGTGCGTTTCTTGACGCAAAAACTAAAAAGTCAGTGGAACCCTGCTGTGTGTGATCCAGAATCTGGAAGCACTACTGCAGAGGAGAGTGATGCTGAGAGAGGAGCTCAAGAAAGAGGAACTGTGCTGCTGGCCACCTACTCGTGTGCGCTCTGGCTGGGAATGTTCTGGATGCGACATGGGACTCTGCCCCGAGTGCTTTTCAGCCTTCCACAGAAGACCAAGGCCCTAACTTTGTTCTGTGTCTTTCAAGGACATGTTCTTCTTGTTTTCACTGAAGTTTCAAGTGTTTTGACATTCAAGCAGGAAAACTGTGGTGTTTCAAACAATGTGACTGACGTTTTGGATTACCTTTTCGCCGATGTTCTGGACTACACTGTGAAGAATATCTTCAGCTGCCATCAGGGTACTGTGTTGTTATTATTTTTTTCAGATTCCTCATTATCTCTAGTTTACAAAAACATATAGTTTTACCTATCTAGCTTCAAGATAAGCCTGCACAAACCCCCTTTCCTTATATAGTGAAATTTGATTGTCCGGATGCTGAATTATAGGTACATCATTTGAGGCACAATTCATTATACATAGCTCAAGTCAAGAGAATTATCATCTTTCCCATGTTTCCAGCACATATTTGTCTTCATTTTATTTCCAGTCTGAAGTGTTTAGGTAGTACAGAAGAAAAACTGTGTCTCTCCAAACATTTGACTTACTTTTCAAATAACTTTTTCAGAAATTTTCTCTGCTTATATTTTGAGGTCAGTCTCCAAGTAGGTACCACCTACAGTATTTTCAGTTATTTCACTAGATTCTATAGCATAGGCTTATCTAGTTTCTAAAAATGTATAGGTTTGCATATCTAGTGCAAATAATATGTATGCAGAAGCCAAATTCTCAAGTGTGGTGTGTGACGAGTTTCCCGTCCTTGATTTTAACTACATTTCTTTAAAGTTTAAATTGATACCTACAGAGCACTGTGAGGGTTAAGAACTGGGGAGTACAAAAAGAAGAAGAAGAAGAAGAACAAAGAAACAAGCTATTCATCATTTAAATCAAGACACTGTACTATTTCTTTTTTTGTTTTCGAATTCCATTCAACGATCATAACGACTGTGCCGAGCAATCACCGACCGACAACCTCATTACGACAGTAAATGAGAATGATCAGTAAAATCCGTGAATGAACTGATCACACGTGCTGATGACTCAGAGTAAATCATTGCAATCTCGAATAATAATATATCAGATCATACCATATCTGAGTCACAACATCAATTCTACGCCAGTCTGGGTTATTGTACACATGTAAGAATATTCTTGATAATAGTAAATGGGTTACCGTCTGTAAGGCAGCGTGTCTCTGAACGCCATATTCCTATTACACAGTAAAAGACAACTCATTGTGTCTGAGAGTTTTGTTCCTGTGAAGTATCTTTCTACTGAATCTTTGCGAGCCGTCTTCGTATTTGAATAGTCCTGTTTATAAAGAGAGGAAATGCGCACACAATTATACATACACAGGTACATGCATTCAAACACACACACACACACACACACACACACACACACACACACACTGACATGTGCACAAATTGAATTGAATGACTTGCATCCCCTCACACTCTCGAGATTCTTTCGACTTGGCAGATTTGTAACAGTTTAGCAGAGGTAGTAGTGGGTGGTGGGGGGGGGGGGGGGGGGGGGGGGGGCGGTTGTCGTGGTAATATTAGTCGTCGTCGTCAGTGGCAGTAGTAGAAATAAAGACTGGCTTGCATTAGCCCAGGCACGCGGTCTATAAACCCCACCCCCACCCCCTCCTAGTTAATAATTTGATTTGAAAGAAAATGAGGTCTGGTTACATTGGTAACATTTCAATCAATCATTAATATTCAAAATCATTTTTAAAAATTCTTCACATTTCGGAATTTGACTAGAATGTTATCGAAACTGTAAACATCTTGTTCAAAATTTGACGTTAGCAGTAAGTCAGTAAGTCATTCCTGTGATTAGAAACTCTGTGGGGAAAAAGAAAATTTTAGTTTGTTAGACTGAGAGTGTTTTATATAGGAATTTACCTCAGAATTTCTTTGGTATTCAAAGTGTAAAACAAACAAGAAAACAAACAAAATCATCCAGTTTTTGAGTGGTACCAATACCAATGGGGAAAAAAGATCTTGTAAGTCAGCAAAATCTCCGATTTTCCTTCCTTTCAGTGAGTGGATATTTTAATTGACCTAGACATGACAAATTTTTGCATTCCTTCAACATTCTAGTAGCACATCTTTCGCCCCTTTTTAAAAAAAACAAACTTTATTGACTGTGGTTTCAAAACGGGCTCCATATTACAACTGTACATGTTTACATGAAGTTTGACAAAAGACTGACACATTTTGAGGAAGTCATGTTTGTCTAAACATGAAAAATTTCTCTTTATAATACTCGACATCCTATTGCCTCATGCACACTCTCTAGTATGAAGATCAAAGATAATGTCATGTAAACAGTCACTCACTGATCCCTTTCCTCCACAAGAACATTTATTCGGTGAACATTATGATTCAGTACATAGTTGCATTCCGGGTTATTCTCACAATCGTGCAAAACACCACACTTTGATACATTGAAATATCAATTCAGGTGTTCTACCATTCTTGTAACTTTTTATTAATATGTTCTTGTATATGAGTGCGTTTGATGCTTTATCATAGTATTTTTGTGTCAGCGGCAATATCTTGCATGTGCTAGGCAGTGTATCTGGAAAATCATTTATCAATATCTTGAACAAAACAGACCAAGAAGGCTGCCCTTGTGGATTCACTCAGAATACTTGATATACTTGATCAGAACACTTGATGTGCTGAATTATCTGGCCTAATTTCAACGCGTTGTGATCTATTCTTGAAGAAATTCCTTATGCATCCGAGTAAATCGCCATAAATGCCATATGCAGCCAATTTCATTTGCAGCTTTAATGTGTGTACAATGTCAAATGCCATTTTGAAGACCAGATACATAATGTAATAATGTCATGAACCTGAACAAGTAATGAGGTTATGCTCTCCATAGCATCTGGTAATCTGAATCATACAAGATTTTTTTTTTTCGAGACCCATGTTGACAGTTTAAGTACGTAATTGTTTTCACTGAACTGACATACAATAACAATTCTAACCACTCATTCTAAATGCATAATGGCCTAACAAGTCTATAGTTTCCTGATTTTGAATTTTTAAATTTTTATTAAACAATGCAAAAACTTCGACTGTCTCTCAGTCCTGAAGTAAAACTCGCTCTCCACTGACTTACCAAACAACGGATATAAAGGGATAGATAATCCTTCACTGTCAAGACCTTGAGAATTATTTGGTTTTGACTCTTTCAATTTGTTTTTCACAACCATCAAGACATTTAACCCTGTGAATGAAGTATTTTGTGGATGTTTTACAGGAAATAGAGTGAATGGCAAGGCACATAGTAGTTTACAACACATTTATGAACGGTACTTCCACGTATTTGAGATAACATTGCCAACCACGGGCTTTTGATGGTTGCGTGCATGATGGTATTGGTGAGTGGAAGGAATAAAATGCTGGTCCTGTGCACGATTCACGGATCTGCGCGGGGGATAAATTGGAGGTGGAGGAGGTAGGAATGTGTGGATACTCTGGTGGTGTGTGCCACGTGCTGAGTTGGGGTGGGATACGGTGCGTGGCGTTTTGTCTGTCCACAGTCTGGCATAATGGTGTGTGGGTTGTCTTTCCTTTTTCGTGTTCTTTCCTGTTTATTTCATTATGCAGGAATTTTCATTCATATAATTAACGTTTTTGCTCATTATTTATTTCTATCATTGTGTTGTTGTTGTTGTTGTTGATGATGATGATAATAATATTATCATTTTTGTTATAATTGATGTTGTTGTTGTATGGCCATCCTCTGAACAGGCATTCTACATAAACGATCTAATGCATAAGCACGCCCCACGCACACATGCGCATACACATATATGCGTGTACAACCACAGGCACAGGCATATACATACATTGTGTGCAAAATGTTTATGTGTGCACACCGGGAGCATACAAAGACAGGCGCACAGTTCGCGCGTGCACACACACACACACACACACACACACACACACACACACACACACACACACACACACGCGCGTATACGTTCACGCAGACACACACATTCTGCTACACACACACACACACACACACACACACACACACACACACACGCGCGCGCACGCGTATACGTCCACGCAGACACACACATTCTGCTGCACACACACACACACACACACACACACACACACACACACACACACACACACACGTACACGTTCACGCAGACACACACATTCTGCTGCACACACACACACACACACACACACACACACACACACACACACACACACACGCGCGCGCGCACGCGCGCGCGCGTATACGTCCACGCAGACACACACATTCTGCTGCACACACACACACACACACACACACACACACACACACACACACACACACGTACACGTTCACGCAGACACACACATTCTGCTGCACACACACCACACACACACACACACACACACACACACCACACGCACACACACACACACACACACACAAAAGCGTTCAAACACACACACACACACACACACACACACACACACACACAGATCGTTTATCTTGGACACACACACACACACGCACGCACGCACGCACGTACGCACGCACGCACGCACGCACACACACACACACACACACACACACACACACACACACACACACACACACACACACACACGCACACCTGTTAGCATTTGGCGGAGACCTGCGCACGTCGGCTCATTGCCTAGCAGATGTAATGTAGTGCGTGTGGACAGCTAACATTTTAAATTTTACATGTGCTCATCGCTTCGATAACCTGAAATTGTCCCCCCCCCACCCCCCACTCTTTCTCTGTGTGTGTGTGTGTGTGTGTGTGTGCGTGTGTGTGTGTGTGTGTGTGTGTTGTGTGTGTGTGTGTGTGTGTGTTGTGTGTGTGTGTGTGTGTGTGTGCGCGCGCGTGTGTTCTTCAAGATAACCGATCGAGCGCCAAAACCGTTGCAGTCCAAAACATCATAGTTATCAGCATACTGATGTTGGACATAAACAGGAACAAGCAAAAGGATCGAAAATAAAAATCAGCTACTTGCATGATGTTTCCCTCTTGGGCCATGGGTCATACACAGAGAGCTGGAACTTCTTTACAAGGGATGTAACCTCCATGAAAATGCAGACACAACCTGCTGAGAATAATACTTCTTGCTTCCCTTGATAGCACGACTAGCAGGTCAAGGCTCCCGTTCCTTTCCCTCCCCTATTCACCCCCCCCCCCCCCCCCCCCACACACACACACACACACAACCACGCATGCTCGCCTTTTATTCTTACCGTACAAAAGACAATGTTATCAGGCTTAGTACCGGATCCTGGTTACTTGCTGGGTGAGAACCACTTCGATCCATTTTAGCGAAAAGGAAGTTTTTGAAAATCGAGTAGAGGCTCCTGGATGCATGTATAGTGTCTCCAAAAACAAACAAGAACATTCAGTAACGGGGAAAACAAGAATGATAAAAATATGGTAGACTACTCTCTCTCTCTCTCTCCTCTCTCTCTCTCTCTCTCTCTCTCTCTCTCTCTCTCTCAAATGTGCGTGTGTGTGTGTGTGTGTGTGTGTGTGTGTGTGTGTGTGTGTGTGTGTGTGTGAAAGTAAAAGTACAGACAACGCCTGGAGATGCGGGAATATGAGAATGATTTTTAAAAAGTGGCTTCCATATATTGATAGCTCCAACGGCTGGTACGGCTAAGTACCTCCTCGGTGTAACTCTGTACGTGGAAAAACCGGAATGAACGGCGTGGGGATAAAACAACCGGGGGAGGGGGGGGGGGGGGGGCACAGAACATGGAAACGGCAAAAGAACCGTAACTGACCACCTACCTAAATAACTGTATCAGACATCCACAGTACAGGCCCGCGGAGGGACGGACAGAATTCCCCGGCACTGTCAGGGACGCTGGCCGAGATTTAGGGGTGATGTTTCTACGAATGACCAAGAAGTCTTAACCCGGGTCTTGACCATGACGATAGAGACAGAATGGTCCCCTAGAGGCCCTGTATTGATGGGGAAAGGGCAAATCACAAGGAGACACACGGGAGGCGTTACTCTCTGCACGTGGAGGGCGGAGAATCATTTCACAGTTTTGTGGGTGTGAGTGGTATATAGATCTTCAGATAGACAGCGATAGTTACATTAGTTTTGTGTGTAGCCGATTGTTCCGGACGTTACTCTTGTCTTTGTGAATCGCGCGGTCTTTTTTTTCTCTGTGTGTGTGTGTGTGTGTGTGTGTGTGTGTGTGTGTGTGTGTGTGTGTGTGTGTGTGTGTGTGTGTGTGTGTGTTGGGAGGCAGATGGACAATATGCAACGGAAGTTTCGGTTATTTAACTGCAGTTTTTCTCTCGCAACCTACGAAGTGTAGGTTCACCCATGGTACCACCTAGATAAAGAAAATTCTACACACACACACACACACACACACATACACACACGCACGCACACACCTCTGTTTATATTCAAGGAACTTAATTTTTGTTTGAGATTTTGAATCCATACACAGACATAAAACAAGGACCGGGACTAATTGATTTCACTTAGGTTTGAAATCCACGCCAGCCGCTTTGGCGAAGTAGTTAGCGACGCGGGCTCCTGATTATGGGGTCCTGGGTTCGATTCCCATCAGAACTATCCAATTGTGGGATTTTTCTCCCCCGACCAACTCCTATCCAGAGTTGAGTTTGCTATGGGCTCAGCTGAGAAGACTGCAACCACACAGTCGAGCTTCATCCACTCACTGGATGCGTCTCTTTGAGTGTCGCTCACATTTTCTGACCAACGTTGCATGTGCCTGAATATCTCGGACCTGGTTGACGCCGGGATATTCATGAAAGTAAGCTTAGAGTACAGTCCTCTCATGAAGTCTTTGACCAGAATGGAAAGGAAAGCAGAAGCGTCATGTTCACGGTCCTTACTCTCATCAATCAGCATAAAAGTTTCAAATTCTGCGGCCCTTTTTCGATTACTTCTCGGTGTCTATGCCCACGGTTTGGTTTTGCTGGGGGAATCGGTATTGGCAATGTCAGGTGGACTGTAGCTGAGCGGATGTGGTTGCGCCCTCCGGAGGGAGACCTCACTAACGACTGCGCGACCAAGTAATTATTGTCGTCAGAAGGGGGCTTAGAAGGGTTGTGTTCTGCGTATGAACAGGCATCACTGAACTCTACCGAAGTGATTCGGCGGCAGTGCACTGCCTCCTCTGCTGGGATATCTCATGACGACTTGACAGTGACCGTCCCCGTTGATTGTCGGTGCAGGGGCTGTGTCGGCACGGGGCAGGCTGTGGCTGTGAACTGAGAAAGGAGGGGTGGGGGTAGGGAGAGGATGAACAGCGCGAGTATAATGCCGCTTGGTGGCAAAGAAGACGAGACAGGACCCCCCACCCCCACCCCGTCCCCCATTCCCTTCCCAGTTAATATGGCTGGTGAGGTTCACTTCTCGATAGTGTCAGAGCTGGGGACCTATCTTACACTACACTATACCACTACAATGACATGTTAAGATGGGCAGCAAAAATGGTAACTTCGTATTTCTTGGTGCCCAAGGGATTCGAACTCCCGACGTCCAACAGCAAACTCACTGTTCAAACTCTGAGCCAGTCTGGTGCAGCGCGTTTAAT
>CM031595.1:121119345-121129345 GCA_018398815.1 Conus ventricosus
GCCGCTTTATAAAGGCTGCATGCCTGCGTACTTGTCGCTGGTTAACTTTGCTCTGCATGGTGTGCACGTGCCTCACATGCAGCAACCAGTTTGCCATTTTTGTTGACCCTCCAATGCGGGAATGATGTGTTGCTCACACAATTTTTTCACTGCACGTGAGTCTTGAACCCAAACAACTTGCCACAATGGTTCAATATTGTATATTCACCCCTTTTCACCCGAAAAATAGCCTTTCAAATTTTCGCGTTTTTTATGGAAGTCAGTATATTATTGTGCTTTTGCAAGGGGGAAAGGAAGAGGCCATAAATGATAGATTTTTGTTTATATGAATTTCAAGTGAAATGATAGTCTTTTTTGTGAATGTCCACTGATAATGTGAGCCTTTTCACTTTGCTGGCTTCCTCCCTTTTTGCTTTGCTTTTCTTTTCTTTCACCACGCACACCCCTCCCCCTCTCTCCGTGTGTTACCTTTCCCTTTGATTTTGTTTGTTTTCTGTTCTGCTCATGCTCCCCTTTCTTACTCTTCCATTGTCAATAGCTATGTGTGTATGTATACATATATATATGTATAGGTTTTTTTGTGTTTTTTTTTTTTAGCTTTTCATTCTGTCCACCTATTCCTTCCACACAGCTTACTCGCTTTCAAACACCACACTCCCCACGTCTGTCTCATCACCACCCTCACTGTGCGCACGATACTTATGCGGTGTGCCCTTCAGGGCTTTTCTGTTGTTGTTTTTTTTTATATACACTCTTCCCACGTCATGGGAGTCCATTGGGGAACGCCCACCAGTACGGATGTCCCTGCACCCACCGAGACAGGGACTGTCGACTAGAGTAGTCTTGCCAAGCTTCTCAGACTGCCTGCCTGGTGCAAAGGAATCTGACTTCTGATCATCAGGTGATGTGGGAATCCGTGTGCTGTGTGAGAACGGCGAGTTTAGCTTGTTGTGGGAAGGTTCAGGGGACAATACTAAGGTGCAACCAGATATGTTTTCCGGGAATTGACTGGACAATGTGTTGATGACACTTGCAACCTGTGTTAGGTTGTGTTAATGTTGAAAGAAAAAAAAAAAAAAAGCTCACTATGAGGTCTTTAGGAGACCGGGAGTGGACAGTGTAAAATGTGTGCATTGCTTCCAGCAGGTGTAGTAGCTAGGTCGTGCATTGGATTGCTTGACATGTGTCCTGTTTGATGGTTGTGATTTTTTTTTTCTATCCCCCCTAGACGAGTAGAGCCATATATATTTCTTTGTTGCGGACTTTGTTCATCTGTTTGGTTTATGTATTTTGTTAATAAAGTTTGTCTAGTTATCCACCTGATGCCTTCCAGTTTGGTTTGTGGGGTATTTACTGGGTGTGTGAAGGATTGAGATTGCCTAATATCTGGCTTTGTCCGCAGTTTTCCCCTGCGTGACAATTGTGGGGGCTCGTCCGGGATTGGTTGATCTCCCCTGTCTCACACCTGACCCTAGACCAACCAGGGGGTTGAAGGTGTTGTGTCTGTGGTGTTCGTGGGAGATTAGATGGTGAACCCTAGCATTTAGTGGTTCCATGGAGTGGGCTACACATTACTGGTGAGTGGGAATAGGGGTTGTTCTCCTGGGGTTTTCCCTTTCCCTACATCAACCCTTTTTGGAGGCCACTTCTTTGGGCAGACACCCGCCTCAGAATAGCGGTCTGAGCTGTAGTGCATCATAAGTAGTACGACCTAGTCAGGAGACCTTTTATCGTTGAGTATTTGCTGACTGCCATCGTTTGAGCTTTCGCTGGGTGGCTGTAGCTACTTTTTAAGAGCTGGTGTATGGGGCAGCATGTAGTCTAGACCTTGTGTACTCAGAGTAGTGGTAGGAACGGTTCACTACTGCCTCGCTGGTTCAGTCCTTTACCTGTTGGTGCGTATCCAGGCCTAGCTCGTACGGTTTGTCATTACTTACTTACTTTGTTTTCACAATGGATCCTAGTGATTTAAGCCGTCCACATACCCGTGGGTATACTCAGGCTACCGGAATCCTGCCTGGCATGGCAGCTGCCACCACCACGGCACCGACCACTTCTGTCGTATACAGTGCCGGGGGTGTCAGTAGACCCATTTCGCTCACTACTCAGCCTATGCAGCCATCACCCCATCGGCCTAGCTATGTCCCGGTCCCTGTATCCACTACAGTAGGCTTTTCCACACCTGGACGCACTCCTACAGTTCCACGTGTATCGTACCCCGGTGCCCCGTTGATGCACCAGGCACCTGTTACTTCTCCCTCTGTGAAGCCAACCCCTCGACCTCAACCTGGGTATTATGAGAGGCCTGTGTTCCCAGCCATGGCCCCTCCTATGGCCGACCCCTCCATGATGTGGCAGCTCATGGAGAGGCAGAGGTACGAAGAAGAGGTTCGACGCCGGGAAGACAGGGAAGAGAAAGAGAGAATAAGGAAAGATGAAAGAGAACGAGAAAGAGAAAGAGAAGAAAGGATTAGGAAAGAAGAGAAAGAAGAAAGGAAACGGATCAGGAAAGAAGAAAGAGACCGAGAGGAAAGACTAAGAAGGGAAGAAAGAGAAGAAAGAGAAAGGATTAGAAGAGAAGAAGAGAAGAGAGAGAGCGCGCTGAGAAACTGAGAGAGGAAAGAGAGGAAAGAATGCGGCAGGAACAGAAGGCAGAGGATGAAAGATACAGAGAGGCGGAGAGGGCACGCATTCAAGCTGCATTGTCCGTGCACACTGCCATTGAGCCGGAAATTGGAGCAGACAGTCGAGCCCCTTCAGAAAGGGGCATTGAAGAACATGACATCCAACTCGCACCCCCCCAGCTGGAGATGCCTCGCTACGCCCCTGATGATGACATTGATGCTTTCCTGGAGCATTTTGAGACTGTCGCTTCATCATGTCGTCTGTCAGACAGGAGTAAGGCCTTGTACCTTGTTAGTAGTTTGACTGGGAAAGCAAGGGAAGCTTTCGTCAACCTTCCACCTGGGACCACATACCAGGAACTGAAAGCAGCCCTCAGGCAACGCTTCACCTCACACCAGAGTCCTACAGGAAGAAGTTCAGGACTATGCGCAAGGCACCAGAGGAGACATTTCATCAGTTTGGTGAGAGACTGAAAAAGACCCTGGACTACTGGACAGAGGCAGCAGGTGTCGAGCTGAGAGACTGCATTCCCATGGAGCAGTTGTGCAGTGTTGTCTCCCCAGAGCTGCGGATTAAGGTTGGAGAGAGCAGACCTAAAACATTCCAAGCAGCAGTAAGGATTGCTGAGGCCTTCGCTGATGCTCGCCGATCCTTCAAGACAGACCGCCTGCTCCCCGGTAAACCGACTGGACCGATAGATAGGGAAGAGACAGCCAGAGCCCTGTACCACCATCGCCTCCAGTCCAAGGGGCGAAAACCTGTTTTCTCTGTGGAAGCCTAGGCCATTTCCGGCGTGACTGTCCACATGCCAGAGGCAGACAGGCTGAGACCCAAGGAAGGACTAAGGCCAGCGTCTCGTTCGGATGCCCAATGCTTGGAGAGCCTACTTGTCCCACCTTCGCTTCACTGGTCAACGCGTGGTAGTTGATACTATCAGAGATACAGGAGCCACCACTACCTTTGTTGACAGTAAGCTCGTACCAGACGGCACACGAAGAGGACCTGACTGTCAAGTGTCAGGAATTGAAGCCGGCTTCATGTCGACACGTCCTACAGTGCTCGTCGAGCTGTCTACTCCTTACTTCAAAGGTGAAGTTTGGGCTGTTGCTCTTGAACGACCGGCGTACTCCCTCTTGATCGGGAATGAGGTCAAGTTCAAGGATGGGGACTCGAAGTACATCTCAACTGATCTTCCAGCCCAGGCGTTTGTTGCAGTCACAACCAGAGCCCAGGCAAAGAAAGAGCAGGAAGTCCTGAAGCCCTTACTCCGACCTTTGGACAACAGAACTGCTGTCAGCGTGGACCCCCCCAGCTGTTAGGAATCTTCAGGCCAGAGACCCATCGTTGAATGTCATTAGGTCTTCCATTAACAGCCACCGAAAGTTACTAACAAGGGGAAAGTGACATTTTTTCAGACCAAAGGAATCTTGCATAGGGAGTTTGCATCCAAGACCATGAAAGTCAAACAGCCTGGTCGTGCCGGAAAGCCTGCGACAAAATGTGCTAAGACTTGGTCATGACTCTCCGATGGCCGGACACTTGGGGGTACGCAGAACACTGGAACGCATCCAGCAGAGCTTTTACTGGCCAGGTATTGGTGCCGATGTCCGACGTTACTGCAGGACGTGCGACGCGTGCCAGAGGACCACTCCAAAGGGACATAATACAAGAGTCTCCTAGGCACCGTGCCCTTGGTACACACTCCCTTCGCCAAAGTCGGTGTCGACCTCATTGGCCCCATCACACCAGCGTCAGCCAGAGGACACAGATATGTCCTTGTAATGGTCGACTATGCAACAAGGTACCCGGAAGCCACACCTCTCAAGCGCATCGATGCGGTCACTGTGGCAGAAGCCCTGTGGCAGATGTGGACTCGTACCGGTATACCAGACAAAGTTCTTTTCTGACCAGGGCAGCCAGTTCATGTCAGAGGTCATGGATGAAGTGTACGCGCTTCTCAAGTGCGCCGGGAAACCCCACACCATACCATGCACAAGCCAATGGGCTTGTGGAAAGGTTCAATGCAACCCTGAAGCAAATGGTGAAGCCCTGTGTCAGGAACAGCCGAAGGAATGGGATCGCTACTTGCCGGGAGTCCTATTCGCATACAGGGAGTTCCGCAAGAAAGCATGAAGTTCTCCCCATTTGAACTGCTCTACGGGCGTACCGTCCATGGACCCATGTCCCTTCTACGTCGCATGTGGACCCAGGAAAGGGTGACAGATGACGCCAAGACTGAGGCAGAGTATGTGCTGGATTTGAAAGAGCGCATAGCTGCTACCTGCGAACTGGCACAGGAAAACCTCAAGCAGGCCCGTCAGCGGTACAAGAAGCTGTATGACTGCAAAGCCAAAGAGAAGTGGTATGAGGAAGGAGATGAAGTACTGTTGCTTTTACCTCTGCACCACAACAAACTCCAGCTTGCCTGGCAGGGTCCCTTTGTTGTCGGTCAGCGCGTGGAGACTGGGACTACTACATTAAAGTCAGGGGAAAAGACAAATTGGTGCATGCAAACCTGCTGAAGAGGTACCAGAGGAGAGAAGCTTGCAAAGCTGGTTTCACACCCGTCGTCGCAGAGTTCGAGGAATCTGAACCCCCTGTGATCTACAACATCCCAAGCCTGTCGCTTACTCCCGAAGAAACCTGGCAAGATGTGAAGATCGCACACGCACCTGAGTGTAGAACAGAAACAGGAACTTGGACAATTGTGCGAAGAGTTCAAGGATATACTCACCGACATTCCTTTGAAGTGTACTCTCGGGGAGTGTTCGCTACCCCTTCTGCAAACAGAACCTGTGAGAGTGAAACAGTTACCCCTACCCCCATTCTCAAGATGAAGTATACATAAGGAGGTCCAAGATATGCTGAAGATGGGAGTTATTGAGAGGTGTAGCTCACCATATTCATCGCCGATCCTCCTGGTCAAAAAGAAGGATGGGAGATGAGGTTCTGTGTCGATTTCAGACGTTTGAACCGCATCCTGAAATTTGATGCTGAACCCATGCCTGACATGGAGTACTCTTTGCCCAACTCAGCAGAGCAGCTTATTTTACAAAAGCTCGATTTAACGAAAGGATACTGGCAACATACCATTGGCTCCTGAAGACAAGGACAAAACGGCCTTCACCACTCCAGATGGCCAGTTTCGATGGACTGTCATGCCTTTGGTCTAAAGACTGCTGGGGCTATTTTCAGCCGCATCATGCGACAGGTGTTGGAACCCCTACATTTGAAGGAAGCGCACAACTTCATGGACGACCTTATCATTTGCACTGAAAGCTGGCTTCGTCACTTGAGGTTCTACGTACACTTTTCCAGAGACTTCGGCAAGTAACAGCTTTCTGCCAGCCCAGCAAGTGTCAGTTGGGGGAAACTGAAATCTCTTTCCTGGGACATGTGCTTCAGCGAGGTTCCATCCCTGCCAGAGAGGACAAGTTACAGAAATTGAGAAGGCAAAACCTCCACAACCAAGCGGGAACTGAGATCTTTCTTGGGATGGCTGGATTCTACCGCAAATTTGTTCCTCACTTTGCTGAACTTGCACTTCCACTCACTGAGAGGACAAAAGCCAGGCAACCAGAGAAGGTGAAGTGGGATCCCCAATGTCAGACAGCATTTGATGCCTTGAAGATGCTCTGACATCACAACCTGTGCTGCAACTTCCAGACCCCAAACTTCCCTTTGTGCTCAGGACTGATGCCTCAGCCTCAGGGATTGGTGCGGCTCTCCTCCAGGATCAAGGGAAGGGCCTTCAACCTGTTGCCTATGCAAGCAAGAAGTTGACAGGAGCAGAACTGAACTATCACAACGATAGAACAGGAGTGTCTTGCTGTCATCTGGGCCATCAGGAGATTTTAACCCCTTTCTCTATGGCCGAGAATTTACCTTAAATGCGACCACCACCCATTACAGTACCTCCATCGCATTCGTCCAGTCAGCAAGCGACTCATGGGCTGGGCCATTGAGTTGCAGAGTATTGCCTTCCAGTTCAGGCACATCCCAGGCTCTGCTAATGTTGAAGCGGACTTCTTGAGTCGTATGTCCCAGTAAAATTGCTGCAATCCTGTGGTGAGCTTGGGCACCCTTTTTACTACCCTTGCACGTCTTTATTCACTCCCTTGTTAGTGACACCGAGCACTGGAGTCTTACTTGGTGACGTTTTTAGGGTTAATCCCCTGCATTAGTCTTAAATGGTTTGCTTCCACCTTGTGGCACCGAACGCGTGCAGAGCTTCATTCAGTGATGACCTGTCTTGATGCCGCTGTCACTCCACCTTGTACATATTATGAAATCAATGATATTGCATTAGTATCTATTGTTAGTGTTTCTTTGGTATTCAAACAGTCTCGTGGAATTGACTAGCCGTTGCAACCACGTACTTCTGTCAATGGTAGGATGTTCGGCACCTCAGGTGTAGCGGGAGTGGACTAGTTAGTACCTCAGGTACTAAGCTCTTTTGTAGGGGGTGTCGCACCAGGCACTCTGTGTCCTGTTCAGGACACTATTCCCGTATTAAGACACAGTCTGTCTCCGTTCTTCGCTCTTGTGTGTTCGGACCCCCTCACCTCCCTTCCCTCTTTACTTTCTGTGTCCACTCCGCTTCACCTGGGTATATATATATAGCCTGGTGTAAAACGCGTGGGACACACGTCTTCCGTGTTTTGCACTTTTTTTCGCGGCGTCTCGCAGTTCCCGTAACTCTCATAGCTCCCAGGGGGAGCTGGCGGCAATTTTGTTTTTGGGGAGAGTCGCCATTTGTTTGTTTTTTCCGGTTGGAGAAAGTCAAGGAAGGGGCCCATCAGCCGTCGTGAGAGCTCTCTCTTACTTATTTTCCAGTGTCTGTCCCACAGACGTGTTTTTCCTCCACTGGGCCCGAGTCCTTCAGTGAGACTGGGAGTGGAGGGAGCCATTTGTTCGTCCCTATCACAAGTCGTTTGGTACATATATATATATATTTTTTTTTTAATAATCTGTTTTCATTGCTTGAACGTTATGTTGTATGTAGGGGGACTGGTATTCATGTAAAATTGTGTCGCCTTGTATATGCATAGGTGTGGAGATAAATTTGGTTGTATTCACTTCTGACTATACCAAAAAATAATTTAAGGACTTCTCCCTCCATTTGCGCAAGTGTCTGTCAGTGCGTTTCATCCGTTTGTCGTTGGTGACATTATTCGTTGATGTGTTAGGCGTAGATATGACCGAGTGAGGGGTGTAATGCACTTGGTGTTTAATTTTCCTATTGGATGGGAGGAGGGGGACGCATCTTGGGTTCTTTTTGTCCCTTCCTCCATCCCTCCACCCTCTCTCTCGTTCATCTCCTTTCGTTCTGTTTATCGTTGTTGTGCGTGTGTGTGTGTGAAAGCGAACTGTGCTCAATGCTACTTGATTATGATTATATTATTGTGCTTTTGCAAGGGGGAAAGGAGAGGCCATAAATGATAGATTTTTGTTTATAATGAATTTCAAGTGAAATGATAGTCTTTTTTGTGAATGTCCACTGATAATGTGAGCCTTTTCACTTTGCTGGCTTCCTCCCCTTTTTGCTTTGCTTTTCTTTTCTTTCTACCACGCACACCCTCTCCCCCTCTCTCCGTGTGTCACCTTTCTCTTTGATTTTGTTTGTTTTCTGTTCTGCTCATGCTCCCCTTTCTTACTCTTCCATTGTCAATAGCTATGTGTGTATGTATACATATATATATGTATAGGTTTTTTTGTGGTTTTTTTTTTAGCTTTTCATTCTGTCCACCTATTCCTTCCACACAGCTTACTCGCTTTCAAACACACACTCCCCACGTCTGTCTCATCACCACCCTCACTGTGCGCACGATACTTATGCGGTGTGCCCTTCAGGGCTTTTCTGTTGTTTTTTTCTTTTTATATACACTCTTCCCACGTCATGGGAGTCCATTGGGGAACGCCCACCATACGGATGTCCCTGCACCCACCGAGACAGGGACTGTCGACTAGAGTAGTCTTGCCAAGCTTCTCAGACTGCCTGCCTGGTGCAAAGGAATCTGACTTCTGATCATCAGGTGATGTGGGAATCCGTGTGCTGTGTGAGAACGGCGAGTTTAGCTTGTTGTGGGAAGGTTCAGGGGACAATACTAAGGTGCAACCAGATATGTTTCGGGAATTGACTGGACAATGTGTTGATGACACTTGCAACCTGTGTTAGGTTGTGTTAATGTTGAAAGAAAAAAAAAAAGAAAAAAAAGCTCACTATGAGGTCTTTAGGAGACCGGGAGTGGGCAAGTGTAAAATGTGTGCATTGCTTCCAGCAGGTGTAGTAGCTAGGTCGTGCATTGGATTGCTTGACATGTGTCCTGTTTGATGGTTGTGATTTTTGTTGTTGTTTTTTTTGTTTTGTTTTTTCTTATTCCCCTAGACGAGTAGAGCCATATATATTTCTTTGTTGCGAACTTTGTTCATCTGTTTGGTTTATGTATTTGGTTAATAAAGTTTGTCTAGTTATCCACCTGATGCCTTCCAGTTTGGTTTGTGGGGTATTTACTGGGTGTGTGAAGGATTGAGATTGCCTAATATCTGGCGAGCTTTGTCCGCAGTTTTCCCCTGCGTGACACTGTCTATGTGTCTGTCTGTCTATCTATCTATCTATCTATCTATCTATCTATCTATCTATCTATCTATCTGTCTGTCTGTCTGTCTGTCTGTCTGTCTATGTGTCTGTCTGTGTGTCTGTCTGTCTATCTATCCATCCATCTGATAAAGTTTTGACAGAACTTAACTGTATAAAAAAAAAAACAACTACAATTTTGTCTGCCTGTCTGTCTATCTGTCCGTATGTCTGTCTGTCTATCTATCTATCCATATCTATCTATCTCTGATAAAGTTTTGACAGACCTTTACTGTAAAAAAAATGTATTGAACAATGACAATGTTTACATTTGTCTTAATGATATTACTGGAAGAGTAGAGAGAGAGAGAGAGAGAGAGAGAGAGAGAGAGAGAGAGAGAGAGAGAGAGAGAGAGAGAGATAATGTCCTCATACATTTAGAATGTCCCTGTCTTTGACTCGATCTGTATCTTCCCCATTCTCTGCAACAACATCTCCATTTATCAGTGATATCATGCGTTAGAATTTCCCCAATTCCCCCTCGATCCCAAGCCCCACCCCATCACCCTTAAATCGCCACCCACCCACCCTCCATCCCAACCCCAGCTGCCTTCTACGCGCCGAACATGAAGTCCTAACCAATCAGCCATGCTTATGCGTAGTACGGTTATGTATACGATAATGTGAGCCCGTTTTATCAAAAAGTGGGGTGTCATTAGGTGTCATTGGTGGTCACCGAACCATGTCCCTATTGCCGATCGACGCTTTCCCTCGCCAAGGCATCCCACAATCGTCTCT
>CM031595.1:121141845-121149345 GCA_018398815.1 Conus ventricosus
ATGCCGCTCTAGACAGCTAAGCTATGCCGTATGCTAATAGCGAAATAAACAATTCCACAATATTAGGTGAGATCGTTTCGCCACGTCTTCTAATCTCTGTGTTATTTCCAATGCTAATCCATTTATGAAAAGAAAAAGGCATAAAATGGGACTACAGGCACCTTCTTTTTTGAACACCTCCTGTACCAGTGATATAATCTGTAAAATCCCCGCCGAGCCTTACTCATACTTTCACTCTGTTATACCCGCCTTGGCTTAAGGCTGTGTCAGACCAACTGACATAGGCTAGAACACCAAGGCTACACAAAATGTTGTTATGCTCTGCATAGTTATGCGGGGATTGTTTTCAGTTGACAAGCTCCCAGCATAACATTATCAGTCTCCAAAATCCCCCGAAGTCGGAGTGTGGCTGCCCACGTGGAGGGGGTAATTAAAAACGGTCACACACGTAATGTTCTCACCCCAGCTGATACATTTGTACCATAGCGTTCAAGTACTTTGGCTGTTCGGATGATCCCTGGAGTCTTTTAGCCAGCGTACGACAACAACAACAACAACAACAACAACAACAATAACAACAACAACAACAACAACAAATCTGTTATACAAACTTCAGTGCACTGGTTCATCTCGGCGTTAATTCCGTTCTTCTGATGCACAGATCAAACTAAAAACTTCGATAGTAAGTCGAAGACCTTTTTCAAAATGAATCAAAGCTAACTACAGTTTATACGATTCCATGAAAACCGCTCCTATATTACAGGTTAGAGCGTAAACACCTGATCTGCATCAGAGTAACCTTTCTTAAAGTCAGAGAGAGAGAGAGAGAGAGAGAGAGAGAGAGAGAGAGAGAGAGAGAGAGAGAGAAGAGACTTGCGAGTAAAGTAGAGAGAGAGAGGGGGAGAATGAACACACCGACAGACTTGTACGTAAAGGAGAAAGAGAGAGAGAGAGAGAGAGAGAGAGAGAGAGAGAGAGAGAGAGAGAGAGAGAGAGAGAGAGAGAGGAGAGATTGAGAGAGAGAGAGAGAGAGAGACAGACAGACAGACAGACAGACAGACAGACAGACACAGACAGGGACAGACAGACAGACAGACAGACAGGTGTAGAGCATAAAGGCAAACAGCTAATAAAGGCTCAGACATTGATATGAAATGTTGGAAAGTTCACAGTTCATAGAATGACAATGACAGTGCATTACTATTAAGCAACAGGCCCATAATGTGGTAAAGTTATAATTGTCATCTACAAGTCATGATTAGCCCGGTTCAAGTGGTGTAACATCTTAAAGATTTGAGAAATAATTACTTAATCCTTTCAATCAACATTTCTCTCTCTAAAACTGAGCTGTATATAGTAAAAGTACAACACCATGTAACGGGTCATTATCTTGCTCCATAAGAGGTTTGGTAGCTGGAACAATCATCACAGGCAGAACAACAAAACAAGAAGATGAATTTTATTCTCCATAACACCATGACAAAACGGACTATCGTTCCCGGTATCTGACTGACTGCTGTATCTTAAAGACTAAACTTTAATGTCCGATATGTCAAGTCTAAAGCGTGCTAGTGAACATCTACTTAACTTTCTTTTTTTGTTTTTGTTTTGTTTGTTTGTTGTTGTTGGGTTTTTTTGTTGTTGTTGTTGTTGTTGCTGTCCCATCCACCTCAGTAGCATTGCAGACACGCCGCTCATTCCGACCCTCTGTCCACAGCTACAGTTCGGCCGGCCCGCCGCTGCCCCGGCACCGGCAATCCGCAGGGAGTAGCCTACATCTACTGAACTTGTTTACGTCTAAATTCATATGAAGCTCCGGTTCTAGTGACAATTCACAATTACTGTAAAATTTCGCCATATCACTTCCTGTAATGTGGCCGCTCCGACTTTGTTTCCGATTGTCTGTGATTGTCTATGAGCCTCTGAAGCACTTTAAGAAGTCGTTAACTGATCTGACTACCTGCTTTAGCCACACAAAACTGAAACGAAAATGAGGTAAGATTGTCCTCACATCTGATGTTAATGTCATCTAGGCTGCGTAGCGTAAGCTTTCTGTGGAAGTCCATTGTGATCCATTTGTTTATTTTTAACTTATATCAAATCCCCACGATACTGCTATTAATATACGAAAGACGTCGTCTTATTTTACTGTAGATTATCTTATTACATGTTGTTCTGCGCACTCCCAGATATCATTTTATGGCATAGATGTCTTTTCCTTTGTTTTTTTTTCTTTTTCTTGCTGTCTCCTCTTTCATGTCACACTGGTGGCATTACCCCCACGCCGCTCCCATGACGACCTTTCTGTCTCTATAATTATGTGCTTTACGCAGTCCCCCTATTTCTGATCTATACAACAGAACTGGCTATATTTGAACATCAAATATTTTTTAAAACAGTAACCAAATTATTTGCCAGAGTGTTTAAAACATTCAAATTTCTAAATACGGTCTTCTTGGTTTCCGAGGCACGATTACTGTACCATTGAAAAAAACCTACATCCTAGTAGTTAAATAAACACCAACATATTCATACGAATTAAACATCTGCACTCGTGCCCTACCATTATCATCATCACTATCAGTCCCTTAACACTAGAGTGTGTAGGATAAATCATGAACTGACAATTCTCCATCCACGTCTGTTCACTGCCATTTTCTGGGAATCTTCTATGGTCAGGCCTGTCTATTCTTGAATGTTGTATTTTTCTCTGTTTGCCCCTTTTTATCTTTTCTGGTACAATACTCTGCAAGATAGTTTTGTAAAGCCAGAAGATCGAAAGACGATACCACACTCTCAGATCGAGGGACGTTACCATACTATTAGATCGAGTGACGTGACCATACTATTTCAGTTATCGTTTCTTCAAATGGGCCGGTGGCTGCCTCGATTCTTTTGCACGCTTGTTGTTTGGTGACATGGTCTTCGCTGGAAGTGCTCAGGATTTCTGGTAGCAGTTCATTTCAGAGGCCTGGATTCTTCTTTGAGATCTGCTATAGGAGTCTACGATTCACAAACATGGAAAAAAAAATTGCCCTAACTAGTGTGTGCATCATTCTTCCTTTGGAACTGACAGAAATGTTGCTATTCCAAATGGTCTTGAGTTTTGACAACGCTGTTGATGCTTTGTCCACTCTAGGGAGGACTTCTGGTTTGGATCCTTTATCTGTCACAACTGCCCCCAGGTGCTTGAAGCTGCTTAGTGTCTCAAGTTCTTTACCACTTGTTTTGGTGTCTCTTGTGACGCCTTTGGCATTGTTTGTCATCAGTTCAGTCTTTTCTGCACTGATTTCCATACAATTTGCTACGGATGTTTTTGTCCAGGTATTTCACTGTCTGGTCAAGTTCTTTTTTTTTTTCTGCTGTCCAGCCAAGACATCGATGTCATCGGCAAAACGCAGGTTGGTGATGGCCCTGACTCCAGTGTTCAAGACGGTCTTCTTGTTCTATCAGTCACGAGTCTTTCCATACCATCAACTTTCAGGAGATACCAAGTATTCTCCTTCACGGAAAACGATGATATTGTGTTTTTTTTAAAATCCATATTTACATTTAATCATAGGTGTTTAGATGAATCATGTGGAGTTTTAAGCTGGGTCTTTGGACCTATTGCGGTTTCAGATGGACAATATCAGAAGCAAACAATACAACGAGCAGCTCCACGGCTTCAGGTGATAAAGTTGCACCACCTCTATCATCTTTAAACAGATCCATTGAGAATTCGCTGAGTAGTAATGAAAACAAAATTAGGCTTTATGCGTCTCCTTGTCTATGACTGTGCATGCATTTCATATAGTCGGACATCTTTGCATCACTTCTAAAGCGTCCAAGACATCATGAATTGTGAAGGAGAGACGGGATAAGGGGGGTAATAGGTGGATTCCGCCAATGTGTTAAGGTACCCCGTGTTTGCCTGCCCACACCCGAACACGGATTTCTGGCTGCTGAAAATAACCATTCATTACACATTTTCAAAGGAAAGTAAATCGCCATGTAACAAGGACAAACAAATAACAAGACAAAACACGACGCGTTTCGATCTCTCAGGTCTTCTTCAGGCAAGACAAACAACATTCAGGACAATGAAAATGAAGAACGAGCGATCACGTAGCTTCTGGAATTTGGCACCAGATGGGCGTTTTTAGAATTTGTTTCGGTTTTCTGCCAACAATCTCCTCACTTTGAAACTAACAATAATTTAAAATCTCCATGCTGGGTCAAGGTCACAGAAGTTGAGAAAACCGCCGTTCACTGCATGGTCTAACAAGTACCTGATGAACAGTAAACAAGTGGGGTATGTTTTGCTCCCATAAGGAAACCTAACAGAGTAACTTTTATTCAAGACTGGCACAGCCTTTTAAACTTGAATAAAGTCAGACAAATACATAGACGAACAATCTAATAGTGGGGGAAAAACAAGCGCAGACCAACAACTGAACTGTTTGGCAAAGATTTGGACTTGAGGGGAGGGGAGCGGAGAGGGGAGTTTGAAGATGGAGAAACTGGGAAAATGAAATTTAAAAAAAAAAAAAAAATGTTACAGATATGAAAACTCTTCTCTAGCTGCATAAGGGAACCATCGCAATCCCTTTTGAAGGCAGATATATATATTTGTATTGCCTGCTCCGAGGCCTTTCGCCCGCTGGATCGGGACTCATCAGGGAGACACGGCTGGTTGTGTCTGCGCTCCCGGCGTCAAATAGAGACACACCACAGTCCATAATACTGTGGTGTTCTCACCACCATGGGTGCAAAAAAGAATCCAATAGCACCCCCAGAGCAGCCAGCGAAGAGTAGTAAATGCAACCAAACGAAAGTGTGGGGAGGAAAAAAAGTTGCTGTAAAACTAAAGACATTATGCAAATAATATAAAATGTAGGGGACAGTCTTTGAGCCTACGCCTGAGGATCCAACCAAAGATGCAAGGGAGATCAAAAGACAAACACACAGACGGACAGAAACAAATACAGATAACCTCAATTTAATCAAAGCAAAATCGGAAATGAAATGAGGTAGGGAACAGTAAACGATAAACAGTAAACAAGTGGGGTATGTTTTGCTCCCATAAGGAAACCTAACACAGAGTAACTTTTATTCATGACTGGCACAGCCTTTTAAACTTGAATAAAGTCAGACAAATATACTGACTTCCATAAAAAACGCGAAAGCAAAACAAGCTGAAGGTTAGGGGCGAATTTTATTGGTCACAATTGTACAGAGTGGAAGCGAGAATTCAACGTGATTTGATTCATTACACAGGTAATGTGTGAAAATGTCATCAGCAATATGTCTTTGTGTGGAAAATCCAAGGTCACGTGACAAACCAGCTTGAAGTCCTAATACCGTGTGTGGCCACCATTTGCATGGACAACTGCTTGACATCTGCGGCTCGTTGAGTGGACCAGGTGGTTGATGCGTCCCCTTGGCACACCAGCCCACACATGGACGATGGCCTGGTGAAGTTGAGCCGCTGTTGCTGGTCGTGGACGCAGGAGGTCCAACCGTCTGCCAAGTTCATCCCAAAAATGTTCTATTGGGTTTAAATCGGGACTGAGGGCTGGCCAGGGCAGCACATTGACGTTGTTATGCTGAAGAAATTGCTGGGTGGCCCTGGCTGTGTGTGGTCTTGCATTGTCCTGTTGGAATGTCCAGTTTGGGTGTTGCGCGAAAAAAGGATTGACATGGGGTCTGAGCACCTATGGATGTAGCGCTGTGCATTGACACCCTGTCCGCGACCAGGACCAATGTTCTGAAAGATGACTGGTCCTATGGCGTGGTTAATGCCAATTGCACCCCATATCATAACGTTCGGGCCTCCCCAGGGGTTCCGCTCTACCACACAGGAGTCAGCATAGCGTTCACCAGGTCGACGCCATATTCTGACATGACCGTCAGCCATGTCAATACAAAACCGGCTCTCATCTGAGAACAGTATGCGTCCCCACTGCTGCCTGCGCCAGTTGATTCGGGGTTGTGCCCACTGCAGCCTGTCCTACCGGTGTCTTGGTGTCAGTACCGGACCTCTGTGAGGACGCCTACATGCCAGCCCGTTCTCCTGAAGACGCCGCTGCACAGTGTTGAGGCTGATTCGTTGCTGGAGATTCCCAGGCACCTGTCGAGCAGTATTAGCGGCTGTTTGCCGCCTGTCCCACAAATGGGTTCGAACAAAATGGCGATCCTCTCTTGGTGTGGTGACCCGAGGACGGCCTGGCCGGGGACGATCATCAGTGGTACCAGTGACTCGCATGTGGTGCTGCAGACGATAGATGGTTGAGATGTGGACGTTAAAGATGTTGGCGACCTGCCTGGCATCCACACCAGCCTCCAGATGGCCTAGGGCACGATTGCGTTCCTCTGCTCGTAGTCTTGGCATCTCTGTAGCGCTCAGACGGCAAGTCGTTATCTGAACCTTGTAGCGCGGCTTTATAAGGGCTGCATGCCTGCGTACTTGTCGCTGGTTAACTTTGCTCTGCATGGTGTGCACGTGCCTCACATGCAGCAACCAGTTTGCCATTTTTGTTGACCCTCCAATGCCGGGAATGATGTGTTGCTCACACAATTTTTTCACTGCACGTGAGTCTTGGACCCAAACAACTTGCCACAATGGTTCAATATTGTACATTCACCCCTTTTCACCCGAAAAATAGCCTTTCAATTTTTCGCGTTTTTTATGGAAGTCAGTATACATAGACGAACAATCTAATAGTGGGGGAAAAACAAGCGCAGGCAAATACCTGATGGACTACCAACACCTGTTTTACTGGACTCCTCTCACTAAACAGTAATGATAACAATAACGATCGTAATACCTAAGATCTGCTCAGCAGACGTTAAATCTAGACAAACAGTCACGGTGCTTTACAAAATTACATTATGCCTTACACACAATTACTCGTAAACTCATAAGTCAAATGTACAATAGCATACACATAATACACAAACAGTCCGAAACATACCTATACCTAGGACAGTCACAGGATAGGCTTGAAGTCGCATTCTAGCCGGTAATTAAGTTTGCAACATTACTCCCAAAAGAAGCACAAGTTAGCTCAACTGAAAACAATCCGTTGGATGTGTTGGTAGGATTGGCCAGCCCCTTCGAATGGGCCATAATTTCTATTGAAACGCTGAAGCGTCAAACGGTCAGACGTTGGATGTTTCCTTTTTAAATGAGGAAAGAAAAAAAAATGCTGGTCAACATCGAAACATTCTCGGTTCCTTAAGGGATCTCCATTTCCTGTGTGTATAGATGTGGGCATGTATGTGCCTATGTGCATCTGTCTGACTGCATGTAGTGTGTGTGGTGTGCATGCCACGCAATGCGTCCGGGCTTGCATGTACGGTGCTTCTGAACGCAGCATCGCTAAACTTTGAATTACTTCATTCTCTAAAATTTCGAGATGAATCTAGGAAAAAAAGTCCCCTGAGGAAGACCTTATATGGTCCAAATAATAGGAAGTTAGTGACATGGTTGTTTGTTACTTTGTTTGAATGTGTGTG
>CM031595.1:121154345-121161845 GCA_018398815.1 Conus ventricosus
TTCAGGGGGGGGGGGGGGGGGGGGGTAGCGGGACTACCTATACTGCCTGAATTCCTCTCTCCCTCCTCCCTCTCTTCCTCTCTCTGTCTTCTATTCCCTTTGTTGTGTTTCTCAGAAATCACAAAAGCACTTAATTTTTCGACTTTTGTTGTTGTTGTTGTCGTTGTCGTCTTTGTTGTAGTTGGTGGTGGTGGTGTTGTCGTTCACAACTCAGAACGACATAGTATTAGAAAATACTGGCTTAAGCCTTTTGAACACACAGTCCTTAACTTGATTTGGTTTTGATGATCAGGCTTTGCACTGAATTTATGCTCAGCTGTTAATGCAATATGGCATAGTTGTTTAAATAAGCAGCTTTCTATTTCAGCTTGATCTGTCAACATGTTGTATCCCCTTCGAAGGGCCATGGTTAACTCCGTCTGTTTGTCTGTTCCTCTCTCTCTCTCTCTCTCTCTCTCTCTCTCTCTCTCTCTCTCTCTCTCTCTCTCTCTCTCTCTCTCTCCTCCTCCTCCTCCTCCTCTGCTCCCCCCTCCAGTACCGTCTCATAATCTTAAAGTTGAAGGTTCAAGTCCTGGGTGCCCAACATAAACAGCAGCGTTTTGCTGCTCATCTTAACGTGTTCTTGTTATGGTAGTGTCAATATGGTGTTGAATGTTCCCCTCCCCCGCCATCCCCTTTTCTCCTCTCACTATCCTGGGACGTTAAACCTGGGTAATACTAATCAGACGGTCTGTGGTTGCAGTTCTGGAAGAGTTGGTTTATTCACAGCGTTGATATACTCCTACTTTGAACTATTCGTGCAATCGATTCCTTTTGTGCCAGACGCAGGCAGATGACCCTAACGCTCACGAGAAACATGATATATTCCACGTCAGTCGATTTTTGTCAGAGTCTCTCTTAAGAAATTCCTTGCCCTCGATTTAGTTCTTGCAAAAAATAACAAATTCTTCACCTTAAACTGCCTGTAAAAGTGCTTAACTCACGAGAAACATGATATATTCCACGTCAGCAGAACTTTGCTTGAGTCTCTCTGAGGATATCCTTTTCCCCTCAATTTATTTCTTACAAATAGCATCAAATTCTTACTTTAAACAGGCTTTAAAAGTACTTAACTTTTGAATTATTCACGTTCTACAATATGGTTGGGATAAGCATCTTTCTGAGTCATGTTTAATGGACCCATCCAAAAACAAGGGTAATAACAACAATAACAAAAGTTTACAAAGAGATGAGTTAGCAAAGTCTGGTCAATTAATTTTCTTTTTCTTTCTTGTTTCATTTTCTTTTTCCTGTGTTTAGACTTACATCTTTTTTTTTTTTACTTTGTAACCTTTTTTTCAATTTTCCCCCCCACCAGTACAGTATATAATCACTATAGTTTCTCGTGTTACTGTGTCGTGCTGAAGAATTCCTGCGTCGTTTGACTTTTTGTTGTAATTATTCCCCTTTTCTGACTGGCTGTCGATTTGGAAGGACTATTCCTGTCTGCAGCTTCAACAACTGATTAGAAATAAACACACACAAAAAAAAACCTTTGGTTTGCGGCGAGCGAGGGTGGGAAGGTAGGACGGGTGGTGGAGTATATAGGGGAATACGAATTGAGAAGAAAAATAAACAAAACACACATACACGAACAAAAAAAAAATCGAAAAAAAGGAACACGTCATCACAACACAGACGACATTCTTCTTATTTTCGTCCGGAAAGGGAAGTGTAAAAACAGACACTGAAAAACATGACGTCACGTCCTGTTTGCGGTTTTAATTTTAGTGTTCCCAAGTCATAATGTCTGACAGCAAATTAACTGAAGGGAAAAAAGTCGGAGAGGAGAACAAAGTTCGCCCTGATCGGATGGTGTCTTTATTCTGTCTGCGCGTTTTCCTGTATTTTGAATACAGCAAAGGAACAAAGGCATAACCACACACACACACAAATGTGATTCACAGGACAGAAGAGAGAGAGAGAGAGAGAGAGAGAGAGAGAGAGAGAGAGAGAGAGAGAGAGAGAGAGAGAGAGAAAGAAAGAGAGAATGACAGAGAGAGTCACTGTGGCATTTCATTTTCGCAATGTGTCTGAGACACCTCATTTGAAATCATCCATGCTCGTTTAATTGCGCATGTAGCATTTGCAAACACACACACACACACACACGCGCACACACACACACACACACACACACACACACACACACACACACACACAAACACACACACTACACGTACTCTTGAACGCCACGAAGACAGAAAACACGCACGCACGCATTCTGCACCCAAGAAGACCCCTCCACTATCCGGATCCATCCACACACCCATATTTATGATATTGAAAAAGTGAATGAAAATCTTAAATTGTCTTCTTCCAGGAAAGCGACCGCAATCAGCCAGTTGATTATTCTGTCGAGAAGAAACGTAAGAAAATATGAGGTTGAATAAGAAATATGACGCTGTAGTTGATCCAGCGAAAATTTACAAAGAACGTTTGTAAGTAAGCAACCAAAAACCAAAAGATCAGATCCCAGAACTCAGGGCAACAGTATTTTGTCAACACAAGAGAGAGAGAGAGAGAGAGAGAGAGAGAGAGAGAGAGAGAGAGAGAGAGATCGAAAGGCGTGACATCAGTGACCCCACACAATGAAATCTGATACATTTTTGCACACAGGGTCAACTGTTCACCGGGAAACATGCTGTAAAAAAAACCCTCATATATAAAAGCAATGTAGCTTGAAGATACACTAAATCATTCCACACAGACATAAATGACCACATGTTCTTACACGTGTGCGCCTACTCACAAACGCCAAATCAAATCATAACGTACAAACACATTTCACACAGAAGTATACGCTCGCATACACACAATGCATACTCTAGATACATACATAAGCGCGGACACGTGCACATAAAATATTATGGGCACGTACGCACACGCACGTGCCTGCACACACACACACACACACACACACACACACACACACACACACCACACACACACACACACACACACACACACACATTAAGAACTCCAACACCAACTCATGAATAACATAATGTGTCGAGAGTTCAAAAACAACATGCTGATTATGAATAGTTGGTCTCAAACAAAATACCTACACGCCTCAGATGAACACGCACACGCTTGTTCAACCTGGAAACTGATATATAGATAAAAACTGTTCCTAGTTATGGGATTTCTGAGCTCTGGGGTCCGGCAGCGTCTTCCTGAAGGTTAAAGCTCACAGTATCTTACTGAATCCATGACTGCCGTCAGCTGCAATATCATTTGTGCCTTTCTTTTCATTGCCCCGTTCATACTGCACATTCAGACCATCCTGACTCACTACCTTCATCTTGCTACAAACATTTTATTTCGCTCACAACGTTCTTGCTTTTTTTTTATATTCAAGCTGCCAGGAATGCAAGAAAAAGTTCGACAGACTCAATAGAATATCTGTAAATTCCTTGCACTACTGTTCGGTTGACATCCAGGCTTCTGCATTTTCGGCAGGCAGTGAACAGACTGTCTCATACTGATAAAAAAAAGAACATGGCAGTGAAATTGAATTGTTATCACTAATCTCACCTTAAATATTCCTACTCACACATTCGGCCAACTTTCATCCATTGAATGAAAAGATCTGGTCCGATGGACGGTCTCCTTTTGAAATCAGCTAGCTAGTATTTCTTTGACCTTCAATGTACTGAGTTCTTCAAAACTGTTCTTGCACCAGTTTGAAATGCATTCATAGTGTCAAAGTGTAGAGAGTCAGAGTCAGATCTTGAAAAGCAGAGTCGTCAGAACATTTTGTAAGGGAGTGGTGTCAATGCCAGTGCAGTCATGTGTCTAGAAAGTGAAAAGGACAGGGAATGGGACAGTGCCTCGAGGACAGCCAGTGGAAAAGGTCTTGATGATGAGACAGCTTATTGGAAACGCACACATTGAGATCTGTTCATTACAGAGCTGATGATCCACAGAACAAGTCGTGGACTGACGTCACAAGACAGAAGTTCCATGGCCATAAGGTGAGGATGAATGGTTCCATGGCCATAAGGTGAGGATGAATGGTTCCATGGCCATAAGGTGATGATGAATGGTTCCATGGCCATAAGGTGAGGATGAATGGTTCCATGGCCATAAGGTGAGGATGAATGGTACTGAATGCAGAAGCTGAGAATTCTAAAAGATCCCGGCTTTTCTAAGTGCGTGTAAGTGTTCTGGAGGAGAGTGAGTGTTGCATTGTCAGTGTTTCTGTCAGGCCTGTGTGTAATAATAAACTGAAGGAACTGGCTTTTAAACCTGTCTGTTCTAATTTCTGTATGCGAGCTTATACATCAAGCTCTAATATAAATCACACCAATCTATCCACACAAAAAACAACAACAACAAAAACAGATTTACTTCACATGCGAGGAAATTCAATTTTTTTCTCACATTTAAAGACAACATCCAAATCATTAAGAACTCTTTATAGATGGTTCTGTTATTGCTAAGTTGAAAACAGGTACCGAGTTTGCAAGACCAGCACTGAAGTCAGAGAAAAAGTATTTAATCAGCAGTAATGTCTGTATACCTGTGCCCCCCTCCTCCTGAGGAATAAAAAATATATATTGAAGACGATCTGCTTTATTTGAGTCTTTTCCTCACACGCATCGACTCCTGTCAGCGTCATTCGTTCAGTAGACATCATAATGTGGCAGCTGATCTCAAAGACAGCACTAAGACTTATCCCTCTTGGCGTTTTTTTCTGCGACGGAGAGTGGCATCAGAATAGATCTATTTTCACTTCAGCCAATGCTTCCAGATTGAGTCACCTCCCTTGGAAAGCATGGCTGCGGCCGACGGTGATAATCAAGGCTTTTGTGCCAAGGCTGGAGAACGTTTTGCGTCTCACGAAAAGTCTACCTCACATAAAGCTGCTGTGGGAGAAGTCAACAAACCAGCAAAAGATAACAGAGTTGACAGCCGCGTCCTCATGCACAACAAATCAGTGCAATTAACACGGCGGCAGTCAATGATCAACCAGCTGAAGGCCATTCGTTTTCTCATGCGGCAGGGTTTGTCTGCTAGGGGACACTCCGACGAAAACGGAAATCTTTTCCAGTTGCTGAAGTGTCTCGGGAAGAAAAGTGGCTGGCAACGTCAGACTATCTTTCACCTCAAATAGTGAACGAACAAATCAAACTTATGTCGCTTGACGTGTTAAGGAAGTGTCTCGCCGAGATCAAGCAAGCAAGGTTTTTCTCAGTCATGGCCGACGAGACGAGAGACTGCAGCAACAGGGAGCAACTTGTGCTTTGTATTCGCTGGGTGGGCAAAGATTACGAAGTCTGTGAAGAAACTGTAGGTCTGATTCAGGTACCAGATACCAAAGCAGATACTCTCCTGGCTGTAATCAAGGACGCGCTGGTGCGACTTACACTTGATCCTCAGGACTGTCGCGGTCAGGCGTACGACGGAGCATCCAATTTTCTGGGACGTCTGTCAGGTGTTGCTACTCAGCTGCAGAAAGAGTTTCCTGCTGCTGCTGAGACAGTGCACTGTCTGGCTCACTGTGTAAATCTATGCCTACAGGGAGTGTAAGGAGCGTGAAACCTCTGCGGGATGCACTTGACTTTGCTATGGAAATTATCCAGCTCATCACAGCTTCCCCAAAAAGACAAGTGCTGTTCGAGAACATCAAGGCTGATAAAGGAGAGAATGCAACGGGATTCGCCCATTGTGTCCAACACGATGGACAGTCAAGGAACGGCAATGAAGTCACTTTTGGACAATTATGACTCTCTGCAGGAAACCATGGAGATTGTTGCCAGTGGCTATGATGATTACGCAAGAAAAGCATCGGGCTTACTGGTACTTATGCAGCAGTTCAGAACCTATTTCGGACTGAAACATGCACTGGAGCTGTTCACTGTGACGGAAACTCTCTCTGTCTCCCTCCAAGCAAAACACACAACATGCCATGACGCCTCAGAGTCTGTACAGCTCACGATTCGATGCCTGACCAGGATGAGGTCGGATGAGTGCTTTGCAGACTTCTACGAGGGCGTGTGTACAGCAGCACGGGAAGTGTGCGACCCACCAACCCTTCCAAGGAGGCGAATCCCCCAGCAAGGCTTGACGATGGATCCCTGCCACATGTCTTCAGCAATGTGCAAGACTACTATCGTCAACAATTCTTTGAGGGCATAGACCTGATTGTACAAGACCTCAAACGCAGGTTTGACCAAAAGACATTCGGTGTGATAAAAGCAATAGAGCAGTTGATCGTTTTGTCTGCAGGAAAGCAGCAACAAGTTGACATCCTAGACACTATTGCTGAAAAGTATGGAAAAGATGTGGAGATGTCTAAACTCAAAACTCAGCTGTCCATGCTGTCGGATGTGGAGGGACTGGGGCAGCATGGAGTTTCAATGCAGACTGTGATTCACTCACTGCGTTGCCAGCCTGGTGTCAGGAAACCACTGTCAGAAGTTGACACGTTGCTGAGAATTTACCTCACAAGCCCTGTCACCACTTCAACTGCAGAGCGCACATTCTCGATCCTCAGGAGAACGAAGACCTACCTTCGCGCCACCATGACACAGCAACGCCTGAATCATTGCCTGATTCTGCATGCCCACAAAGACAGAACGGACCAAATTGACCTGCACAACATCGCCAAACAGTTTGTCTATGTGAACAACAGAAGGGGGGCCTACTTTGGAGAATTTTCACCCAGTGCCTCTCAGGCAAAGAACGGATAAATAACAGTTTGGAGAAGTTTCAGAGTTTCAGAAGATTAACTCGTTGTTTGTCCGACGAATTGATACGGGAGATGGATGAGATGGACCACGACAGCCTAAGGCCAACACCTGATTTCCTGGTGGCTGGGGACGGCGCCATGATGATCAGGCACAACTCTTGAGCTATCATGGTCGATCCATCTTCCGCATCAGTTCGTGACAATTTGTCACCAAAAATTCGGCTAACTTGCGACTGACAAAGGGTTAAGAGGTAAAGTGTAAAGTGTGAACTGTTTAGCGATCATAAATAGAGAGACCTGCTTCTAACACCAACAGTGAGGATAAACTCAAGTGCCTTCCTAGGATTTCCTAGCGAGCTGGGAGTCAACAGCAGTAAGTGCATTATTTGTCATTGTTGCAGTTATAACCCTGGATGCATTGTGCCTTGATGGTTCTGTGGGATTTGCCTTCTCATTTCAGATCAACTTTACAAAGGATATAATTTTAGATAAGCAGACATGATATACTTTTACCCTAAATCGGACCCAGGAATGAGTGCCTGAGAAATGTCAACATGATTGCTGAGCTTAGGGGTTAGGATTTATGACACGAATCGAGCGGTTTTAGACTTAAGCAGATGATTTTTCCTCATCGATCAGTGACAAAATCTACTACCAGAAAGTGACAGTTTACTTACTCAGATTGCACCAGATTGCACCATTTTGCTTCTCTTTTTTCAAATATTTTCCGGGGGGGGCATGCCCCCGGACCCCCCTAGCAA
>CM031595.1:121166845-121174345 GCA_018398815.1 Conus ventricosus
CGGGCATGTATTTAGCCATGATTCGCTGTCCACGACCATTCTGCAGGGTTCAGGAGAGTGAAGGTCCGTGACGCAAACGGGATAACATGGACCCTAGATAACTTTAAGAACTGGACTGAAGATAACATCTCGATTTCGTTCCACATGACTAAGGACAAAGGGTTGCGGATATCCTTGACTGCCCAAACATCCATCACGGCACCAATTACAGCCTACATTCATGAGACAATTTACAAGAAAAGTCTGCATGGGACAACCTTTCGCTACCTTTGAGTCTGTCAAGACTGTCGTACAAATCTGTATGGTGAGCACCGGGTCTCTTCTGGTTGCTTAGTAATGGTGTGGCTTACTCATCCTCTCCCTCCATCTTACTTATCCTCATCCTCTCCCTCCATCTTACTGATCCTCATCCTCTCCCTCCATCTTACTTATCCTCATCCTCTCCCTCCATCTTACTGATCCTCATCCTCTCCCTCCATCTTACTGATCCTCATCCTCTCCCTCCATCTTACTGATCCTCATCCTCTCCCTCCATCTTACTGATCCTCATCCTCTCCCTCCATCTTACTTATCCTCATCCTCTCCCTCTATCTTACTTATCCTCATCCTCTCCCTCCATCTTACTTATCCTCATCCTCTCCCTCTATCTTACTGATCCTCATCCTCTCCCTCCATCTTACTGATCCTCATCCTCTCCCTCCATCTTACTGATACTCATCCTCTCCCTCCATCTTACTGATACTCATCCTCTCCCTCCATCTTACTGATACTCATCCTCTCCCTCCATCTTACTGATACTCATCCTCTCCCTCCATCTTACTGATCCTCATCCTCTCCCTCCATCTTACTGATCCTCATCCTCTCCCTCCATCTTACTTATCCTCATCCTCTCCCTCTATCTTACTTATCCTCATCCTCTCCCTCCATCTTACTTATCCTCATCCTCTCCCTCTATCTTACTGATCCTCATCCTCTCCCTCCATCTTACTGATCCTCATCCTCTCCCTCCATCTTACTTATCCTCATCCTCTCCCTCCATCTTACTGATACTCATCCTCTCCCTCCATCTTACTGATACTCATCCTCTCCCTCCATCTTACTGATACTCATCCTCTCCCTCCATCTTACTGATACTCATCCTCTCCCTCCATCTTACTGATACTCATCCTCTCCCTCCATCTTACTGATACTCATCCTCTCCCTCCATCTTACTGATACTCATCCTCCCTCCATCTTACTTATCCTCATCCTCTCCCTTCATCTTACTGATCCTCATCCTCTCCCTCCATCTTACTTATCCTCATCCTCTCCCTCCATCTTACTGATACTCATCCTCTCCCTTCATCTTACTGATCCTCATCCTCTCCCTCCATCTTACTGATCCTCATCCTCTCCCTCCATCTTACTGATCCTCATCCTCTCCCTCCATCTTACTGATCCTCATCCTCTCCCTCTATCTTACTTATCCTCATCCTCTCCCTCTATCTTACTTATCCTCATCCTCTCCCTCTATCTTACTTATCCTCATCCTCTCCCTCCATCTTACTTATCCTCATCCTCTCCCTTTATCTTACTGATCCTCATCCTCTCCCTCCATCTTACTTATCCTCATCCTCTCCCTCTATCTTACTTATCCTCATCCTCTCCCTCCATCTTACTTATCCTCATCCTCTCCCTTTATCTTACTGATCCTCATCCTCTCCCTCTATCTTACTTATCCTTATACTCTCCCTTCATCTTACTGATCCTCATCCTCTCCCTCTATCTTACTTATCCTCATCCTCTCCCTCCATCTTACTTATCCTCATCCTCTCCCTCCATCTTACTTATCCTCATCCTCTCCCTCTATCTTACTTATCCTCATCCTCTCCCTCTATCTTACTTATCCTCATCCTCTCCCTCCATCTTATTCATTCTCACCCTATCCTGGCCTCATCACGGCCCTAATCTCCTATCTCCGTGGAACTCAGGCACGCATCCTGCTCATTTCGGGCACACAGTCGAACAACTTTACAACGAAGTTCACTGGGATTTTGTTTCTTCCTTCAACAGGGCCGAAATTTTGAATAGCCGAAGTCGGTGGAAAATGGCCAGTTTTTGTTACTGTGTTTGTTATGTCCGAAGTGACTCTTAGATGAGTCTTTGAGCGATTTTGGTGCAGAACATGTCAAAGTCCAACAGATTTGATTTTGTGAAGAGTTTGGACCTGGTCACACCACAGGAGTATCAGAGGTCAGAGAAAAAAAGAGTGCGAGAGACAGAGCACTGAGCACGAGAGAGAGAGAGAGAGAGAGGGGAGAGAGAGAGAGAAAGATGTGGGGGAGGGGGGTGCGCGCGCGTGCGCGCGCATATGTGTTTGAATAGACATTGAGTGGCGCTCTCTTCTTGCATGCGGTTTTCTTTTACCCTGTTTCACAAACGACCAACTCCTTGATTTGCACATAACATCACCGACAGTAGCATATTTCGTTTGGCCGCCAAATTAAGAATCCTGCGCCTGGATGCGTTCTTCTCCCAGCACAGGAAGAACGCCGAAATTTGATTTCTGGTTTATCTGTAACTTGTCTGTTCTGTTTGGACAACAACGTAAGTGAGTGGATTTACGTCATTTGCGATGTTTTTGTGTGAATTTACGGTTTTTTTTCTGTTTTTTCTTCTTCTTTTTTTATTGGGGGGGGGGGGGGGGGGGGGGGGGGGAATAGTGCCCTCGCAATTCGACTTTGATATAGCTGTCATAGTTTGGTGTCGGGGTTTGGTGTCGATGTAAGCAAAGCTATGTTGTAACAGTATAATGCCTTTATGTATGAATAAGAATAACTCAGGCGGGAGTGGGAGTGCGGGTGGGAGGCCACCCTTTGACATAAGCGTTGTATGTTGTAAGCGTGTTAGTTATACGCGTAATTGTTTGTTAATTACGACGTGAACATTGTGTTTGCTCGACGCACGCTTCGGACGACTTCGACACCGGTTGGAACACACACACACACACACACACACACACACACACACACGGGTATACATACATACATACATATATATACATGATAAAGCGGAAAAGTGTGCATTTTCAAAGAGGAGAAAAAATGAAAGAGAAGGCGTTGTGATTTGATCGAAAGTTTTGGCACCTGGTTTCACGTTTTGATCCACAGTTGCATTTGTAAGAACTACGGTTGGGAACCAACGCTAGAACTCGGAAAGCGGACTTGGCACGTGCATGGCTTGATTGAGATTTGATCATCGAAATGGGAGGAACGTGTTCTGGCTCGTGTTTGGACAAGCCATCACACTCATGTTGTGTTGTCTGTCATAAAGAGCACTGCAAACTGATCGACGACGACCGTCTCCCGTTCCTGACACACTTTGAGCTGTTCACGTATTTCTTCATTGTTGTTATCTCGGTTTTCCCATTCTGGATCTATTCGGTGGTGTAGATAAAGGTAAAATGTGCTTTCTTCCCTTGTTATTATCAGAAATCAAAGCATTACGTGTACGTTATGTCGTTTAGATTGGGTGCAATAATGAGAAAAAAGACTAGAAATGCAGACATGTGTTGCACAATGTTATCCATGCTGTGATTGTGGACATTGGGGGCTTTCCCGACGCGCACTTTCGCCATTCTACAACTACCTCTATCAACACAAAGCTTTGTGTACAGGATACGCTAGTGTTGGAGATTCTACTTGCCGGGAAAAGCCCAGAATTTAAGGAGAAAACAAACTTTGTGGCATTATGCGTGTTGTTTTCTCGGTTTTGGGCCTCATATTGCTCGATAAGGCACTCAACATAAAACCAATAATCATGATTTATGACAACAGTAACTACGATTCATGTGGATGCACACTAAAATATCGCATTAAACAGAAACTGGCGAGATGCTGACTGCTAAAGACCACCGTTTTCACGGCACACGCCTCATTGTCATCATAAGGGTGATTATTACAATTTTCCTTCTTTTTCATCGTCCGATACTTTTACAGCTTCTGTGAAATTATTTGTTTTTGATGTCTAAATTACCAATTTCTTTGCGCGTACAAATCATACATTCACCTGAAAAAAGTAGGCCTACTGCTTGCGGTTAATGGAGAAAAAAAATCTCCATGAAGTTTTCATGCAGATAACGGTCACTCTGACGTTTTTAAAAGTTAGTTTTATATCATACACAGCAGTGGGAAATCAAACTCAACCTTGGCGGGCGACAGAGGCTGGCAGGGGCGGGGGTAGATGGAAGTGATACACGTTCGCACACACATACCTACAGACACATTTGTGAACATATATGCACTACGAATACGTAAGTTTCACCAATGACTTTGTACACATTTATAAGATCATTGGTTTAACCCAACCTGTTTGTTTCTATGCCGAGCATAAGCATATCCATTTCATCTAACGACTGGGTCACCATTCACCTCATTTTTCCTTCCAGCATTCACGATCGCCGCGAGTCTCTGCAACTGATCAACTCGCTTCATTCAGTCTTCATAAACATGGATTATGTGCTGCTTCGAATTAGATATCATTCTCTGAAAACTTAAGCGTCCAGACGAAGATGACAAACTAAAATCGCAAGTTATGATTATAATTCACTCACAATGTTGCAGCCGCATTCAAATGAATTAAAGATTGGTGTTACAGCGCCTGTATTCAAATACTGTTTTAAAAAATTTCTTGTTTTTCTCTTCTTTTCTTTTTTTTTATATAGACTGATCATGGGGGGTTTTGTGCGTACTTGCTGGTTTTGGCAGTTTGAATATCAAAAGCAAGAATGCAAGGAGCAAAATAGTGAATGTTTGTAGCAAGATAGCGGGGATAAAACAGGATAGTCTGAATGTGCAACATGAGCAGCGAGTGGGGAAAAAAGCACGAATGATAGTAAACCTGGGCTCAGCAGACGCTGTGAGATTTTAAACTCTTGCTGATACTTTCAGCCCCTAAATCATGGACGCTTAGAACTAGGAACAGTTGTATGCACATGTCGGTTTCTAAACTGAAAAAAAAAAGACTCGGTGTTCGCATGTAAAAGTATGGATTTTTTTTCCTCATGAAAATATCTTGAAAAACAAACAAACTTCAAGCTGTTTTTGAACTCTGAAAGCATGTGGAAAAAGAAATGGACAGCAGAGGGGCATTTATGGGTCATGACCAGATGCGACCCGGCTCCATTACTGTGTGAGGAGTTCAGAGGCGGAACAATTGACGGTCACTTGTTAGTTGCACCGGCATTATATTGTTAGCGCGTAAATTTGGGTAAAGATGCACTTATGCTACTTTGTTACTTTGTATGTGTGACTATGATGCTCTCGTGTTAGTACACGTGCTCATTTATCTGTGTGGAGGCATTTTGTTTTACAAGTTATTTGTATTTTATGTGAGCATTAATAGGTTTGAATGCATGCTTTGGGGGTGGACAGTTGTACGTGTTCAATACTTGTGTCAAATCTTTTCATTCTGTTTGTGCTTTTACTAGGTCAAATCACAGACATCATCACTGTCAACTTCTCATTTTGATGAAATAAAGTTGTTCCGAGTTCCGCTGCGTTTTGATTCGTTTTGTTTTGTTTTATTTTTGATGATCCTGAGGTATAGGGGCCCACCTTTGGGATTCAGTTTCTCTTAGACTCAACTGTCATAGCCGTACAAATTACCGTCTATCTCGAACTCAAAACATTACGCATTGATTCTATGGCTTACCGACTGCACTGGTCTGGGCAAACTACTGTATACCAAATAACGTTCATCATTTCATCTATTAGGGTAATGTCATAATTATGGGAGTCGAGACACGGCGTTTTGTGCCGAAATAAGCGTGCAGCATAATGTTTCGTGCGTTTCCGCCTCACTTTTGGAAAGACTGACCGCTGTTATTTGTGTAGTTTCTTTGAATCGGACATTTGCTTCGCGAACAGTGTCGTGTGACATGCGCCTTGGTCTTGAGAGCAGCAGCTTGGTCTGGTGGGTGGATGTACACCTTTCGGGGTCTGAGCCTAAATCCCATTTTGGGTGAAAGGAGGTTAGCCGTGTTGGGCAAAACGCAGTAAGGGGAAGCATGACTAAATGAAGCATAACGCACAACACATAACAGACAAAGTAATATCATCAACGCGCAGTTGTTCGGCCAAGAAAGAGACATGGGCGTGATTACGTGATTTTGCCAAAGGCAAAACTTAATCATGTGTATTCGATAACTTTTAGCCTGCTGAAAGTCATTTTGGAGTGTTGTGTGCACAACAGGCTGACCATCGTTGACTAAACGTTGGTTTCGGTTGGAAATAATCTGACCGAGACATAAGAGTAGGTTTGATTCCTCGCTTTAGTTTCATTATTTTTCTTTTTTCATTTGTGAGTTTGATTTTTCTTTTCATGCTATCGTTTGCACCGCCCAAGAGAGAGAGAGAGAGAGGAGAGAGAGAGGAGAGAGAGAGAGAGAGAGAGAGAGAGAGAGTCGTCTCCAAACTTCAATTTTGAAGTAGTTTGGAATATTCGAGAGAATATGACGATTTTCAATATTGATGACCGTTCTCAGTACAGCACTTAATGTGTTTGTCATGTAAAACGAAATGTATTGATGGACGAATCGAGGAGTGGGGTGGGATGGGATGGCGGATCGGGAGGAGGATAGGGGAAAGTTGCGGGAATTCTTGATCCATTCCTTTCCACCCCATCCCCCACCCCCTTCCCTCTAGTGGAAACACACGGAAACAGTAACCATTATTGTCTTCTTGAATAAAATTACTGTTTTTGTGAATAAGAAAACGGTTCTTACGGGTTGTTGAAGCTAGAACGCTTTCATATATGTGTGTGACACGCATTCCCCTACAGTCCAAAGGCTTTCCGTCCTCCTCCTGCCTACCCCGTCTCCCTTTCACACCCAGCTGTAAGTGTGGATTCACAGGCACGTTTAGCACAGTCTTGGACTTTCTCATGCATGCATGTACAAACTTTTCCATCCCTAGGGCTTTACTTGCCTAAAAACACATCACGCAAGATGTATCTTCTTGTAACGCTAGCTACTTCAAAGTCATCAACGATCACGGAAGACGGACTTCGATGGCGTTTGCCATCATCTGTCTGCCGGGTGCTGTTGGACTTGTATTGCAGTCCGACTTCACCACGGGGAATGGAACTTCTCTCATGACGGATGACGTTTGTGGTCTATACAAACGCCGGTCCACACAGTTTATTCAGAATCCTGTCATTTAGGAGGAGGAAAAATCAATTCAAATCAAATCAGACGATTTGGAAGACGGGGCGGCAGTCTTGGGCTTCTAAAGCGAATCATAACTATCCAGAAATTACAGCTCTCTCCAGTGTCAGCAGTGCTAACCTCATTCAGAACAGGATCATCTCCAAGATTTGTTGATCTTTCTGAAAAAGCTCTGAAGACAACCCTGAAGAGCAACATCATCAAGGTTTCATTTAAACAGCAGTATAATCAGTTTTCCCTTCGTAACGACCGACACGGGGCAAGCAAGTGTCCAGATGTGTGTGTGGTGTGTGTGT
>CM031595.1:121179345-121202389 GCA_018398815.1 Conus ventricosus
GCTTTTCTTGTGTTGCTATCGTTGTTGTGTGGATGTTGTCAATCCTACACATTTGTGAATCAGTTCATCCCACAATGGGGAACGACCCAACATGCATGAAAGAAAAGAACGATCCGAAAATCTGGCAAGAACACCGAGTTAATGTGATGTAATAGATGTGCATGCTTCACATGTTTAGTGTTATATGTGTTATTTTTGGATCGCTACATTTTTTTCTTCCTTACAACAAGTTTCCTCTCCAGTTTAAAATGGTGGCACCATGGGGAAGGTCTTCACATGAAATACTTGAATCGCTTCCTTTTTCTATTTTTCTTTCTTAGTTTTTCTTTTCGGTGGCTTTCTCGATCCATTGGTCGTATGGCTAGTCCATACTACTTTTCTGTCTTGAATATCATCGTCTTCTTTCTGTCATTGACCTTTGTTCTTATTTCATTTACTGTTTCATTTCAAAGGTCCCCACATTACCCATCATATCACTTCTTCTCATCCATAATGCCCTGGAGCCGGAATAGCTCAGTTGGTAGAGCGACGGACTCGTAAATCCAAGGGTAGCGGTGTTCGAATCTCCGCCGTGGCGTTTCCGGTACAGGGGGTATTTTTCCTATCGAGTTAACTTTAGTTCTGACTCCATTTCCATACAGTCTTTCGAATGAGACTATAAACCGAAGTTCCGTGTGTGAACGCACGCATAACATCCTTGCACACGTGTTAAAATCCCATCACCAACTTTCGGGAAGAGAAGGCCAAGTTTGGCCGCTTTGGTATGGATGACACTTTACAATTGCATGCACCTTCCCCGAAGTTAGAGTATGCCTTGCTTTAATGGCGGTCATAAAAACGGTCTGCACACAAAACTCACTCCCTTTGTTGGGGTAGATGGATATAATTTACTTGCTGCCCATATAGGGAGTGTCCGCAGGACTATCAGCTGCGTACACAGAAGATGATGAAGAGCACAATGCCCATCATGCTAAATTAATCGAATGATGGCCAGACTGAACGTAAGAAAAGGGGAGGGAGGGATGGGGCAAGGGGGTTTTTCATCCTACTCTCGTGTTCGCTGCTGGCTACAGCCCTTCACTGTGTCTTGAATCGGTCTTGTCTCTGTGGGTGCCTGGTTAATGTTTCTTTTTCACAGTGATCGAATGACAGCACTCTATTTAATGTCCTGTGTCACGCACGCGAACTGACACAGGTCGCCGCAGTGACAAATTGTGGTGTGTGGCCCGTCCAGTGCCAGGTGGCAGTGACGTGATGTGCGTGAATCCGCCGGGAGGTATATGCTTACCTGTTATACTCTTGGAGGGGGGAGGGAGGAGGTTGTCAGGCTCGTCGGAAATAGTGAGGTTTACGTGTGTAAACTAACGCTCCGTGAAACTGGAGTTCTTTCGATGTGTATGGGGAATTCGTGAATGTGGAGTTGCTGTCTTGGTCGAGTTTCCGAGTGTGAACTCGGAGTGTCTTGGTGTATCTGCAAGTTAGTACGAACTGAGGCGTTATCCGCGATGTTGGGTTGGCTCGTGACTCATGTATTGTTTATGCCGTTGGGGGCAGGAGTCTTGTTAAGCCCTCGGACCGGACTTTTGAAGGTTTGGCTACCAGAGATGACGGTCGGTTGTTTCGGGTTGTTCAGCGAACGGTTCTGCACGTACACTGGGCGTTGGCTGGTTCAGGACAGTGTCCCGGCGACGCTGAGGGTGTTGTCTGTCGTTGTCGTCGCGGTCTTGACTGTCGGTGTTTGTGTTCTGCGAGGGTTCTGCACGTACCAGGGGTTGGCTGTCTGGAGTTGTCCCGGCGAAAGTGGGTGTCGTCCTTTGTTGTGTCGTTCCAGTTGTTGTCAGGGTTCCGGCGAGTTTTTATGTACCTCCTCCTACACGGCCAAAAGCCGTGAGGGTCGGCTCTCAGGTGGTGCGGATTTGGCCACCCGCCCTCCCCACTGTCATCCCTGGCCCACTTCTCCTGCCGGCCAGTGGAGGGACGCACCCCCGGTAGCGGCAGGATGCGTTCCGGTCGGGACGTATTCTCCTTTCACAGTCGAGGGGTGTGGCAGTTCCTCTGACTTAACCTGTCTTTTTCAGCGGTGGCAAGGTCTGGGGCCACGCAGATTCAATCTGCGTGTGACTCGCGGTGTGGTTGGTGCCCGGTAGGAAGGGAAACCGCGTCGTTCTTCGACGTGTCACAACGTTCCTCTCCTAATTCGTTATCAAGCGCTTCGTGAAGGGTTTTTGTGTTTTGGCGGTGCATTAGTGTTGATGTGTGAGCGCCCGTCAAGCAGACCGACGTTTCCATATCCATATCGGGAAAACGCTCGTGTTGCCGTTGTTTTTTTTTTTTGTGTGTGTGTGGTTTTGTTTTTTTTTGGAAGAAGTTTTTTTTTGCCTGTGTCCAAGTACCCGCCAGGGACTTCGGATGAAGTAGTGAAAATACGACATTGGGTGGGGTTACCTGAACAATTGGGTTGACTATTTGGGGTTAAGCTTTGTTGTCGATGGTTCTGACACCGGACATTAAAAATTAGTATAAAGAATAATTTGAAAGAAATGCATTGCGTGGGCATCTTCGGGTTTATGACGTATCAACCTTGCTTGATATTTTCATCCCGGGATTACAGGTGACTGTGATTTCACCCTTGTCCCTTGGTATTGGCCTTTAGTGGGCTGAGGTGTGTATCTGTGCCTCCTGAGGGAAGGGTCGTTTCAAATGTTATATGTGCAGTACATGCGTACACTGGTATTGCAGATAGAGGGCCATGCCGTCGTTGCTGGTCCCGGTATTGGTAACATAGTGGGATTGTTGTGGTGGTGGTGTTTGTTGTTTTTATGTTTTTTTTGCTCAGTGTGGGTTGGCTATATATATAGGTGGTCTGGTGTTTCATCTGCCACCTGTGGGTGAGTGCGTGTGGAATGCAAATAAAGCCTTCTGTTTGTGCACCGTATTTTCTTTTGTGTGTTGTGTTTGTTGTTGTGGCGTTCTTACTCAGTAAAAGGGGGAAAGGGTGGTTATATCGGGGGATTATATTAATACTTATATCCCGGTCTACGTCTTATAACAGTGACAATATGGTGGTGATGCGGGGTACAGAGTAGATTATTTAGGACATAATTTCTTGGTTAAAAAATAAAAAAAAAAAAAAAAAAATGGGATCTGTTGTGTGTTTAGTTGAGATAGGAACTTGATTTGGAATAGTAATTGTAGCGCGTGGGGTGGTTGGAGAGAGAGCGCGCCGTTTGTTTGGGGAGGATGGGGGAAGCGCGGTTACTTGGCAATCCGGTAACATATTGCAAGGTAATCGTTGTCTTGTGTTGTCTGGGTTGGTGCAACCGAGGTATGAATGTGTGTTTGTGTTCCTCTATCTATTCCAATTACACGTCGTTTGAGTATTGGAATGTGTGGATGGTCCCACAGTAATATTTGACGTGAAATGTTGAAATGAAATAAATGTTTCAAAAACTGTTGGTCATCAATGTGCTCAGCCAGTTAACCGTGCCTCAGGGTGTTGGGAGACCAGGTGTTTGGAAAAGACAACATGTGGTAAGCCAAGTTAATAATTGTATTTATTCAAGCCTGTGGGACAAGCAAGATATTCGCTTCTCGGTTTGGGACTGAGTAGTGAATTGTTCTCTTGTGAGAGGTATACGGTAAAGAAAAAAAAAAGTTTGGTTTCCTGGGTTAGAGGCTTGTAGTATGGGTATTGGCGGTCTGGAACCGATCGCAAGTTAAGGTCTCAGGTACCGATAAGTCCAGCGTGAGTTGTCAAGGAGAAGGACTGTTGTCACTCATGAGAGGCACGCCCAAACCAGGGCGATTACTCCATGTCCCGTACCTTTGCGGCTTGGTAAGCCTGGTTGGGAGAGTTCCGGGGGGTGCTGCTAAGTTTGTGTGCTACCCAGCCTGCTGTGCAGTACTACTCACGCCTGGGGATAGAGCTAGGACTGAGTAAGGTGGAATTGGCCAGTTCGTTTGTGACAATGTGCAAAGGAAGACAGGAAAGAAGTGAGGATTGCTATGTTAGGAAGGCACAGGTGGCTCGGGATAATGTCATGGATGCGAGAGGAAGGAGCAGAGGAGATGTTAGCGTGTTAGCTACCAGGAGAGAGGAAGCTGCAGCAAGCTTAGGAGAGAGGAAGAGGAAGCTGCTGCCAGGAGAGAGGAAGCTGCTGCAAGTTAGCTGCCATAGACTTAGAAGAGGAGGTAAGAGGAACGCTGTCTGCCCTAAAAAAAAGCTTAGCAGAGAGGAAGATGGAAGCTGCCGCCAAAGCTTAGGATGAGAGGAAGAGGAAGCTGCAGCCATGTTAGCTGCCACGGCTTAGAGAGAGGAAGAGGAAGCCTCTGCTGGAAAGAGGAAGCTGCTGCCAGGTTGCCAGGTTGGCTATTCTATTGGCCTGAGAAGAGAAAGAAAGAGGTGAGGATTGCTTTTCCAGAAGACGATGAGAGGTCAGAGAGGCTACCAGACAAGCGGGGACGCGGATGCCAGGAAATTAGAGCTGTCTCTCAAGCAACGTCGGGCGAGTGAGATCGTGTCCTTGAAACAGGGAAAAGTTGAGACGAAGTGCAAGAATGAAGAGGCGACGAGAAAGGGCTGAAGGACGAAGCGACAAGCCACGTGGCGATTGATCCGTTAACAGATAATAATGACGTGGACATGTATTAAGGGCTCATTTCGAGCAGGTTGCCACGTTGTGCCGCTGGAAAAAGAACCTCGTGCTGAGTCCTCTAGACTAATGGCTCTTTTGAGAGGAAAGACGAGGAGATGCATTCTGCGATTGAACGCCCGTTGACCTCGCAAGTTTCGACCAAGTGAGAATGCGCTTCTTAGAGTTTATCCGGTTTTAGATGCTGTGGGGGCATACGAAAGAATTCAGGGATGAGAAAGGAAGTAGGAGAAACATTTCAGCAGTTTTTAGACGGCTAAAGTCTTGTTTCAGTCTGTGGTGTACTGCAGCGGGATAGATCGAAAACAAAGCTGAGGACTTGTAAAAGATCTTATTTTCGAGGAAAAACAGATGTATGGAACTTTTACTCCTGACTTGTCACGGAAAAAAGTGCCATCGGCGTGGTCATAAGAATGCGGAAAGCAGTGGCCTTGGAAGCAACTCGGTTAGCAGAAGCACGACAGATAGGGGCGAGAGAGCAGACACAGAAGAGGCCCATCTGTAATAAGTGACGCTCACGAGGTTTCAAACCAAAGCCTAGGGGGTTAAAAACCCAAAGGCAGTTCCAGCGAAGGGCAGGGGACAGCGGGAGGAAAGTAAATTTTAGACGAGGCCCAGCGCGATCAGCGCGCGGCACCCAAAAGGACCCTAGGGCAGGGGCCGGTTGATTTGCTATGCATGCAAGCGACCAGGCCACATCCAGCGTAATTGTCCGAATCTGCGAGAGTGTAGCTATCCTATATGTGGTCATGTCTTGGAGAAGCCAGATATACTCGGAAAGCTACCCCTGCGCTGTGGGTGCCGTGCTCCAGATCTTTCAGTCCGACGGTGCAGGAGTGAGGGTCGGAGGAGACATGGGCAAGTGTATCAGAGATTACAGGAGCTTCGCAGACTGTGCGTGCGGCGAGGTGGTACCAAGATGATTGCCTACACTGGGATGGACTCCAGACAGTTGTATGGCTGAATCCGGTGTCGTAGCACACTTCCGTGGCCTGTCGTGTACATGGACACGCCGTACTTTGAGGGGGAAGGTTGAGGCTTCTGGTGATGGGGATCAGTTGAGGTAAGTGCTGGTGGGTTATTACATACGCCGTGAGGGGAGTGCACCATCCTGAGAGAGTCCCGTTACACCATCAGGGAGACTTAACTCTTCGGAGAGGAGAGTGACAGCATCCCGATACAGCCTTCAGTCGGGGTGTTTGATCGTGCTCAGGTCAGAGCCCCAGGACAGGCCTCCGCTCGAAAACCGTTATTCTTTGATGGAGCAAGCGATGGTGTCTCGAAAGAAGAGATGATTCGTGGGCCACGGAACAGGATGATTGCCTTGCACGTGCCACCGAAGAGACTGAAGAGGAAAAGTTAGTGTTCCATCCCATGGAAATAGGGTCTCCTTCATGTGGAAAGACCGAGTCCTGGCCGTACGTAAGTACGAGAGTCCCAGTGCAGAGTGGAACAACAACCCAGGTTTGTGTGCCGAAGTGTCTAAGGAAGGATCCATAGTTATCTCTCGGACACGATAATTCCTATGGGCTGGGACACTTGGGGGGGAAACAAGACAAGATAAGGATATGACCAATACTTCTATTGGCATGGAATGTGCAGTGACTAGGCAAGGTATGTGAAGTCATTATGTGGTGGTGCCCTGCGTACTTGGATAAAGGACGAGTCAGACCAGGTGCCGTTGTAAAGTTGCCCCTTTATGCAAGAACCATTTTGATAGGGATGTAGGAGTGGATATTGTGGGACCGATTGCTACCATGGCATGAAAAAGGGTTGCAGGTATAATACTGGTACAGGTGGGCCTCGCCACGAGGTTTCCAGTGGCGACTCCACTTCGCACGGTAACCACTGTGTCAGTTGCTGAGGCACTGTTTGCCATATGTGGTCTAGAGCACAGGAATTCCCGCCCAACGGTTCTTAACAGACCGGGATACTCAGTTTCGAGTAACATGATGAGCACTGGTGTTCGGGTTATTGTCATCAAGGGTCCTGCGCACCACTATCATACATGCGCAATGCAATGGGTTTGTTGAGCGCTTCATGGACCTTGAAGAAGATGCTCCGTAAATTTGGGGACTCAAGAAAGCCTGAGAATGGGATCGTTGGTGTGCCTGCATGTTATTTGCGTATAGGGAGGTTCCAACAAAACGCACCGGCATTTTGCTCATTCGTGTATGTTATACGGTGCAGGGTAAAGGAGGTCCATGAAGGTTGCTGCGTGCATCTTTCGACCACTGCAAGAGTACAATGGTTGTACAGACGGCTGGAGCATATGTGTTCGGAATTGAGGGAAAGGAATCAGAATCGCGAGACTTGCAGCTTAAGCCGGGAATATCTAGGGAAAGCGGCAAGAACCCTATAAGCGCCAATTTTGATGACAGAGCCGTCCTCCGCACAATCCAACCAGGGGACCTAGGGTGCTGAGTGTTGCGACAGTCAAGCTCAACAGTTGGTACTGGCTTGGAAAGGACCGTTTCCAGTGATCTTGCCAAGGTGGGGGAGCCGATTTCAAGGTACGAGTTCGAAGGTCGGGAGAAGGAAACTCTACCACGCCAACCTGTTGAGATCGTTTGTGGATGAGAGAGGACGGAATCAAAGCCAACAGCAGTGGCGCTGTTAGTGATTCAGGATGAAGTGCTCTGTGAACAGGCGTGCACACCTTTGGGAAAGAATGTCCAGTAGTACCATGGCTGCGTCAGAATCTGCAGAGGATGTCAGTGATTGGGTTGCAGAATGCGGCCGATTTCAGGGGCAGCTGCAGCCCAGTTGGTCGGCGAGTTCCAGGATGTACTTCACAGACTTGCCAGGGTCTACAACGTTGGAAGCATGCAAATTCATGCTGACGTCGAGTGTTCCGGCGACGATCGAGACCGCTTATCCAGTCCATATTCCCAACGGCGACTTGTGTTCGGGTGATGTGGTGATGATGCTGAGAATGGGAGTCATTGAGAAGTCTGTATCTCCATTATGCTCACCTATAGTGCTGGTAAAAACGAAGATGGAAAGATTCGTTCCTGTGTTGACTTCCGTCGATTTGAACAAATAGTTGAGTTTGACGCAGAAAGCCGATGCCAGAAATAGAGTACTTGTTCGCAAAGCTGGGTGAGCGACGGGTTTTCAGTAAGCTTGACAATGTCAAAAGGATTATTGGCAGATACCCGTGGACGAAGACGACCGTCCCAAGACAGGTTCTCGACACCACAGGGTCATTATCAGTGGGGTTAAGATGCCTTTCGGTCTGTGTTACTTCCGGGAGCAAAAGTGGTTACTCGGATGATGAGTGAAAGTTGTTAACCTCTGGGACAGACGATGTTTAAACTTTCTTCGACGATTGTGTTGGTCGTCAACCGTCGACACTGAAGAAACATTTGTCTGTATTGCGAGCAGTCGGGATCGCATTCGAGAGTGGGTCTCACTACCAGGCCTTCAAGTGTGAGCTAGGAAAAGCTGAGGTGTCTATCTGGGGTACAGGCTTGGGAGGGGGAGTTATCAGGCCCTGAGGAAGGACAAAATGGAAGCGCATTCAGTCAGCTTACGCGCCCCAGCTACGAAGAGCAGGTACGCAGTTTCTTGGGGTTGGTAGGTTCTACCGACCGATTTCATCCCAAGGTTTTCTGAAATAGCGATTGCCACTCATGACCTGACCAACGGAAACCAGCCTGTATCGTGGTTGGAATCCGGAGTGTGAGGAGCGTTCCAGAGCTGCAAGATTGTTTCTGCACGCACGCCTGTATGCCATTTACCGTTCTGGAATCGTCGGATTCGTTCTAAAGGGACCGATTGACTCTGAGGTGGGCGTAGGAGCTGTTGGCTGTGTCATGGAACACGACGAACGGAGATCATCCTGTTGTTAGGGCGCCCAGCAAAAAAGCTCAATTCCCGTGAACGCAACTATTTACATCGTGGGATAAAGGAATGTTTGGCTCTGGTATGGGCGGGATTCAAGAAGTTTGAACCTACCTTTATGGGGGGAATTCACCCTTCCAGACGGACCATTCTCCACTTCAGTTTTTTGCGAGGGGTCAAGTCGGACAGTGGTCGGATCACCGATGTGCGTTGTTGCTACAACCTTTCAGTTGTAGTGGAGGCAAATCCAGGACGTGAAAATGTAGGTTGCAAGATTTCTTGAGTCGTATGGAGTAGGCGTTCTGTGCCGGAGTTTAAAAACAGTAGACCGAAGGAGGATTTATCATTTTTCAAATGCCTTGTAACACTAAGGACTTGTTCGTGCGTTCCTTCAGGTTTTTATTTAAAGGCTTTACTTTAAATCTTGGGGGAAGGGTTTGTCACGCACGGTCTGACACAGGTCGCCTCAGTGACAATTGTGGGAGTGGGGCCCGTCCAGTGCCAGGTGGCAGTGACCGGAATGTGCGTGAAATCCGTGCATGGGTATTTGCTTACCTGTTAACATCTTGGCTGGGGGGGGAGGGAGGAGGTTGTCGGGGCACTCGTCGGAGGAATAAGAGAGGTTTACGCTGTGGTAAAAACTAACGCTCGTGAAACTGGAGGGAGTTCTTCGATGTGTTTGGGGAATTCCGTGAGGTGAGGCTTGGTCTTGTGAGTTTACCCGAGGTGAACTCGGAGTTCGTGGTGTATCTGCAAGTTAGTACGAACTGAGGCGTTATCTGCGAAGGTTGGGTTGGACTTCGTGCTCATGTTTGTTTCTGCCGTGGGGGCAGTGAGTCTTGGTATGCCTTCGACCGACTTTTGAAGGTTTGGCTACCAGAGAAGACGGTCGGTGTTGATATTTCCGGTCGTTCAGCGACGGGGTTCTGCAACGTACCGGGCGTTGGCTCGGTCTTGGTCAGTGTCCGGCGACACTGAGGGTGTCGGTCCGTGTGTCGTCCGCGTCTTGACTGTCGGTTGTTTTGTTTGGTGTTCAGCGAAGGGTTCTGCAGTACAGGGGTTGGCTGTCTGGCATGTGTCCCCGGGCGCTGAGGGTGTCGTCCTTTGTGTGTCGTTCCTGTTGTTGACTCCAAGGTTCCGGCGTGTTTTATTGTACTCCCCTACACGGCTAAATCCGTGAGGGTCGGCTCCTCTCAGGGCTGGTGGGGGGAGTTGGCTCCGCCATCCCCACTGTCATCCCTGCCCACTTCTCTGCGGAGTGGGGACGCACCGCGAGCCGGCGGTGCGTCCGGTCGGGACGTCATCTCCCTTTCTCTGTCCGAGGGTGTCCGGCAGTTCTCTGACTTCAACTGTCTTTTCTGGGTGGCACGCGTCTCTTGAGGGCCACCGCAGTATTCCATCAGCGTGTGACTCGCTGGGCTGTGGTTGGTGCCCGGTAGGGAGGGAACCGCTTTCGCGAGTGTCACAACGTTTCCTCTCTATTTTCGTAATCAAGCGCCTTCAGTGCTGAAGGTTTTGTGTTTTGGCCGGTGCACTTGAGTGTGAGAGCGCCGTATCAAAAAGCAGACCGACGTTTCAATAACCATATCGGGAAACGCTGAGTTGCCGTTGTTTGTTTGTTTTTTTGTTGTGTTGTGTGGTTTTGTTTTTTTTGGAATAAGTTTTTTTTTTGCCTGTGTTCAAGACCGCCAGGGACTTCGGCTGAGAGTATTGGAAAATACGACATTGGGTGCGCGGTTACTGAAACAATTGGTGTTGAATATTTGTGGGTGGTTAAGCTTTGGGTGTCGATGGTTTGACACCGGCACATAAAAAAATTAGTATAAAGAATTACATTTGTAAGAAAAGCATTGTGTGGCACGCATTCGAGGGTCTATGAGTATCAAACCTTTGCTTGATATTTTCACAGCCCCGGATTACCCAGGGTGAGGTGTTTTCACCCTTGCCCTTCTGGCTATTGGCTTTATGGGCTGGGGAGGTGTGTATCTGTTGCCTCTTGAGGGAAGGGTCCGTTAAATGTATATGTGCAGCATGTATGCGTACACTGGTATGCAGAACGGGGCCATGCGTTGATGTTCGGAGTATGGGTCAACATAGTTGGATTGTATTGGGGTTTCGTTTGTTTTTTCTTTGTTTTTTTGCCTGCGCGCTGGGTTGGATATATATATAGAGGTCTGGTGTTCATCTGCATCTGTGGGTGAGTCGTGTGTGAATGCAAATAAAGCCTTCTGTTTTGTGCACCGTCTATTTTGTCCTTTTGTGCCTGCTGTGTTTGTGTCTGTGTGGCGTTATACCTCAGTAAAAAGGGGGGTAAAGGGGGCGGGTTTATAACGGGGATATCATTATACATATATCCCTGTCTACTGTCTTTACAGTGACATCCTGTCAATCTATTGAAGTTGACTGCCAGACGCGTCTTAATAAGATATTATAATTTTAATCACACTGATTCATTTTGTTAACTCACACACAACACACACACACTCACACACACACTCACACCACACCACACACACACACATACACACACACACTACAACACACACACACACAACACACCCAACCACCAAAACCACCACATTACACACATAAAGACGGGTAGGAAGGGCGAGGGAGAAGTGAAGAGTTGGATAGTGTGGGGGAGGAAAAAGGATGGATGAAGGTAGGTAGGTAACGGTGGCTAGTCACTCAAGTTAACGTGACAGTGTGTATAATGGGCTCCGCTTCATGAACAACCGAACGTGCATGCGAGCGTATTGGTGATGATGTTTCCTGTACCGGCACGGCTAGCGTGTTAGCAACAGCGTAAATCAAGGACAACTGGGCTATTTCCTCTTCACTACTCCCAACATTCCCTGAATGGGCTGGTCTGCACGTTTGGCTTATTCCAATTTTTCCCCCCCCAGCAACGAAATGAGGGACTGTTACATTCTTACTGACAGCATAGTACGTTATTAACCCTACCATTATAGTTTTCCAACATGGTCTTTACTCCCAAGACATATTTTGTTCTATCAGATTTTTGTTTCTTCACAAATGCTTTGCAAAGGACTGCAGAGAGGATCATGATATAGGCACGACAGAACGATCTACTTTGTTAACTACACCACATTTAGTATCGACTTCATTATGAAGACTATTTTTTGTCCTCCTTTGTTAATGTGAGAAGCGTAAGTGAACGACATAGCAGGAAACACCCTTGCTTGTTTGAATTACTGCAGCTGCGAAGACCCATGAAACGGATCACCCTTTTCAGTAAGATTGGCCACATGCAGTCTACCTATATCCAGCTTATTAACTCCACATCTCCGACACTGACCGAATGTCCATACTGAACTGTTTAACCCGGTGTGTCACATGCCGAAACTTGTCCGCCCCAGCCCCATTCTGCCCCCCCCCCCCCCTTCCCCCCTCAGACAACACTGGTAACCTGTACCCCTTCCTTGTCCCTTCCCCACCGCAATCCGATCTATTTTAACTGTGCAAAGATCATTTTCTCAACCAAACTAATGTCACAAGACTGAGTGCTCACATAATACTCGTGGCCTGTTAACTTTGGACGGTAAAATGTCCTGAATACAAACAGTGATTGGAAAAGTGTGTATTGCCATGGACAACCAAACCAGACCAAACAAAAATAAATAAAACAAAAATAAGCATTAGAGGATATTCAGGCCGCGGACTAATCGAACATTGTGGAATCCGTCTTCCCTTGACACTTTTTTATCTCTACTTTTACCGAGACTGTGTCGCTTATGGACAGTATACTACCTTTTATCTTTTTGTTTGGTGTGTTTTGAGCCAGATGTTTATCTAGTATTGTTGTCATTGCTTGTGCTGCGAAAGTGGAACATCTCTCTACTTTCTGAACGCACTCTAGTCTATAATTGTTACTGACAACACGCCAGTGTAAATGCAGTGAAGGCAAATTCATCAGGAGTTTGGTAGACACGGAATAAATAACAAAACGCTGGGCCTCAGAAGTAGTTCCACGTCGCACCACCCCATGAAACATAACACACGTACTATATTTCATGAGAAATAGATCCGAAAGGACGTTCATCAGGGCTTGTTTGGAGAGTGGGGGCAGGATGTGGGAATGCGGGGAAGAGGCGTATTTAAGGCGTGGCGACAAGACCGGCCAAGCAATCGCAGGCTGTTCCTTTTGGTTGAAAATGAAACGTTTATGATACTGCACCACATGTCCTACAAAGTGACAAATGCATAGGTAATCTAATAAGACAACATCGGAGAAGCCTGCTAGCGCTCGTTGCTGTACGCACGTACACACACACACACACACACACACACCACACACACACACACACACACACACACACACACACGCACGCCCACGCACGCCGCACACACGCACGCACGCACGCACACACACACACACACACACACACACACACACACACACCATCACCACCACCACCACCATAACGGAGACAAAGAGGCCTGGATAAGCACCATTCGCAGAAAATTAACAAAGTTCGGTGAAAGGCGTTACCCGACACACATTAGTATTAAAAACAAACTGATGCCAACAACAAACAGAATTTAAACAACCTGGTCTCCGATCCAGCTTCTTAACAAACTAATGCCAGCAACAGAGTTGAAACAATCTGGCCTCCGGTTCAGTTTCTTTCCGTTTAAAATTCACTTCATCTCCATTTCAAACAAGATAACGTCGCTAGAGGTCAGAAAGGAAATCTGTACTTATTAGGTTACCACCGTGTATTTACCGCATGCACCACGAACACTTTTTAGGGCGACCCATGCTTTAGTATCGCGGTTAAACATTTCACATGGGATTTTCAGAACTCCGCGAATGGAACAATTACGCCTGAGTGAGGACAGGGCGAATTGTGTTAAGGCGAAACGTACTGTACCGCCACGACACCGGACCAGGCCGTAGGTGCAGTGCTCACGGACAAGCCGTGAGGCGGTTGTGTGGGCCTGAGAAGACCGTGGGCGTTATCAGAACGACAGAGCTGCAGACTGAAGCATGGCCAGCCTATTTGAACGCTGAAGGAGAAGACGAACACTGGAGTGGTCTCCATGTTCAATTCAGCTCTTCATTTTATTAAGGGAGAGAGCAATGGTGATGATTGTTGTGATTTCAACATTTCACCCGTTTTGTTCCGTTGGTGCTATCAGCCCTGGTTCGGCCTAAAGGGGTAATCTGAATGACACAAAAAAGGGGACCTTCTTGTATTAGTTTGACCGCTGAAAAACTTCCTTTTCGCCTTGAAACTACATGATTCACCTTTCAAAAACACTGGTTTAAGATTGTGCTATTTGTTTTAAACAAAATGCCGCGTTCACTTTAGACAAAACTATTTTGTCACTTCTGGTTTTTCTTACACAGGGAGGGGGAGTGGGGGTGGGGGGGGGGGGGGGGGTGTTAAGAGATTTTTAAAAAAGGGCGTGCGCACGTGCTCTCTCTCTCTCTCTCCTCTTCTCTCTCTCTCTCCTCTCTCTCTCTCTCTCTCTCTCTCCTTCACGGCCATAGGTATCGGTGGGAAAAGCACACAGGTACGGAATCTTATCAACTAAAGATCAAAGATGTGTTCTGATAAATATGGAAAGGGTGAAATACAGGGTTTAAAAATAAAACAATAGATCTATGCACACGACCCTCATGCGTGTGCGCTTGTGTGTGTGTGTGTGTGTGTGTTGGGGTGTGTGTGTGTGTGTGTGTGTGTGTGGTGTGTGCGTGTGCGCGCGGTGTGTGTGTGTGTGTTCGTTCGTTCTTAATTTAATGTCTATCCACTTTACAGTGATCTTAGACAAAAACAAGAGACAAACGAACAGGCATACAAACAAACAAAGACAAAACAGAAAAACACATGTAAAAGGGCTGGTATGTGTATGTCGGTGTGTGTGTGTGGGGGGGGGGGCATACATGTGTGTGTTTTTTTAAAAATGTCATTAAAAGTGTATGGAGTGTGGAGGTTTGATGTAGTATACTAATCTTTGCATGCATAGTCTATTTAATTAATGAGATACCAATAAGTGACAAATCACTTTAACCCCATTCTAATCTACCAGCTTAACGGTAAACTGCTTTAGCCTGGATTCATATCTGAACATTTTTAAAGAAACAAAACATTTTTAACCATTGAAATAATAAAAAAAATAAATCAAACAAATAACTCGAAATCAAGTAAATGTCCAACTGGACTCTTAACAATTGCCCTAAAAAACTTCTACAGCCTTCGCTTCGTTCCCCAAAATGTCCCAAAAATTCGCGATTGATGGTTCAAACTTAATAACCAAGTGGGTAAATATTTTTTAGTATTTCTGCAAAGGAAGATGACATGGAATAGTGTTAATATTTTGGCCACAAAATGCAAGTGACATTTTTACAAAAATTTTTGTTTTGTGTGTGTGTGTGTGTGTGGTGTGTGTGTGTGTGTGTGTGTGTGTTGTGTGTGTGTGTGTGTGTGTGTGATTTCTATATTACTGTGTCGAAGGTTCTGTGCAAAAGGGTTTCCGTGGATGCATAGAAAAATGCAGCCCTTTGGGTAATGTTAGTAAATCACTGACCATAGGAGTAAAATCGGTCATTAAAGGTAATTGATTAAATGATGAAACGTCAGTGCACCTATCATCATTTTTCTGTCTTTTGCTTGACACAATATTTGACCATATGTCTTTTTGCTTGACACAATATTTGATTTAAATTTTTGACCGAAATACTCATTTGCTATTATCATGAAGGGGAGGGGGTTGGGTGGTGGGGATAGGGTGGGGTTTCAGATTTGGTGTTCCTTTTCCGTTTTGCAGGGGTATGCAACAGGTCAAATGTTTGTATGTTGATCAATAAAGACTGATATTCAAAGTTTATGGGCCGTTACCCGCCCCAACTCTGTCAAATTAATGTTGGTACAAAAAATCTCTTTTTGGGTTAGAGAACGATACCTCACAAGAAACATTTCAGTAAAAAAAGTAAAGAAAAGTAAAGGACATATGGCAAAAGATAGAACAAAAAGAAAGAAAAAAAATGATTGTCAAACACAAATATGGTCATTGTCGGGTTACTGTTTAGGAACTAACAACTATTTTTAGTATCAATGATTTGTTTTAACAGAAATGATAAAACTCTCCGGTTGATGGGGAAAAGACACAAGATTTCCGAGCCCAAAAATTTTTAACCATGCGTGGGAAGCATCTCTTTCAGAGTCAAGGTGGCGGCGCTTATCATCTTTTTGAAATCCCGGGTTCTTGACATTTGATTTATTTAAAAGGGAAGAGAAACATGCAACTCCACAAAAAGAAGAAAGAAAACCCTACTGTTCAAAACTAAGACACTGACCAGCTTTGACGTTTGCTGAGATCCCAAACTCGGCAGAGATCACTATGCGTTGTTGACGTCACGAATCGATTCAAAATTGCAACACGCCACACCCCTAAAAAATCGCTTTTTTTTTTCGTTATCAGTGTCTGATTTGATTTACTCTTAAAGGAGGAAAATAGCCCCCCAAAAAACTTCCTTTTTAAACAAATGTGCTTTTGAAAAGCCCACAAAACCGACTAGCTTTGTGTGCCCTTAGAACACGATCGCCCCCCCCGACACCCTCCTTGCCATTGCCCACCCAATTCACCCCTTTCCTCCTTCGCTGCTGTCCCTTACTGCAGCTCGCTTTTGAATACATATTCTCTGTTAGGCTGGAATGTCGTTACCATGTAAGGAGAACAAAGTTCAGGGAAATTTCACCCGATTTTCTAAACTAAACCAATAAAAATGCATCAACTGCCTATTTGTCCCAAATGCACCTTCCACCTGAATCTCTGGGGAAGCAAGGACGATGAAAATTTGTCCCGATCTTTAGGAAGGGAAGGAATTTAATACGTTAATTTGTGAGAAGAAACTTTTCTCTTTTAATTTTTTTTTAAGGGGAGGGGGGGGGGGGGCATCCCAAGGGGGTTTAGAGGAGTATGGGAAGCTCTCTCTGTAAGCTGGATTCGATTTTCAAATTAATCTCTGCTTTTCTGGTTGCCCTGTGGGGTCCGCCTTCGACGGGAAGCAAATAAATTGGGCCAGCCATCTTTTTTGGGCCCCTTCCATCTAACAAACCTCCTCCCTCAAAGGTACCAGGTCCGCCAAATGCATTTCTTCTTTCAGCTCGCGTTTTTAAACAGAAAGCGTTGTTTTTGGTCTTTTTTGTTTCCTCCAGCATGCACCTGACCATGTTGTGGAGTTGTGTATTGGCAGGATGAGCTAGGGGGGAGGGGGGGGGGGGGGGTCTTATGCGGTTGGGAAAGACACGGTCAGACGAGTGGGAGAGACCCTGGTGGATAGATTGCCAGTTTTTGGGGGGTTTTTTCCCTGCTACAACAAGACGGGTTATACGCGCCAACCAAGACACACGCACTGCACGTCATGTTTTTTGTCGCTTTTGTTACATGCGTGTCGGTCACGCGTCGCAGTATTTTGATTCTTTGTTAATCTGTGTATTAAATGAACATAAACAAAATCCCCGATCCAACCCACTTCCGTTCTTACCTTCCTCCTCAATTCATCCCCCCCCACCCCCCACCCCACCCCCCAAAACAAAAGAAAAAAGGGACAAATCATGTTGTTTTGGTTAAACACTTTTTCTCATTTAAGAATACTTCTTAGTAGTCAGCAGAGCAATTACCGTTTCTCTGTGATGAGAGAGAGAGAGAGAGAGGAGAGGAGAAGAGAGAGAGAGAGGAGAGAGAGAGAGTAGAGAGAGAGAGAGCGAGAGAGAGAGAGGAGGGGTGGTGTGTGTGTGCGTGCTGGTGTGTGTGTGTGTGGTGTGTGTGTGTGTTAGTGCGCGCGCCTGCGCGCGCCTGGTGTGTGCGCGTGCATATGTACATGCGTGCGTGGTGTGCGTGAGGGCCTGCTGATTGTGTGCTTGGCGCGCGCGCGCGCGTGTGTGGTGTGTATGTTGTGTGTGGGGTTTTGTGTGGTGTTTTGTGTGCGGGTGTGGTGTGTGTGGGTGTGTGTGTGGTGTGTGTGTGTGTGGTGTGTGTGTGGGGTGTGTTAGCGGATGCGCGCACGCGCGCGCGATTTTTAAAAAATAATTGATAATAAAAATACATATAATAAATAATTTTACAGAGCGCTATCCCTTGCATTAACAACTGGGGACCCCCACCCCATTCAACATGACCTAAAAAAAACCCACAAAATTCCGTACCACTTCCTCACTTCTCACACTCCCCGACCCCACAGAAATGCACAGTCCCCTCCCCCGACCCCAACAAAACACCACAGCTTGCAGCATAGATCAGGGGAATGCTAGTAAAAACAGATGTGTTTCTAGACTATTTATGAATGGTGGCAAAGACGAGATGTTGCGCAGACTACATGCAAGGATGCCAGACAACGGTGCAGAGAAACAAACACTCAATCCCCCCATTGTCTTTGTTTTGAGGCTTAGAAGCCTCGAGAGTTTTTCGTTGGAAATGGCGTTAAGTGACCCGTCAAATTGGCTGAAAGCGAGAACTCCAACATCGTATTGTCATCTAATTTTAAACAAGGAGCCAGCATTTTCTTTTAACAACTGAGTTATGTGTTTCGGAATTTTTTTTTTTTTTTCCAATACAAGTCTTGGGACACTATTTTAAAATTTCCCTTTGCACACGGTTTGTTCTACCGGAAAGGGCCTAGAAAACAGAACAACAGGAATCTAACCCGAATGTTATTGAGATAGTGATTATGCGCATCACTGTGTTATGGACCCAAAAAAAAAAAATTTATGGATGTTGTACGTCAAAAATTTATGAAAAGATGATCGGTGGACATTGCCCAATGCGGTCTTGCGTGAAAGAGTTTGATCCTTCTCCAAGATGCCTCACAGATGGTTTAAACTTTGGGACCACCCCAAATTTTTGCAGACCACTGGCAACCACTTCTAATGCAAGACGGGTGCCAAAAGACTGACCCTTTTCGTTTTATCGGGATTTAGCATCAGTTATTGTTCATCCAGAGCAAGACACAGTGTGGCGAATGCTTGTCAAAAACTTTCAGAGCTGTTTCTTAAGGCCAGGTCTACAGGGTCCATTATCTTTAGATGCAAAAGAAATGTTCTGTGTACTTTTTGCAAGACACTCATTGAAAAAAAAAGAAGCTAAAGTATAATCTATTCCCGAACTGGGCTACAATGCGTATTTTTCGGGAAATTTTTCGTCGAGTACAAGAGAAGTTGCAATCTTGTCCCAACAACAATTTTGAATTAATGGTTAAACACATTTTAGGATGGTTTTTGGAAACTTTACTAAAATACATCTGAGACACATAAGAACAATTTCCTTTTACTTACATGGGCCAAATAATGATGACCTAGAATTCCACAATGGGCTCAAATAAAAGAATTGTTGGGTTTGGTATTGAAAAAAGTTTGATAGGCGGGATTTTAATCGGTCCTTAACCCGGCTAGAGATTATCACAATTATAACAGTCAATAAAACTCATGCAAAACAGGCTGTTGAAAGCATGACCGATAATATAGACCTAAACAATAGTTGGGGGAAATAACACCGCTGTTTCTTTTCTTGATGAGGTAGACATGAGTGTGGTTACAGAACAGATCAAACTGCTTGTGTTGAAACAAGATTTAACAAAGACAAAAAACGCAATACATTGTGGAAACTTAATCCGACTCTTCTGAAGGATAAAACATACTCAGGCAATAAATACAGTAACTGAAACGTTGAAGAAAAATACTCCACAAATACAACAGTACGATAACATCACAATTTCAATTTCTGATGAGATCTTTCTTGATTTCGTGTTAATAAAAATAAGATCGAAAACGATTTCATATGCCACCCGCGAATAAAGAAGTCTAAGAGGAGGGGAAACAATCTGAACAAGATATAAAATGCATTAAAAAAAGGGGACGAAAAAAAGATAGATGTCAAAGTCATTAACAGAAGAAAAAAAAGAATAACTGATGGATATCAGATTAAACCAAAAAAAGAAAAAAAATGTTAACATCACGAGCGAATGGATTGCAGATAGAGTGAAAGTTAGCAGTTATTTTTGTAATCTTGCAAAATGACATTACCGTAGTAAAATTATGGCTAGACTGATGATGAATGGAATAATGTGTTAACAAAAATCAAAAGGACATCCTTAAACAAATATACAGGCTTTGTAAATCGCTATGCGCAGAGACTGCATTAGAGGATTGTTATGTGAAAGATTTAGTTTGAAGACAAACCCCTGTTAAATGAAGAAGCCACTGAATTAGAAATGTCTTCTAACACTAGAAGAAGCGACCTTTGTCTCGAGGACAGTGAAAAAAAAGAAAAACCCCGGTTTTTGATGGCTTTAGTTTTAAGTTCTTTAAATTCCTTTGGAAACAAATTTATGTATTAAAAGTCAGAGCAATAAACGCAAGTTTCAAAAAAGGAACGGTCGTGTGTACAAAGAGACCTAATCATTACATATTGTCCAGAAGGAGAAAAAAAACCCAGGAGACCTATTCCACTGTTGAATGTCATATTGAAGATAGGATCTTCTTGCATATATAGCAAGCAATAAAACATGTGTCGCCTAAGATTATAAACCAAGACCAGATAAACGTATCAAAAAAGATATATCGGCGACAATCTATGATTGATATTTGTACTATTTTCCCTTTGATTGGAGATAATCTACCCGAGTTGCTGTTAAAAAAACAGACTTTGAAAAAGCATTGGTTCGATTAATTGGGAGTTTATGTCTAAACTCCTTAAAAAAAAAATTTGGTCTTCAAAAAGATATTTGTTTGACGGATATGCACATTCTACAAAAATACTAAGCCTTACGTTATTGTTAACGGTCAGTTTTAAAAGGCTCGATATTCAAAAAAATTGTCGACTAGGAGACCCAGTTTCACAAAGTTTGTTCGGATGTAAGCCGAAATATCAGCCATAGTGGTCAGGGGAAAAACAAAATATCGGGGCCTCAGAACGAATAAAACTGAATTAATGTATCTCAGTATGGTCACAACAGATTTTTACTCTTGGATAAAAATCGTCTGCAATTTGTGTTAAGTTCTTTTTTAGATTTGACTGTAACTTGTGTCGTATGGATTTGATTTATTAAAAAACAAAAAGAAGAAAAAAGAAAAGAAAAGAAAAAAAAGCGCAGTTTGGTTGGGAAGCGTAAGAAAATAGCTAAAAGCTATATGCGGCACTTTAAGTTGTCTGGAATCCATAAAAATTTCGTATTTCGGGTATATGGTTCACAGATGACTTAAAAGAATCTGTAGAAACAAAGTACTCACAAACGCTTGCAGGCGTAAATGATTTGTTTAAAATATGGGTTAAAACGCTACATTACCCTCTAGGTAGAATAGCAATGTTGAAACCCATCAGCCTTTTTAAGCTGACTCATCGTTTTCCAACCCCACTAGATGTTTTCTTTTACATAAAGCCAAAAAAGAATGTTATAGTTTGTGTGGAACAAAACTTTGCTTTTAAAAAGGCAAAATCAGTCGAAAAACAGCGCATAAGAACGGACGGAATGGGGTCTTGGTCTTCCTGAGTTAAAAACCTATGTCCCCTCTCTACAACTATCCTGCATCGGAAGAACTGAATGATCCAACCATAAATGGAAACACAGTCTAGTCAGTAACTTTCCTCAATGGCCTCTTCTGAAATAAATATGATCCCGAGATTGTCTCGAAATTTACGAAATATACTCCGTTCCGGGCAAACGTCTGGAAGCTCATAAACTTTTTCTTTCTTTTTTGTTTGTTTGTTGTTGTTTTTTGTTACAAATGTCTGCCAACAAATTCCCGCTGACCCCTTGCTGAACCTTATGCTACAATGAACGTATCTAGGTTGGGAAAAAAATTTCTTGTCCCAAAATGCTTGAAAAACAAGTGTCTATCATTTTTGCACCCTTCTTTTATGATAATGGCCACTTGAAGTGAACATTGATATTTTTTTCACTATTACAGGATCTACGTCGGAAATTTAAGGTTATCAAAGGAAAACGTTAAAAAATTCTACTTCTTCATTCTGTTAATAAGGTATTGTTCGCTACTTATACAGGCTCAAAAGGGATTTCAATGCCTTGATTGATAATCAGATGACAGCTCCATGTTGTGACAAACGGGACCACGAAACTTTCACAAGTCAGTTTGAGATATGCCCTTTTTTAATGCACATAAGATACAGAGTAAAACTTAAGTGGTTCCAACTGAGAATAAGCATAGAAGTTTGGGGAACAAAGGTCATTTTCAAAGAAATGGGAGGAGTGGGCTGATAGTGATAAATGTAATTTTTGTGGCTTTTTAAACAAAAGTATTGACCATATGTTTTGGAAATGTATTTAGGTAAATGCTTTCGGGGTATGTTTTTACTGATTTGATAAAGAAGAAATGCACCTATGCCACAGAATGTACGTCTGATCTTATTGGTTTTTTCTCCTACTAATATGTGAGCCACTGCCGATATGTCTCTCTGCCTCTATCTATTCTTCGCGTTATTTTCTTCCGAAAGGATGGTCGGATTACATACGATTAGCAGTACTTGAATACTACTATGTATGCCGGTTTGTAAATATTGCCTAAAACCCCAATGCATTGTACTGTGCCATGTAAATTTACCAGGTACCCGTGCTTTAAAAATCTGTCTAACTATTTCATTTCCCGCCTATCCATCCATCCACCCATCTATCTACGATGCTAAGCTGATGTTATGTCATCTTTTCGTTTGTTTATTTTGTTTGCTTGCCTCACAAACCCGATTCCCGATTATTGTTGTTATTGGGTTTGTTTGTTGTTTGTTTATTGTTTGTTTGTTTTTCTCTGTTTTTTGTTGATCAAAAATAAAAACAAATAAAGATGTTAAAGAAAATACAGACATAAATGAAAATACCGATGGCAGCCAAATACTTTGGGCAGAGAGACAGACAGACAGACAGAGAGAGAGAGAGAGAGAGAGAGAGGAGAGGAAGAGGGGAGAGAGAGAGAGAGAGAGAAGAGAGGAGAGAGAGACGTGTGAAGGTTAAAAAGGGTAAAAGGGGGCAGGGACAGCATGGGAAAGGGAGGGGGGAACTTGGGGGGGGGGGGGGGGGGGGGGGGGGGGGGGGGGGGGGGGGGGGGCGTGACGATAACGATGTTAGGAAGTGTTAGACAATTAACAGTAGTATACGTCAAGATTATGAAAATATAAAATGATTTAAAAAAAAAGCGCACACATGCAAGAAAATGTATTACTATAAGAAGCGCATAAACTTGGTAGTACTTCATTCACAGAATTAAAAACAAAAATTTCTTTTTCTCCGTTTTCTTTTGTTTGATTTTTAATAGGTCAACAAAAGCAAGGCTGGCGAGAATGGGACAGGACTAAGTTGTTTTTTTTTTCTTCCCATACCATAATACGGTTGAACAAAAATCAACAAACAAACCTGTATATGCTCCTGAAGTTCTATGGTGCTTCGATTTTTTGTCAGCAAGAGCTGAGCTAAGCAAAGACTAAGATTAAATGGACATGACTGGGTCATTTTATCTGCAGCCTGATTGTTGAAAAATAACAGTCAAGAACTAAGTCAGAACTTTCCTCGTTTG
>CM031595.1:121203389-121215889 GCA_018398815.1 Conus ventricosus
CATGCCGGTGGCGTGACCGTGAAGTGCGTGAATCCTGGGGGAAATTTGCTTCCCTTTTTAACTTTGGAGGGGGGAGGGAGGAGGTTTCAGGCCGCGGAATTGGGGGTTTACGGTGTAAACAACGCTCGTGAAACGGAGTTCTTCGTTGTATGGAATTCCGTGAATGTGAGTGCTGTCTTGTGAGTTTCCGGGGTGAACTCGGAGTGTCGTGGTGTATCTGCAAGTTAGTACGAACTGAGGCGTTATCCGCGAAGGTTGGGTTGGCCTCGTGCTCATGTTTGTTTCTCCCGTTGGGGGCAGGAGTCTTGGTATGCCTCGACCGACTTTGAAGGTTTGGCTACCAGAGAAGACTGTCGGTGTTTCGGTGTTCAGCGACGGGTTCTGCACGTACCGGGGCGTTGGCTGTCTGGCAGTGTCCCGGCGACTGAGGTGTTGTCCAGTGTGTCGTCCGCGTCTTGACTGTGGGTGTTTGGTGTTCAGCGACGGGTTCTGCACGTACCAGGGCGTTGGCTGTCTGGCAGTGTCCCGGCGACTGAGGGTGTCGTCCTTTGTGTGTCGTTCCTGTTGTTGTCCAAGGGTTCCGGCGAGTTTTATGTACCTCCCCTACACGGCAAATCCGTGAGGGTCGGCCTCTCAGGTGGTGGGAGTTGGCACCGCCATCCCCACTGTCATCCCTGCCCACTTCTCTGCCGGAGTGGGGGACGCACCCGGAGCCGGCAGGATGCGTTCCGGTCGGGACGTCATCTCCCTTTCACAGTCCGAGGGTGTGCAGTTCCTCTGACTTCAACTGTCTTTTCAGGGTGGCAAGCGTCTTGAGGGCCCACCGCAGTATTCCATCAGCGTGTGACTCGCGGGTGTGGTTGGTGCCCGGTAGGGAGGGAACCGCGTTCTTCGACGTGTCACAACGTTCCTCTCCTATTTCGTATCAAGCGCTTCAGTGAAGGTTTTGTGTTTTGGCGGTGCATTAGTGTGAGAGCGCCGTCAAGCAGACCGACGTTTCCAAAAACCATATCGGGAAACGCTGTGTTGCCGTTGTTGTTTTTTTTTGTGTGTGTGTGTGTGGTTTTGTTTTTTTTGGAAGAAGTTTTTTTTTTTGCCTGTGTCAAGTACCCGCCAGGGACTTCGGATGAAGTATTGAAAATACGACATTGGGTGCGGGTTACCTGAACAATTGGTGTTGAATATTTGGGGGTTAAGCTTTGGTGTCCGATGGTTTGACACCGGCACATAAAAATTAGTATAAAGAATACATTTGAAAGAAAAGCATTGCGTGGGCATCTCGGGTTTATGACGTATCAACCTTGCTTGATTTTCATCCCGGGATTACCAGGGGATGTGATTTCACCCTTGTCCCCTCTGGTATTGGCCTTTAGTGGGGTGAGGTGTGTATCTGTGCCTCCTGAGGGAAGGGGCGTTAAATGTATATGTGCAGTACATGCGTACACTGGTATGCAGAAGGGGCCATGCGTTGATGGTCGGGTATTGGTAACATAGTTGGATTGTTTTGGGTTTGTTTGTTTTTTTTTGTTTTTTTTGCCTGTGTGGGTTGGATAAAATATATAGAGGTCTGGTGTTTCATCTGCCATCCTGTGGGTGAGTGCGTGTGTGAATGCAAATAAAGCCTTCTGTTTGTGCACCGTATTTTCTTTTTGTGTGTGTGTTTGTTGTGTGGCGTTCATACTCAGTAAAAGGGGAAAGGGGTGGTTATAACGGGGATATATTAATACATATATCCTGTCTACTGTCTTATACAGTGACATCCTGTCAACTATGAAGTGACTGCAGAGGTCTTAATAAGATATTATAATTTTATATCACAATGATATCATTGTTCACACACACACACAACACACACACACACACCACACACACCCCACACACACCCCACACACACACACTACACACACAAAGACCGGGTAGCGAGGGGAGGGAGAAGTGAAGAGTTGGATAGTGTGGGGAGGAAAAGGATGGATGAAGGTAGGAGTAACGGGGGCTAGTCACAAGTTAATGTGACAGTGTGTATAATGGCGCTCCGCTTCATGAACAACCGGGAAAGTGAATGCGAGCGTATTGGTGATGATGTTTCCTGTTCCGGTCACGGCTGCGTGTTAGCAACAGCGTAAATCAAGGACAAACGGCTATTTCCTCTCACTACTCCACATTTCCACTGAATGGGGCTGGTCTGACGTTTGGCTTCTTCCAATCAGCAACGAAATGAGGGATGTTACATGCTAATGACAGCATAGTACGTTTATTAACCCTACCAATATTGTTTCACAACATCGTCTTTCTCCCAAGACATATTTTGTTCTATCAGATTTTTGTTTTTCCACAAATGCTTTGCAAAGGACTGCAGAGGAATCATGATATAGGCCACGACACGAACGATTAATTTGTTAACTACAACCACATTTAGTATCGACTTCATTATGAAGACATATTTTTTGTCCTCTTTGTTAATGTGAGAGCGAAAGTGAACAGACATAGCAAACACCCTTGTTGTTTTGAATACTGCAGATGCGAAGACATGAACGGATAACCCTTTTCAGACTAAGGATTGGCCACAGCAGTCTCCTAATCCAGCTTCATTAACTCCACATCTCCGACACTGACGAATGTCCATACTGAACTGTTAACCCGGTGTCACAGCCGAAACTGTCCGCCAGCCCCAATCTGCCCCCCCCCCCCCTTCCCCCCTCAGACAACACTGGCTAACCTGTACCCTTCCTTGTCCCTTCCCCACCGCAATCCGATTCTATTTACCTGTGCAAAGATCATTCTCCAACCAAACTAATGTCACAAGACTGCGTGCTCACATAAATACTCGTGGCCTGTTAAACTTTGGGAGTTAAGAATGTCTGAAACAACAGTGATTGGAAAAGTGGTGTTGCCATGAAACCAAACCAGACCAAAACAAAATAAATAAAACAAAAATAAGCATTAGAGATATTCAGGCCGCGGACTAAACGAACACTGTGGAACGTCTTTCCCTTGACACTTTTTAACTCTACTTTTACGAGACTGTGACGCTTATGGACCAGTATACTACCTTTTATCTTTTTGTTTGTGTGTTTTGAGCCAGATGTTTAAATAGTAATGTTTTCATTGCTTGTGCTGCGAACGTGGAACATCTCTCTACTTCTTGAACGCACTCTAGTCTATAAATTGTTACTGACAAACGCCAGTGTAAATGCAGTGAAGGCAAATTCATCAGGAGTTTGGTAGACACGGAATAAATAACAAAACGCTGGGCCTCAGAAGTAGTTCCACGTCGCACCACCCATGAAACATAACACACGTTACTATATTTCATGAGAAATAGATCCGAAAGGACGTTCATCAGGGCTTGTTTGGAGAGTGGGGGCAGGATGTGGGAATGCGGGGAAGGAGGCGTATTTAAGGCGTGGCGACAAGACCGGCCAAGCAATCGCAGGCTGTTCCTTTTGGTTGAAAATGAAACGTTTATGATACTGCACCACATGTCCTACAAAGTGACAAATGCCATAGGTAATCTAATAAGACAACATCGGAGAAGCCTGCTAGCGCTCGTTGCTGTACGCACGTACACACACACACACACACACACACACACACACACACACACACACACACACACACACACACGCACGCACGCACGCACGCACACACGCACGCACGCACGCACACACACACACACACACACACACACACACACACACACCAATCACCACCACCCACCACACACATAACGGAGACAAAGAGGCCTGGATAAGCACCATTCGCAGAAAATTAACAAAGTTCGGTGAAAGGCGTTACCCGACACACATTAGTATTAAAAACAAACTGATGCCAACAACAAACAGAATTTAAACAACCTGGTCTCCGATCCAGCTTCTTAACAAACTAATGCCAGCAACAGAGTTGAAACAATCTGGCCTCCGGTTCAGTTTCTTTCCGTTTAAAATTCACTTCATCTCCATTTCAAACAAGATAACGTCGCTAGAGGTCAGAAAGAAATCTGTACTTATTAGGTACCACCGTGTATTTACCGCATGCACCACGAACACTTTTTAGGGCGACCCATGCTTTAGTATCGCGGTTAAACATTTCACATGGGATTTTCAGAACTCCGCGAATGGAACAATTACGCCTGAGTGAGGACAGGGCGAATTGTGTTAAGGCGAAAACGTACTGTACCGCCACGACACCGGACCAGGCCGTAGGGTGCAGTGCTCACGGACAAGCCGTGAGGGCGGTTGTGTGGGCCTGAGAAGACCGTGGGCGTTATCAGAACGACAGAGCTGCAGACTGAAGCATGGCCAGCTCTATTTGAACGCTGAAGGAGAAGACGAACACTGGTGGTCTCCATGTTCAATTCAGCTCTTCAGTTTATTAAGAGGAGAGAGCAATGGTGATGATTGTTGTGATTTCAACATTTCACCGTTTTGTTCCGTTGGTGCTATCAGCCCTGGTTCGGCCTAAATGGGTAATCTGAATGACACACAAAAGGACCTTCTTGTATTAGTTTGACCAGCTGAAAACTTCCTTTTTCGCCTTGAAACTACATGATTCACCTTTCAAAAACACTGGTTTAAGATTGTGCTATTTGTGTTAACAAAATGCCGCGTTCACTTTAGACAAAACTTAGTTGTCACTTCTGGTTTTTCTTACACAGGGAAGGGGAGTGGGGGTGGGGGGGGGGGAGGGGGGGTGTTAAGAGATTTTTAAAAAGCGTGCGCACGTGCTTCTCTCTCTCTCTCTCTCTCTCTCTCTCTCTCTCTCTCTCTCTCTCTCTCTCTCTCTCTCACGGCCATAGGTATCGGTGGAAAAGCACACAGGTACTGATCATTATCAACTAAAAGATCAAAGATGTGTTCTGATAAATATGGAAATGGTGAAATGACAGGGTTTTAAAAATAAACAATAGATCTATGCACAACGACAACCTCATGCGTGTGCGCTTGTGTGTGTGTGTGTGTGTGTGTGTGTGTGTGTGTGTGTGTGTGTGTGTGTGTGTGTGTGTGTGCGTGTGCGCGCGCGTGTGTGTGTGTGTGTTCGTTCGTTCTTTAATTTAATGTCTATCCACTTTACAGTGATCTTAGACAAAAACAAGAGACAAACGAACAGGCATACAAACAAACAAAGACAAAACAGAAAAACACATGTAAAAGGGGCTGGTATGTGTATGTCGGTGTGTGTGTGTGTGGGGGGGGGGGGGGGCATACATGTGTGTGTTGTTTTAAAAATGTCATTAAAAGTGTATGGAGTGTGGAGGTAGTGTAGTATACTAATCTTTGCATGCATAGTCTATTTAATTAATGAGATACCAATAAGTGACTATCACTTTAACCCCATTCTAATCTACCAGCATAACGGTAAACTGCTTTAGCCTGGATTCATATCTGAACATTTTTAAAGAAACAAAACATTTTTTAACCATTGAAATAATAAGAAAATAAATCAAACAAATAACTCGAGAATCAAAGTAAATGTCCAACTGGACTCTTAACAATTGCCCTAACAACTTCTACAGCCTTCGCTTCGTTCCCAAAAATGTCCCAAAAATTCGCGATTGATGGGTTCAAACTTAATAACCAAGTAGGTAAATATTTTTTAGTATTTCTGCAAAGGAAGATGACATGGAATAGTGTAATATTTTGGCCACAAATGCAAGTGACATTTTTACAATATTTTGTTTTTGTGTGTGTGTGTGTGTGTGTGTGTGTGTGTGTGGTGTGTGTGTGTGTGTGTGTGTGTGTGTGTGTGTGTGTGTGATTTCTATATTACTGTGTCGAAGGTTCTGTGCACAAGGTTCCGTGGATGCATAGAAAAATGCAGTCCTTTGGTAATGTTAGTAATCACTGACCATAAGGAGTAAAATCGGTCATAAAGGTAATTGATTAAATGATGAACGTCAGTGCACCTATCATCATTTTTCTGTCTTTTTGCTTGACACAATATTTGACCATATGTCTTTTTGCTTGACACAATATTTGACTTATTCTGACCGAAATACTCATTTGCTATTATCATGAAGGGGATGGGGTTGGGTGGTGGGGATAGGGGTGGGGTTTCAGATTTGGTGTTCCTTTTCCGTTTTGCAGCGTATGCAACAGGTCAAATGTTGTATGTTGATCAATAAGACTGATATTCAAAGTTTATCGGCCGTTACCCGACCAACTCTGTCTATTCAAATGTTGGTACTAAAATCTCTTTTTGTTAGAGAACGATACCTCACAAGAAACATTTCAGTAAAAAAGTAAAGAAAAAGTAAAGGACATATGGCAAAAAGATAGAACAAAAAGAAAGAAAAAAATGATTGTCAAACACAAATATGGTCATTGTCGGGTTACTGTTTAGAACTAACAACTATTTTAGTATCAATGATTTGTTTTAACAGAAATGATAAAACTCTCCGGTTGATGGGGAAAAGACACAAGGATTTCCGAGTCCAAATTAACCATGCGTGGGAAGCATCTCTTTCAGAGTCAAGGTGGCGGCGCTTATCATCTTTTTGAAATGCCGTTCTGATCATTTTGATTTATTTCAAAGGAAGAGAAACATGCAACTCCACAAAAAGAAGAAAGAAAACCCTACTGTTCAAAAACTAAGACACTGACCAGCTTTGACGTTTGCTGAGATGACAAACTCGGCAGAGATCACTATGCGTTGTTGACGTCACGAATCGATTCAAAATTGCAACACGCCACATCCCTCAAAATCGCTTTTTTTTTTCGTTATCAGTGTCTGATTTTGATTTACTCTTAAAGGAGGAAAATAGACCCCAAAAAAACTTCCTTTTTAAACAAATGTGCTTTTGAAAAGCCCACACACCGATAGCTTTGTGTGCCCTTAGAACACGATCGCCACCCCGACACCCTCCTTGCCCATGCCCACCCAATTCACCCCTTTCCTCTTCGCTGCTGTCCCTTACTGCAGCTCGCTTTGAATACATATTCTCTGTCTAGGCTGGAATGTCGTTACCATGGTAAGGGAGAAACAAAGTTTCACGGAATTCAGCCGAGTTCTGAACTAAACCAATAAAAAATGCATCAATGCCTATTTGTCCAGAATGCACCTTCCACCCTGAATCTCTGGGGGGAAGCCAAGACGATGAGGAATTTGTCCCGGATCTTTAGGACAGGGAAGGAATTTAATACGTTAATTTGCTGAGAAGAAACTTTTTCTCTTTTAATTTTTTTTTAAGGGGGGGGGGGGGGGGGGGGGGGGGGGCATACAAGGGGTTAGAGAGGAGTATAGGAAGCTCTCTCTGTAAGCTGGATTCGGATTTTCGATTAATCTCTGCTTTTCTGGTATGCCCTGTGTGTCCGCCTTCGATGGAAGCAAATCATTCGGCCAGCCATCTTTCTTGGCGCCTTCCATCTACAACCTCTCCCTGAGGTACCAGGTCGCCAAATGCATTTCTTCTTTCAGCTCGCGCTTTAAACAGAAAGCGTTGTTTTGGTCTTTTTGTTTCCTCCAGCATGCACACTGACCATGTTGTGGAGTTGTGTATTGGCAGGATGAGCTAGGTGGGAGGGGGGGGGGGGGGGGTCTTATGCGGTTGGGAAAGACACGGTCAGACGAGTGGGAGAGACCCTGGTGGATAGATTGCCAGATTTTTGGGGGTTTCTTCCTGCTACAACAAGACGGGTTAGTACGCGCCCAACCAAGACACACGCACTTGCACGTCATGTTCTTGTCGCTTTTGTTACATGCGTGTCGGTCACGCGTCGCAGTATTTTGATTCTTTGTTAATCTGTGTATTGAATGAACATGAACAAAATCACCCGATCCGAACCCACTTCCGTTCTTACCTTCCTCCTCAATTCATCCCACCCCCACCCCCCCACCCCACCCCCCAACAACAAAAGAAAGAAAGACAAATCATGTTGTTTGGTTACACTTTTTCTCATTTAAGAATACTTCTTAGTAGTCAGCAGAGCAATTACCGTTTCTCTGTGATGAGAGAGAGAGAGAGAGAGAGAGAGAGAGAGAGAGAGAGAGAGAGAGAGAGAGAGAGAGAGAGAGAGAGAGAGGAGAGAGAGAGAGAGAGAGAGAGTGTGTGTGTGTGTGCGTGCGTGTGTGTGTGTGTGTTGTGTGTGTGTGTGTTAGTGCGCGCGCCGTGCGCGCGCCTGTGTGTGTGCGCGTGCATATGTACATGCGTGCGTGCGTGTGCGTGAGTGCCTGCGTGATTGTGTGCTTGCGCGCGCGCGCGCCTGTGTGTGTGTGTATGTGTGTGTGTGTGTGTGTGTGTGTGTGTGTGCGGTGTGTGTGTGTGTGTGTGTGTGTGTGTGTGTGTGTGTGTGTGTGTGTGTGTGTGTGTGTGTTAGCGAGCGCGCACGCGCGCGCGATTTTTAAAAATAATTGATAATAATATACATATAATGAATAATATTTACAGAGCGCTATACCTTGCATTAACAACTGAGACCACAGCCCATTCAACATGACCTAAACAAACCACATATTCCGTACCACTTCCTCACTTCTCACACTCCCCGACCCCACAGCAATGCACAGATCCCCTTCCCCCGACCCCAACACAACACACACAGCTTGCAGCATAGATCAGGGGAATGCTAGTGAAACAGATGTGTTTCTAGACTATTTATGAATGGTGGCAAAGACGAGATGTTGCGCAGACTACATAGCAAGGAGTGCCAGACACACGGTGCAGAGAAACAAACACTGCATCCCCCCATTGTCTTTGTTTTGAGGCTTAGAAGCCTCGAGAGCTTTTCGTTGGAATGGCGTTAAGTGACCCGTCAAATTGGCTGAAAGCGAGAACTCCAACATCGTATTGTCATCTAAGTTTAACAAGGACCAGCAGTTCTTTTAACAACTGAGTTATGTGTTCTCGGAATTTTTTTTTTTTTCTTTTCCAATACAAGTCTTGGGACACTATGTTAAATTCTTTGCACACGGTTTGTTCTACCGGAAGACCTAGAAAACAGAACAACAGGAATCTAACCCGAATGTTATTGAGATAGTGATTATGCGCATCACTGTGTTATGAGACCAACAAAAAAAAAATCTTATGGATGTTGTACGTCTAAATTCATGAAAAGATGATCGGTGGACATTGCCAATGCGGTCTTGCGCTGAAAGAGTTTGATCCTTCTCCAAGATGCCTCACAGATGGTTTAAACTTTGGTACCACCAATTTATGCAGACTCACTGGCAACCACTTCTAATGCAAGACGGAGTGCCAACAGACATGACCTTTTCTGTTTTATCAGGGTTCAGCATCAGTTATTGTTCATCCAGAGCAAGACACAGTGTGGCGAATGCTTGTCAAAATCTACAGAGCTGTTCTTAAGGCCAGGTCTACAGGGTCCATTATCTGAGATGCAAAAGAAATGTTCTGTGTACTTTTTGCAAGACACTCATTGAAAAAAAAAAAGAAGCTAAAGTATATCTCATCCGAACTGGGCTACAATGCGTATTTTTCGAATTATTCGTCGAGTACAAGAGAAGTTGCAATCTTGTCTAACAACAATTTTGAATTAATGGTTAAACACATTTTAAGGATGGTTTTTGGAAACTTTACTAAATACATGCTGAGACACATAAGAACAATTTCCTTTTACTTACATGGGCCAAATAATGATGACCTAGAATTCCACAATGGTCTCAAATAAAAGAATTGTTGGGTTTGGTATTGAAAACGTTTTGATAGGCGGGGATTTTAATCTGGTCCTTAACCCGGCTAGAGATTATCACAATTATAACATGTCAATAATACTCATGCAAAACAGGCTGTTGAAAGCATGACCGATAATATAGACCTAAACAATAGTTGGAGGGAACTGAACACCGCTGTTTCTTTTCTTGATGAGGTAGACATTGAGTGTGGTTACAGAACAGATCATTCTGCTATGTTGTTGAAACAAGATTTAACAAAGACATAAAACGCAATACATTGTGGAAACTTAATCCGACTCTTCTGAAGGATAAAACATACTCAGGCGAAATAAATACAGTAACTGAAACAGTTGAAGAAAAATACTCCACAAATACAACAGATACTGATAACATCACAATTTTCAATTTCTGATGAGATCTTTCTTGATTTCGTGTTAATAAAAATAAGATCGAAAACGATTTCATATGCCACTGCGAATAAAGAAAGTCTAATGAGGAGGGGAAACAATCTGAACAAGATATAAGTGCATTAAAAAAGGAGACGAAAAATGATGATGATGTCAAAGTCATTAACTAGAAGAAAAAAAAAGAATAACTGATGGATATCAGATTAAACCAAATAAGAAAAAAATGTTAACATCACGAGCTGAATGGATTGCAGATAGAGTGAAAGTTAGCAGTTATTTTTGTAATCTTGCAAAATGACATTACCGTAGTAAAATTATGGCTAGACTGACTGATGAATGGAATAATGTGTTAACAAAATCAAAAGGACATCCTTAAACAAGTATACAGGCTTTGTAAATCGCTATGCGCAGAGACTGCATTAGAGGATTGTTATGTGAAAGATTTAGTTGAAGACATCCCCTGTTTAAATGAACAGAAGCCACTGAATTAGAATGTCTTCTAACACTAGAAGAAGCGACCTTTGTCTCGAGGACAGTGAAAAAAAAAGAAAACCCCGGTTCTGATGGCTTTAGTTTTAAGTTCTTTAAATTCCTTTGGAAACAAATTGATGTATTAAAAGTCAGAGCAATAAACGCAAGTTTCAAAAAAGGAGAACGGTCGTGTGTACAAAGAGACCTAATCATTACATATTGTCCAGAAGGTGAAAAAACCTAGGAGACCTATCTCACTGTTGAATGTCATATTGAAGATAGGATCTTCTTGCATAGTATAGCAAGCAATAAAACATGTGTCGCCTAAGATTATAAACCAAGACCAGACTAAACGTATCAAAAATAGATATATCGGCGACAATCTATGATTGATATTTGTACTATTTCCCATTTGATTGAGAATAATCTACCCGAGTTGCTGTTAAATACAGACTTTGAAAAAGCATTGGTTCGATTAATTGGGAGTTTATGTCTAAACTCCTTAAAAAAAACTTTGGTCTTCAAAAAGATATTTGTAGACGGATATGCACATTCTACAAAAATACTAAGCCTTACGTTATTGTTAACGGTCAGTTTTAAAAAGGCTCGATATTCAAAAAAGTTGTCGACTAGGAGACCCAGTTTCACAATGTTTGTTCGTGATGTAAGCCGAAATATCAGCCATAGTGGTCAGGGAAAATCAAGATATTCGGGGCCTCAGAACGAATAAAACTGAATATAATGTATCTCAGTATGGTCACAACACAGATATTTTACTCGTTTGGATAAAAATCGTCTGCAATTTGTGTTAAGTTCTTTTTAGATTTGACTGTAACTTGTGTCGTATGGATTTGATTTATTAAAAAACAAAAAGAAGAAAAAAGAAAAGAAAAGAAAAAAAAGCGCAGTTTGGTTGGGAAGCGTAAGAAAATAGCTAAAAAGCTATATGCGGCACTTTAAGTTGTCTGGAATCCATAAAAATTTCGTATTCTGGGTATATGGTTCACAGATGACTTAAAAGAATCTGTAGAAACAAAGTACTCACAAACGCTTGCAGGCGTAAATGATTTGTTTAAAATATGGGTAAAACGCTACATTACGCCTCTAGGTAGAATAGCAATGTTGAAACCCATCAGCCTTTTGAAGCTGACTCATCGTTTTCCAACCCCACTAGATGTTTTCTTTTACATATGCCAAAAAAGAATGTTATAAGTTTGTGTGGAACAATACTTTGCTTTTAAAAAGGCAAAATCAGTCGAAAAACAGCGCATAAGAACGGACGGAATGGAGGTCTTGGTCTTCCTGAGTTAAAAACCTATGTCCCATCTCTACAACTATCCTGCATCGGAAGAACTGAATGATCCAACCATAAATGGAAACACAGTCTAGTCAGTAACTTTCCTCAATGGCCTCTTCTGAGTAAATATGATCCCGAGATTGTCTCGAAATTTACGAAATATACTCCGTTCCGGGCAAACGTCCTGGAAGCTCATTAACTTTTTCTTTCTTTTTTGTTTGTTTGTTGTTGTTTTTTGTTACAAATGTCTGCCAACAAATTCTGCTGAACCCCTTGCTGAACCTTATGCTACAATGAACGTATCTAGGTTGGGAAAAAAATACATTGTCTCCAAAATGCTTGAAAACACAAGTGTCTATCATTTCGCACATTCTTTTATGATAATGGCCACTTGAAGTGAACATTGATATTTTTTTCACTATTACAGGATCTACGTCGGAAATTTAAGGTTATCAAGGAAAACGTTAAATATTCTACTTCTTCATTCTGTTATAAGGTATTGTTCGCTACTTATACAGGCTCAAAATGCATTGCAATGCATTGATTGATAATCAGATGACAGCTCCATGTTGTGACAAACGGGACACGAAACTTTCACAAGCTCATGTTTGAGAATCATGCTTTTTTATGCACATAAGATTACAGATGTAAAACTTAAGTGGTTCCAACTGAGAATAATGCATAGAAGTTTGGGGAAC
>CM031595.1:121220889-121260889 GCA_018398815.1 Conus ventricosus
TGCGTGCGTGCGTGCGCGCGTGCGTGCGTGCGTGCGTGCGTGCGTGCATGAGAGCGAGAGAAAGAGAGAGAAAGAGACTAACTGGCAGAGCGAACAGATGTCATCCAGCTTGCTATTCAAACCAAAGTGAACAGTCAACATTCACTTAAAAAATAGCTGTATCAATGTGCGCAATATGTAAAAAGTATGTTGCGTTAATACATTGTGTATAAAAGACCTATGGAAATACGGAAATGACTCCCAGTCGTCCAGGAATGCTGGACCGCTAGGCACAAGATGCATGACACCAAAACAGGCATTATATGCATATAATGAATGAGTGTGTGGTACTAATGTTTGTGAGTTCATTTCACAGATACATTTTAAAGACAAACTCCACATCGGTCACACGCACGCGCACACACACACACACACACACCACACACACACACACACACACACACACACACACATACAAGCACGCATCAAGCACACACGCACGCACGTGCGCACACACACACACGCACGCACGCATGCAGGTACGTATGCATGCGTGCATGCATGCACGTTTAGACACATGCACGTGCTCACATAATATCTATGGTTTGGCTGCAGCCCAATTGCGCGAACCTCGGTAAATATGACACCGAGTTAATAGATAAACCCGTAACCCAATAGCGCGACCCGAGATGCACCTATTGCGCGAGGTATTAATGTTCCTATTGCGCGAATACACAGTAGCACACTTAGAACACACTCATACACAACACACACACACACACACAAACACACACACACACACACACATTAAGTCACTCACTCACTCACTCACTCACGCACGAGTGCAAACCTATATGTTAAGGCATAAAAAAATTCATAAGTTTAATGTACTTAAAATGCATTCTCAAAATAAAAGTAACAGTGATTGAAAATTAAATTCTGTCTCTCTCTCTCTCTCTCTCTCTCTCTCCTCCTCTCTCTCTCTCTCTCTCTCTCTCTCTCTCCTCTCTCTCTCATTTTGTCTATCTATCTATCTCTATCTCTCAGTCAGTACCTTGTATACTGCATTCAAGAAGTCCGTGGCAAATTTTTGTGAGCAACTGCCTTCACAAACTCATATCGGTCTATTTCACCTGCATGGTATTGTCTTTGACAAGCTAGCATTGCATTTAGCTTTTCACGTCTTTGTCGTCGTTGAGCCACTGGCAACAGTCTTGAAGTGATGGCATTTACTTTTGTGTAAGTCTGTGTCTGCACAGCTTTCAGTTTCTCCGCCAGTTCGAACACAGATGGGTGCTTGTGGTAAAATAAGTCACTAAAATGCTTGTGAAACGCTTCACAAGCATTGGTTGTGCGGAGATGGCTGATTTCAGTGGATGCCCAGGTTGCAGGAGAGAAAGTAGCAGCATCAGAAACAAACGTCTGAAGTAGGTAGTCGCAGAAGGCTTCAATTCTTTGGTCTTGCGGAGCAGTTGCCATCAGATCGAAGGCAAACGTATCAGGTACATCCTCTGGTGGCAAATATGGGAGTCCAAACAACGTCTTGAGCCAACGCCCAATCTCAGAATTTTGGTCTTTGTAGTCATCGGCGAGGCCAAGGGACTGCATCTTGCGCCACCAGGCTTGGCCAAGATGAAAGAGACAGCCATTCACCTTGGTACCAGGCCACACTTCTCTCACGGCTTGGCGAACCGCTGTCTCAAAGTCAAGATGAATGTTTGAGACTCGGAAATTCAGGTTCTGTGCCGCACATAGCTCTCTAAAACGCTGAAACATGCTGATGTAGGTTGCTGTAGTCTTTGACGGGAGAAGACAAAACACACACGGCACATAAAACCCTTGCTTGTACGCGTGCAGCGTATACAGTTGGTAAAAGTACCGCGGACAAACTTTAAATGTTCCATCTCCATAGATAGTCACTTAGGGATTATCATCTTCACAACAGACACCAATCTTGCATTGCTTTGTGAAGATGATAATCCCGCTTTCTTCATCGTTGGAATGGACCATTCTTTCCCCACGGTTGGAAACAAGTTGGTACTGCTGCAGAGATTGGTGCGTCTCTCGCCTGCTTTTTGGTATCGTTGGAAGCACCTTTCTACGCTCTCTATAAATGGCTTTCCTGGCACACACAATGTCATTTGGTAGAAATTCTGCTGAATCTTCTGCCATGATTTCACGGCGGATTATTTTGGATGGCCTTTCGAAGTGATCTTCGATTGCTTTTCTTTTGCATTTTTGGCGCAATTTCTGGCGGTTCAATTGTTCATCCTGTTCTGGCTGGTGGTTGTGGATGTTTTGTAAATCCAAGGTGACGGTGCCAGCCAGGTCCGTTTTGCACTTGGCCTGGCACCCCCGTTTTGTGCAGCGCCACAACTTCGTTGCATTTGTAGTTTTGTCGAGGCGAAATTTAAAACCTTCATACAAAAGTCCTGGTTTACCTCTCTGCGTTGTGAACAGCTCCATCTTTCCTCGCCGGCTGTTTATTTTACTCACTATCGCTGCAGTTTTTCGAAACTTCAAAAGTCACGCACAAAACAATCTCAAAGCACCGGTACAGAAAGTGTGTGAGTGTGTATTCATCGGTACAGAAAATGTGTTCGCGCTATTGGCCTGTCGAAAGTTCGCGCTAGTGAGCACTGCCAGTTCGCGCTACTGGGCGATACAAAGGTCGCGCTAATGGGTTCGCGCTCTCGGTCTATTCGCGCAATTGGAATGCCGGGTATGGTTTGTCATCCAGAGATATGTTTCAGTATGGCCGAGTTCATTGTAATCCTCACATATCATACATGCACGTTCACACTTCAATAAGTGCGCGAACACTCCATCCCTCTCTCTTTGTTTAAAATCACCTGAATTTGAGAAGAGATGAAATCAAAGTACTGCTTCCATTATTAAAACCACTGTCACCACACCACACAGGCACGCGCGCGCGCACGCGCGCGCACACACACACACACACACACACACACACACACACACACACACACACACACACACACACATACACACGCACACGCACACACACACACACACACACACATACTGCATCTGTTCGCGCGATTTCTTTATGTCTGCTTCCATTATTACAACCACTGTCACTACACCACACAGGCACGCGCGCGCGCGCACACACACCCCACGCACGCACGCACGCACTCACTCACGCACACACTCACGCACGCGCACGCACGCACACACACACACACACACACACACCACACACACACACGCACACACAATCACGACTCAGTTCGCCGGAGCCCTAACGGTTTGTTTGTGGCCTTAACAGTGACTGATGTCGTGACATTGTGTTTCCTCTGTGTCAGTACCCGCAACAGGAACTGTTCGTTAAGCGAAGTGCCTGTTGACTCCCCGCCAGCCAGAGATCATCACTGTCCGGGAGGTGCAGTTGGAAAATGCTCAACCACTGGACGGCTAGGCGGACATAGTGGCAAATTGTCTTCGTGGGAAACGCCATTTTCGTTCCGCTTGACTATGAGTGAAAAAAAGAAATGGCTCCTCCATGCTAAATAACAACGCACGTTTTTGAGTTGTTTGCATTAAATGTGTGGAAGTGGAGAGGGGGGGGGGGGGGAGAGGGCGGCACAGTGAGAGGGGCAAAGTCGGGTCGTGTGGACGCCCACTGATTTAAATTTTTTCTCTCGTTTTCCTCGTGTTGGAATGCTAACTGCCACATGCAATGACAGTAAATGTTGATGCAACCACCAGAGTGCACTTTATATAACAAACGCTGTACTTCTTAAACCAAAGCGTCAGCACTAAAGTCTCTTTCGTACAGCTTACGATTAGTTAAAGTGCTTTTGGCAACCCGGATTTCATGCTGCTGACTTTTTTTTTTAAACTTAAATAGAGGCTCTAAAGACAAATCATCACTCTCTCTCTTGGTGTGTGTGTGTGTGTGCGTGTGTGTGTGTGTGTGTGTGTGTGTGTGTGTGTGTGTGTGTGTGTGGTGTGTGTGGTGTGTGTGTGCATGTAAACATAGACGCATGCATATGCGTATATATATATATATATATATATATATATATATATATATATATATATATATAATAATATATATATACACACATATAACATTCATTATATACAAACAGAGACAGACAGACAGACAGACAGACAGATAGACAGTCAGACAGACACACAGACAGTATAAATTAAATGAACATGTGGCATAGAAAGGGTTACTACGTACAAAGAAACAGCCGATAATACCGCTGTTGATTATCTTATTGTTGAAATAATACATTTAATTCAAAATTGTGATTGGTAATGTAGTATATAGTTTCCATTTCATGCCATGCCTGGATGACCGAAATAACTCACAAGGTATGCTGGACAGTCAGTTTTGTCTCAAAAAGTAGGTTCATCCCAGAAAAAAAGCAATATTTGAAAACAATTGATGTGTGAGCTACTGGTGTTCATTCATTTATCAAACAGATAATTAAAAGACAGATTCCACAAGTGATACACACACATACACGCCCGCGCGCGCACGCACGCACGTACGCACGCACGCATGCACAAGCAAGCATGCGTGTCATCCAGACAGATATTTGCTTCGACAGGGAAGGGAGAAAGGGCTGGGTGGGATCGTATGGACTCTCTCTCTCTCTCTCTCTCTCTCTCTCTCGGGGTGTGAGCTGGAGTTTTTCATGTGTAGTCGCACTTACATTGCTCTGTTGTTTGTCAGTCCGCTCGACTGGATTAAGAAAGATTTTTGCTACAAGATTTGTGCAGTGATTGCATAAGGACCAATGCCTTCAAGTGCCACCAATTTCAGGGCGACATGTGGTTGCTTTCTGCGATTTTTCAGTCTTTCATGGCAATACGGGCAAGGCAGAAAGTTGTCATGCGGGTCGCCATGCTTCGTTTGAAGTGCAGGATAGACGGTGCTCTGTCAGGTTTGCTCCTCTCCTATTTCTTCTGGGGGAGTTTACTTCTCCAGTGCGGTGATGTTGAGAGCAACCCAGGACCCAGCTCATCGCAGACGAGGCAGACCCGGCTGACCAGCCGACTAAGCCTAGAGAGGCCTGGCCATCCACACGACGGAGCATCCAACCAACCAGGGGAGAGACTTGTCGCTTCACGACGTCATGAGGAAGCTGAACTCCATGGAGAGAAAATTTGACGGGAAGCTTGACGCCGTGGAGCAGGACATGCACGCCCTACGGGAGGACTATGCTGCCATGCAGGGGGAGCTGAGGGGCTTACGGGAGGAAGTCAGCCAGCTACGTAAGGAGAACCAGGACCTGACAAAGAAGATGGGGGACTTAGAAAGGAAGACTGACGATCTGGAGGGGCGGTCTAAGAGAAAACCTCATCTTCTTGGACTGCCTCGTCAGAAAATGAGACTCGGCAGACTGTGAAATGTGCTTAGGGACCTCTTCACAGACAAATTAGACTTGACTGAAGATGTTGACTTTGATAGGGTCCATCGACTGAAACAGGCGGATTCTCCTGTGATCGCGCGCTGTGTGTTCTACAAGCAAAAAGTTAACATTCTAAGAGCGAAACGCAAGCTGCAAGAAACTAACATTTTCATCGGTTGAGGACTTCTCCACCAGGGTGCGCGACCTCAGGAAAAAAGTTAACTCCCTACCTCAAAAGGCCAGAAGTGACGGTAACGCGCTAGTTTAATCTTTAATTACCTTCTCATTGACGGGAAAGCGGTACACTCTGGACGCGGATAGATAGACTTGTGGATACCAGATAGGAACTTGGCGGCCCACAAATGTACTTGGTAATATCTCCGTGCCAGTGAAAGGAACCGACAGCGAGCCGTCACCGGTTGTGTCAACATGTGTTGTGTATCCCAAGCACGTGAAACCGACCGTCAGGTCGTGTATTGTGAGAACTCACGAACACCAGTGGACTGTGTAAACAATAGGGATGTTGTGTCTTCTGCAGTTGTACATTCTATGAATATGTCTACTGAAAATGATGAATGTATAATGTTGATGTTTGTCATAAAAGTAGAACATTTTTGTTTCTTCATTGGAATATATAAATGGACTGCTCTCCAAAATACGTAGTAATGATTTCATTTCTTATGTCTCTGGCTTTGATTTTGTATGTTTTGTGGAAACATTTGTTGAAGTTTTTCAATCGCCTGTGTTCTCTGGCTACACGGTCTACTGTAAGCCAGCATTAAAGTTCACTGCACGTGGCAGGCGTTCCGGTGGGCTCGTATGCTCGTGAAAATGAGCTCTGTCCTTATTTGGAAGTTGTGGATGTGATATCGGATTATTCTTTGCTTTTATTATTGATAAGTCCTTGTTTGGCACAATAAAACATGTTTTGTATGTGTGTGCATATATTCCACCGGAAGGTCGCCGTATTATTCTTTTTTTGATAGGGAAAATGGAGTTTCTTTGCTAGAAGAATTTTTGTGTGATTGTTTACTTTTGATTAAAGATGATGTTTTTGTGATTGTAGGTGGTGACTTGAACAGCAGAGTAGCAAAATTTTCTTGTGATGTTGAGGAAAATGCGCCTGCAGACGGTAATCAGTTATAAAAGTGAACCACTACAAGTTCGAAATTCAGAGGACCTTGTTTTGAACAATTATGGAAAATTACTGCTTAATTATGTGTACTGCTTTTAAAACTGTGTATTGTAAATGGTATGTGTAAGGGCGACCTCCAAGGCCGTACACATACATATCTGATTGTGGTAGCAGTGTTAACGATTTTTTTTAATGTCTTTTGATTTGTTTTCCGTTTCATTGATAGCTGTGAGATGTATGTATCTGATAGAATTGAATCCGATACATGCTCTTAGAACTGAATCTTACTTCCCTGTGTTACAACGACAACGCTTCTCAAGTAAACAAACAGGCGCTTTACAGTTGAAAATTTGTATGGAATGAAGGTAATATTGATTTGTTTAAAAGTGTAATTCTTTCGATGAAATGCAAGTGGTATGCAAGAGGCAGTATGGCTGGTTGATATTAATGTCGAGGAAGCGTTTAACATTTTCAACTGTTGTGTAAAGAGGCTGCAGAATGTATGAAGAAAGAGATTAGCGTCGGAAGATATTCAAAGAAGATGACTGGTTACGATACGGAATGCCGAGCTAACAAAGAAATGCTCGTTATTTATTAAATAAATTTCGACGTTCTTTATCTAAGCCGTCACGTGAGTCCTACTGCAAAGCAAGACGAGAATATAAACATCTGTTAAAGAGAAAGGAAAAAACAATATAACGATGCTTTGTTGAACAGAACTACTCCAATCTGTAAATAGTCAGAAAGAGTTTTGGGATTGTGTGCACAAAATTTCAGGTAAAAGAAAACAAACCCGTAAATGATATAAGTCTTGAATCATGGTTTTATCATTTTGAAATCTGCTTGAAGGAAATGATCATTCTCATGACGATCTAGTTCATGAAACTCTCGTAAATGACACTGAATTCGATGATGACAATCTAAACCGTCCCATTTCTAAAGAAGAAGTTTTATTGGCCCTAAGAAAGATAAAACCTCGGAAAGCTGCCGGCCCAGATGGAATTATAGGTGAAGTTATAAAAACTGCTTGCCAGTCAAACTTAGTTTTAGAGTTTTTGGTTAAATTCTTTAATTCCTTATTTGACCAAGGGATATATCCCAGATCTTGGTCAGAATCCATTGTATCCCATTGTTTAAAAAAGGAGATGCAAACGACCAAATAATTACAGAGGTATTTCATTGTGTAATGTGTGCAGTAAATTGTATAGTGCGGTTTTTAACATGAGATTACAGGAGTGGTGTTAGAAGAACATAATATTACGGGAGAATACCAAGTGGGTTCAAGAAAAACTATTCTACTGTTGATCACATGTTCACATTGATAGCATTTATACAAAAACAGTTTTGTTTAAATCGTAAATTATATGTTGCCTTTATGATTTTGAGAAGGCTTTTGATTCGGTAAATAGGACTTTATTGTGGCTGTATTGCTGAAAAGCGGTGTTCATGGGAAACTTTATAAATGTGTTATAAGTATGTATGAGTGTGTGAAGGCAAGAGTGCGATCTGGTGCAGGTTTGACAGAGTACATTACATGTACTTCTGGTGTGAAAAGGGCGATGTCTGCAGTCCTGTCTTGTTTTCTTTATTTATTAATGAATTGACACAGGAATGATGCGTCGTGGAAGGCACGGTGCACATTTCATAAACGATGCCCTAGAAATTTTCATTCTCCTTTTAGCTGATGATGTGGTCTTGTTATCAGAAACAGTGATAGGATTACAAACTCAGTTAAACACTTTACAAGGTGTCGCTGCTTCATTACAGTTAAAAGTCAACTGTCAAAAAGCAATTATAATTGTATTTGGAAGGGTGGGTATCTTGCAGCGAGAGAAAGATGGACATACAACGGATCTATAATGCCTGTTGTTAATGTTTATAAGTATCTGGGTATCTACTTCTCCACACGTTTGAGTTTTGCCTTTGCTTGCAAGGATTTAGCAAGTAGAGCGAAATATCCATTATTGTGCATTATGAAAAAATTATCATTGCTAAAGAATCGATTCCCTTACTCTGTTTTTGAAATTGTTCGATTGCCAGATTCAACCTATGTTACAGTATGGAGCTGAAATTATGGGGCCTTGATGCTGCCGCTGTGCACTGTGAAAAAATTCATCTTTTTGCTCTTAAGAAATTTCTTGGTGTATCTTTGCAAACTCCGAACGACTTAGTATATGGTGAAACAGCAAGGCATCTATATAGTTTGAATTTGTTGTTAAATGTATCGATACTGGTTAAAAATTGTTCAGATGCAGGAGCACAGATTACCGCTCAAAGCGTATAGAATGTTGTTAGACTTAGACAATAGAGGTAAGAAAAACTGGGTGACCAAGGTGAGGATGAAACTGTGTGAATATGGTTTCACCTTTGTATGGCTGAACCAAGGTTGTGAGTGATATGAGTGTTTTTATTCGGGTATTTCGAGAAAGGCTGATTGATTGTTGTTGGCAAAATTGGAATTATCATGTGCAAAACAGCGATAGATTTGAATCATATAGAACGTTCAGTCTTTTTACGCTGTTTACCTGTATATATATTGTTTGAAGATGGACAAACAACTAAAGCGTATCATGACTAGATTCAGATTTGGTGTGTCTGATATTGTACTCATCATTTTCGTTATAGACAGTCATGTGACAGAAATTAATTTGTCCATTATGCCAAAATCCGGAAGAAGATGAAGTTCATTTTGTATTGACGTGTCCAAGATTAAGAGACCTCAGAGAGCAATTCATACCACAAAAATATTTCAAGAATCCTTGTCTTTTCAAATTGGTCTTGTTAATGTCATCATCTAATGAATATACTATTAGACAGTTTGCTATTTACTTGTATAAAGCATTCCAGATGCGAAGTGTTTATGTAACATGATGAAGTTTAGTGTCAGTATGCGACATGAATCACAAGGTATATCCCCATTCTAAGGGGCTTTGGCCTTTATGAATAAATCATTTGAGTCTTGAGTCTTGAGTCTCTCTCTCTCTCTCTCTCTCTCTCTCTCTCTCTCTCTCTCTCTTTTTTTTTTTTTTTTTTTTTTTTCTCTCTCTCTCTCTCTCCTGTTTGATATACTCGCCGCCACATGCCATGACATTAAACAATGATATACATAAAAGTCTGAACTTCATAACAAAGCTCTATACTTCGTACATAAACCAAAGAAACAAAACAAAAGTCTTCTTTTTATACTACTTACTCTTTTATACAGCCTGTGGGTGGTTAAAAGTGCTTGGCATGGCCGATGTCCAGAATTTGTGAGGCCAGGCTGACCTATCTTTTGAAATACCGGCTATTCAGACCCAGCACACTCTCTCTCTCTCTCTCTCTCTCTCCTCTCTCTCTTCTCTCTCTCTCTCTGTTTATGTGTGTGTGGACAGAGGGATAATAAGCCAGATGCATATGTGGTATGCTTCTGGTTAAAATCCAATTCATCTTCGATACAAGGAAGACAGCCCTCACGTTGTCTGAAAGAAGAATATCGGCCATTATTTTTTTTCTCCAGTCCACCAAAATTAGTCCAGACCTCTGCACTGATTGGAAGTGCCTTCGGCATTTTTACCCTCACCACCGGACAAAGCGTTCCGTTTTGTTTGCTTGTTTGTTTTCGCTTCCGTTCCTCCGCCCGTCAGAACACAAGCTGAACGTCACGCACGCGCTTGCTTCTCAGCTCTCTCTCTCTCTCTCTCTCTCTCTGCAATATAAATAGCACAGAGGCCAGCCCATCGCTAAGTCCATCCCAGGGAAAGGAAAGGGAGGATACATGGGAGGAGGTAGAGGGAGGAAAGGGCGGAGAGGAGAGAAGGTGGCGGGGAGGAGAGAAGGCGGGGAGGGGAGGAGAGAGAGAAAAAAAAGTGTTTCATCGGACTTCTGCTAGATTCCATCTTCGGAAAGGGAATGAAAAGTGGCGAGGGTAAAGGATGGAGTTGACGTAAAGGCGGAGAGAATGAAAGCTGGGCGAGATGTTTTCTGCAGTGTCAAATCTCTCTCTCCTCTCTCTCTCCTCTCTCTCTCTCTCTCTCTCTCTCTCTCTCTCTCTCTCTCCTCTCTCTCTCTCTCTCGTTGTCTGTCTGTCTGTCTGTCTGTCTCTCTCTCTCTCTCTCTCTCTCTCTCTCTCTCTCTCTCTCTCTCTCTGTCTGTCTGTCTGTCTGTCTCTCTCCATTGTGGCCCGCGCCAGTGGTGCCAGATTTCAACTGTCGTAATGACCTTCCAGTTTCTACCTTCCCTTTGGATTTTCCCATAATTATGTGTCATCTGTCTGTTCATCAGGCTATGATCTATATTTACCTGCCCCCGTTCTCCTCCGCTCCTCCTCAAACCCACGCACTCCCCCCCCCCCCCCCCACACACACACACACACGCACCCACCCACCCACCCACACACACACACGCACGCACGCACGCACGCACACACACACACACACACACACACACACACACACACACACACACACACACACACACACACACACACTTGTTCTTTTTGTCACAGACCACCACGGAATGTACATCAGAGATGCCGGAAAACAGGTTATAACCAGAACGCTGCAGCTGAAACAGGGCACAGTTGTGACTGATAAATGAAATGAAATATAAAAAAAAAAGGACAAATAATGGATGGAAGTGTATTGGGACCATTGCACTTCCTTTGGAACCAGTCCCTTACCCCCAAATTCGGAACGCCTTCTCAAACTGGGACACAGTGTCTCTGGCAGCTTTAGACTTCCTCATCATGGGTTCAGAATACAGAGAGAGAGAGAAGAGAGAGAGAGAGAGAGAGAGAGAGAGAGAGAGAGAGAGAGAGAGAGAGAGAGAGAGAGAGTGAGTTCCGAATCACGCCTAACAATCGAAAGTGTCAGAATGCGAGTCTAGAGATGTCGCCAGATACAATACGGTGCACTCGGCATCATCGATGCCATACTGCCAGCATCATCAGTCGCAAATTCCATGCAGATTTTTTTTTCTGTGTGTGTGTGTGTGTGGTGTGTGTGTGTGTGTGTGTGTAAATGCGCTCGCTCTATTTGGTAGAATACTGTGATGGATGATCATAGTAGTGGCGGGGGTGTGATGTGCCAGTGTGTGTGTGTGTGTGTGTGTGTGTTGTGTGTGTGTGTGTGTGTATGTGTGTGTGTGTGTGTGTGTGTGTGCGTGCGCACGTGTGTGTGTGTGTGTGTGTGTGTGTGTGTGTGTGTGTGTGTGTGTGTGTGTGTGTGTGTGAGTCCCGGGCCGCGACCTGCCAGGCTGGAGGTTTGTGGGTGTGGTGAGCCCCATGTATAAAGAGCGGGAGCTTGGCCCAGGACCGTCCCTTTCTCGCTTCCCAAGCCTCCTCCACTATCACAACCACCGACACCACCGCCATTGCTACCGAAAGTCCCACCCTTTCTATACCGTCGGCCACACACCACAGACCGGCAAGTCACTGTCGATCTCGCGCTGGGCACGTGCTACTACTCACTGTTCATACCGTTGTACTGACAACTTACAGTTGGTAAGTCTCTAGTGATTAACAGCTCTGTATTGAGATTTTACTTTCGATGGATTTTCTTTGACGAATCTAGTTTTTTTTTTTTTCAATTGTTTTTTTTTTTAAATTCAGTGTGATTTTCTTATTTATTTGTTCTACTTATTCATTCATTTATTATCTGTTTATTTATTTATGTATTTATTTTTTGCTTTTGTTGTTTTTTGTTGTCACGGAACCGGTAATACGTATGTTTCCTCCGGTTATTGTTCTAGACTTTTGATTCCCTTCCTCTCTTCCCCCTCCCTCCCTAGCTCCCTCTCTTACCTCTCTCTCTCTCTCTCTCTCTCTCTCTCTCTCTCTCTCTCTCTCTCTCACACACACACACACACACACACACACACACACACACACACACACACACACACACACACACACGAACACACACACACACACATACTTCTAGGGGGCGGAGGAAGAAGGGGGGGGGGGATTTTTTTCCTTTTTTTTTCAACTGAAAGTGAAATCAGTGTGATAAAGAGTTTGTAGAGTTTCTACAAATCAATGACATAAGACAGAGAAACTGACAGTATGTTTGTACTAATTAATTAGATAAATTTGACAGACTGGTCACATGAAGTAGACAGAATCTTTACATGTTAAAATGTTGTTGATTTTCTGCTCTGAACAGGCTGTGTACAATCATGACGACTTCGTAAATATGTTTCTCGATAATTGCCATCCACCTCCAACTACCCTCCACCCCTCACCTCGTCCCCCCACACTCCACACCGCTACCCTCACCCTTCTCCCACCTGGCTTGTTCCCCCAGCTATTCTGATCCATTCCGTCGTGCGGATGATGATAACTGATTCTTCGTACGTTACTTATATCAGAAACAATTAACAATAATTTCTGAAAACACCGTAAACTTTCTCGTTCACATTGTCAAACTTAGGTTCATATGTGTGACAGGTAAGTTTACCGTTCAAGTTGTTGTTGCTTATTCCACGGACATTTGGACTGTCCGGCTTTGCTGTTATTCCGGCCAGAGTAAATTGACGAGAAAAAAAAAATGGTTGTGTCTGATGAAACGTCGTATTCAGCGAAGTGATACTGTGTTATGCAACTGGTGCGAATTCACTATGCACCTGCGTTTTATACGTGTCAAAAGGAGTGAGAACTCAGGAATCCCCTAAGTGTATTTACCAGGAGCTACAGGAGTTTACTGTGAGATAGTGATTATTTCTGTGTGCTGGCACTTGTTGACGTAAGGCCTACTGAACATGCAAAAAAAAAAATTTAAAAAAAATGCTAATCAACTGACATTGTAAAACCTAGTAGTTTTAATTCACTAAACATAGAACACAAACTACCTTCGTTCAGAGTTGTTACTGATGTGCTTGCATTCTCTTGTGTCCAGTTTTGCTTTTTTTGTTTGTTTGCTTTTGTTAATACGCGATAGTCTACTTGAAAAGAAATGAACTATCATGCGTTTACTCTCTCTGGCTCTCTCTCTCTCTCTCTCTCTGATTGTCTGTCTGTCTGTCTGTCTCCCCCCCCCCTCCTTCTCTCTCTAAGCCTACCTTGTGTTAGTTTCTCCAGATTTATTTTGGATCCCTGTGTTGCTAAATCAATCATGTCTACATCTTATCACTCACCCGCAATAATAGCAGAAGAAGAAAAAACTTCCTTTTATTATAGACAACCTGCCGTCTTCCTTGGTGTTCTTTTCGTAAACTTCACGGCAAACGTATTTGAGGTAGCTCTTTCAAGGCCAAAGTTAGGGGTAAAAGGTCAGCGGAAAACATGTACAGGTTTTTCTTTTTATTTCATATCACTTCGTACACCATACTTAGAGCCAATAGGCTGTTTTGTTTCTTTTCGCATTTACTGACGCTTTCAACATTTATAAAAGGTGCGGCAGGCAATAGAAATTGTCCCTTTCTCTCTCTGTCTCTCTCTTACACGGCGCGCGCGCGTGTGTGTATGCGTATGCACAGGCACGTTTGTTCGCACGTGCATGCGTCACGTGAATATGTGTGCATAGATCCCTATTTCTATGTGTGTGCATGTGTGTGTGCGTGTGCATGTGCATGTGTGTAGGTGTGTGTGTGTGTGTGGTGTGTGTGTGTGTGTGTGTGTGTGTGTGTGTGTGTGAGAGAGAGAGAGAGAGAGAGAGAGAGAGAGAGAGAGAGAGAGAGAGAGAGAGACAGACAGACAGACAGACAGACAGAGAGCGTATGAAACTGTAGGGCGCAATGAGTGGATGGTTCGCCGCAGCAGCTGTTGATAGTGAGATTATGGTCGTCACAAAGGGTTTTAACAAACATTGACAGAAACTGCTTATCGGAAATATTGTGAATATGAAGCGTCAACCTCTTCTTCACTGATTGAACAGGCTGTCAGAACTTTGATTTGGGCAGTGTGCGGTCAGGGAGGGCAACAGGGAGAGAGGTCAAACGTGAGGGTGAGGAGGGCGACAGGGGGAGAGGTTAAACGTGAGGGTGAGGAGGGTAAACAGGGGGGAGCAGGAAGGGGAAGACATGGGCCTGGTTTTTATAGACTGTCCTCTTTGAAACTTTCAAAAAAATGGATAAAATTTCATCAAGACTTGGTGAAATATTTAGAGGTTAGCAGTCCTCTCCCTTCGAAGGGAAACTCTCTAGGTAACAAAAGTTCTTTCAACCTTGTGAAAAGTTGTCAGTTCCATTCATTAGCATACTGTTGTTTTTTTTTTCTTCTTTTTTCTTCTTTTCTTATACTTCTGTTCTTTTCCTATGAGAAAAAAAGAGCGGTTACATAGTGTAGTGCGCGCAATTATTCTCGTTTGCTGGTCGCATAACTGGGTTGTTGCACAGCGTTTATTCTGTGTATTAACATCGGTTATCAATGTTGGTGCCAAAGCTCTTATGTCCAGTTTTCCACAGTTACAAACTTGTCAGTGTAGCAAGCAGATTTGGTAATACTGAAAGCTAATTAAGGTTAACAAAATGGTATTTTTCTTTGAAAGTGTAAAACGTGCGTGCGCACGCATGCGCGTTCTCGTTCACGCACTACGCGCACACAAAACGCAACACGAACGCACACGAGTGCGCGCGCATCCCACACACACACACACACCGAACACACAGACACAGACACACACACACACACACACACCACACACACACAACACACACACACACACTGTTCGCGTGATTTCTTTATGTCTGATAGATAGTATCTGGACTTCATGAAAATGAATCATACCGAACGTTCCATAACTTGCTGTTTTCTAAATCCTTACACTCTTTCTCATTATCTATTTCACACATTCGCACATTGTATATACACATATATAGTGTGCATCAGAAATTGGCCGGGGGGTATGTGTGTGGGGAGTGTGTGTGTGTAGGAATGGGGGGGGGGGGGGGGGGGGGGGGGGGGGGGCGGGAGAGGAGGATTTAAGAGGAAATCACGATAAACTCGTTATCAATAATTACAGTATGCACACCTTCTTACTACATAACAATACTTATATTATTACTGAATGATAAGATCACCATGAGAACCAAGTATGATGCCCACATGGTTACCGTATCACGATGTCCGCATCATGACGCCATCACGATATCAATTCTACAATCAAATCGCGAAACTCACTTAACAACTGAAGCCCAGTATCCACAATGATAATCGAATCGCAGAATCAAGGATATGAACCGTAACCATAACAACCCTGATGCGGCCTACGGGGTCGGCAGGGCAAGAAAGAACGCGACAACTATTGGTTGCAGCCCAGCCATCCACGAGGGCCATTTCAGGGCACAAACCTCGACAAAGTCCTTTTTTTTTACACGGTCAATAACATTTTTTAAAAATGAAACCCGCAAAAAAGGATTCAAAATCTTTCTTCCATAAGATCAGACGAAAAATAGTAATGTCCTTTTAGAACTAGATAAAACAAAAATCATATAAGGTGGAACATATTTGAACAAGATTTTCGTGGAGTCTAAGGTAAAGAGTTTGTCTGACATCTTGTAAGTCTCACCACTTTATGAGAACATGTTTTATAGGGAGTGGCACAACACACGGAGTGCATCACGGAGCTTTTTCGTGTCTTAAACGATACGTGTGGATGTGAAAAGCGTGGCCTGAGCAGAATCCACACAAAACTGTTTCTCCTTTACGGTTGCCAGTGACAGATTGGAATTATTCTTTAAGGTTTGAACGGATTCGTTATAAACGGAATCATGATGTCCACTTCGTAAGTGAATCACAGAATCAGATTTATAACTGATCACAATATCCACTTCATAGACTCACGATACTTACAACCATGCTGAATCAGGATTTCCATAAGCAAGTCATGGTATCCACAGCTAAACTGATCCACGGATCAAAACTGAATAGGTACTCACGCGTTAGCCCTGACATCACTTCATTGAGAAGCCTGGGCACAGAAAAGTAGACAGGAAGGAAGCACAGAAACCAAAGAAATCATGCCTTTTAACACTCTGAGAAATGCCAGGAGAGGTTAAAAAAAAAAAAAAAAAATTACTCTCCTCCAAAACGAAGAGAATCAAAGCCTTTTGAAATTTGGAGCGATGCTTTGTTTTCTAGCGGTGACAAACCACCTCTTTCTTTTACAAAACAGAACAAAAAGAAAAATTCAAATCTTTAAAATCATGAGAAAAGCTTTTGCTCTGGTACTGATGGACAAGTTGATTCTACCGACATGCTGTAGAACATTTCGACCTTCATGCGTCCAGTCACTGAAATAGATCTATTTGGTTTGCCTGTGTCTGATTGTTTTCTTCTTCTCACGGCAAGTTGCATGGATAGGATGGAACGACTCGGACACACTGGAAATTCCTGACAAAACTCGTCATGCGTGAAGTAAGGCGGACTTCGTTGATTTCCTTGATGGCGAGTGACGGCATGTTAGGCGCGATTCCATCTGTTCGTTTACGGTTTCGGATACGGCATCCGTTACAGTGTCCGATAAAACTTTGCATGCACCAGATTGGCGTTGACAACGTACTGCGAGCGTTTTACCACAGAGAGCTGTTCATTTCCCGCCCTTTTCATTTCCGTCACAGCACCTCTTCACTCGAAGAGTTCCCATTTCCGCAGACATGCTGTACCACACTAACATTGTCATAGTCCACCTTGCTCTGGTTATGCAGAGCCACATTTTCTCTCGCCAGTTTTATGCACACACACACACACACACACACACCCCACACACACACACAACACACCACACACACACACGCACACACATCATTTTTGAATGTCAGAGGTTAAGACCTATCTTACAAGTGATTTCTGAAAATTGTATTGAAGGCGTTTTCAAAAATGCTACTAGTTTGTTAAATATTGCGAGATGTTTACTTCATAGTCCTGTAGGACATTTGTTATAGACAAGTTGATTGAAATTTTTGTTAATGCTCATTTTTCTGACTCCCCCCCCCCCCCCCTTAGCAAGAGACATAAATAAATACACACACAATACGGTCCCCCCCCCCCTCCCCTCCTCCCCACCCCTCCCTCCCCCCCCCCCCCCCCTTCCCCCGTCTAAATCACTATGTGGATAGACGTTAAATTCAAGAAACAACAACACCAACCACACACACACCCCACACACACACACACACACACACACACACAAAACACAAAATATATATATAGATCAGTACATTTAAATGCCTAAAACAATTTTTTAAGTGCTCAACCCCTTGGGGAGCAACATTAGTTAAAACAAGTTAAAAGAGGAGTCTTAAAACTCCTCTTTTAACTTGTTTTAACTATAAAATATATATATATATATATTATATATATTTATATATATATATATATATATATTTATATATATATATATTAAGAAGTGCCCCATGTCGACAACAGTCGCGCTCGTGGCTGACAAGGCCAATGCAGACCGGCCATAGTGGCTGAAATGTAAAGACCTGATCAGGGTTCGATCTCACCAGTGCTATGAGCTGCCTTCTCTCAACTGTAGCGAGCTTACTCACCAATGCGTGGTTCCTCACGTAGTTCCAAGGTGATTTTTCTGCGTTAAACATGCCATGAAAGGTCACAAGAAAAGGATGGGAATGATAGACACCCATCCGTTATGGTGCGGCATTCATTCAATACATGCTCTGATCAAGACAAACGTTTCCTAACCGCAGCTGTAGCCGTTTCTGTATCTGTACATATGGATATGAAGCCTTGCTCTTTACTACTTGCGTGGCTTACGCAATAGTTAGAACCATAGCTATAAACAGATAAACAATGGGGGTTTTATCTCTCAAATTGTGCTCCAGTCCATTAATGCCGTAATGTTCGAGCTAGATCTAGAGAGATTGGGGATGTGTGATCGTCCTCCTCTTTTCTTCTTCCTACAGTTTCTGTCTTGACTGAAATCTTCTCTCTCTCTCTCTCTCTCTCTCTTCTCTCTCTCTCTCTCTCTCTCTCTCTCTCTCTCTCTCTCTCTCTCTCTCTTTCATACACGCCAAAAAAGAAACCTTTACTGAACAAACGTGTGCGTTATGAATAAGCAGAGCCGGACTCGGAAGAGGAAAGGAGGGGGGGGGGGGGGGGGAGAAGAGCGCAAAATACCTGGGTTCCAGGTTCCTTCTCCCCTTCCGCCTCTCGTCCTTGAACACTCTCTTTCCGTCCTTCCTTACTGTTTTTAAAGCTGATGCATTGGATTTCATCTGTCAGGCTAAGGCTTCAATGTCATTTTAATACCTTAAAATGTTTCATCTTCTGGTGGCGTTGCCCATTTGACCTCCCCCGTTCCCCCCCCTTCTCAAAATATTTCCCCCACCAAGGTTGTGCCCTGAACTCTTGGCGCCCAAACTCTACCCTCCCTTCCTAACCGTTACCCACGTCCGGCCTTGGTGAGCTTCGGAGAAGGAAACCATTGGTTGATGACTAAGAGGAGATGTGACAGACTTTAGTTCTAAAGGACAGGGCTCGCTGTGTCTGAGCACAGGCCATGGCGCACCATTCAGGGCGATGAAAAGATCAGACAAAGCATAAACAAGTCTTAACCTTTCTTTGTCTTGAAGGAAAGGTTTCCAGAAGGGGAGAGCAGACATAAACGATCTCACCTTTCCCGTTGGGAACAAAAAGAAATTTCTGTAAGAGAAGACCAAGCATAAACAAGTCTTAGGTGCGCTAGTCTGGAGGAAACCCATTCTGTTGTTGTGGGGAAATTGGATCTTTAAGTTTTTCCTGTTTTTCCTTTTTTGTGAACAGAGGGTTACGGATGGCGAGGAGAGAGAGAGAGAGAGGAGAAGAAAAAGAGAGGGGAAGTGGGAGAGAGAGGGGAGAGAGGGGGGAAAAATTTTTAAGAGTGACGGATGGGGTGAAAAGGGTTTGGGGAAAGGAGAGGGGGAGCGAAGCGGGGATGGGTGTGGGGCAGGGGAGGAAAAAGGGGAAAGGGGTGGGTGGGTAAAGAGGTGGATTTTCAGAAAAACAGGCCCATATGCCTGCAAGTCCTTTAAGGGCTATTGTTCGAAAAGCCCCCCCTACAACTGCATTTTTTGGATTAAAAAAAAAAAAGTCGTTTTTCCCTTTCCCCCATTTTTTTGTTTTAAATTTAAAAGCACCATTTTTCCCATTGTTTATTATAAAACATTGCTTTTCTTTTTTCTTCTCCTTTTTCTCCTTCTCCTCGTTGGTATCTTTTTGAGATAAAATTGATGATGTTTCATTGCTTTATAGCCCACCCCGATGAAAAAGGGTCATATCAGGTGGTTGTTGGTTGATGTTTGATGATGATAAATGGAGGGATGATGATGATGATGTTGATGATGATGGATAAATGATGATGAGATGATGTTGATTGATGATGATCACTGTCCCCTCCTCCCCCTCCTCTTTTTCATCTTTCTTTGCCTGATATGGCCCCTTTGCGTCGGCTGGGCTGTACGCAAAAATGAATTTATCATTTATTCACCTTTATTTCCTAATTATCATTTCACTTTCACGATCGTAAACATCATCGTCCAGTTTTTATCCCTTACTTTTTTCCTTTTTTACAGGGTTTTTTTTGGGCGATTGTTTTTTCTTTTTTTCTTCACTCATGAATCGGTCATTGTCTCCGTTGGTCTAGTATTTTGTTTTTGCTGGTAGTATTTTTTATTGGGCCTTTTTTGAAATTGTTTTTCATATTTAGCTTTTCAGTCAACCATTTTCTCCTTCTCTCTCTCTCTCTCTCTCTCTCTCTCTCTCTCTCTCTCCCCTCTCTCTCTCTTCTCTCTCTCTTTGGTCTAGTATTTTTTTTCTTTTGGTAGTATCTTTATGACTTTTTGAATTGTTCTCATAAATTTTTCTTTTCAGTCAACCAAATTTTTCTCCTTCTCTCTCTCTCTTCTCTCCCTTTTCTCTCCCCTCTCCTCTCTCTCTCCCCTCTCTCTCTTCTCTCTCTCTCGGTCTTTAGTATTTTGTTCTTGCGGTTGATTTTTTGGGGCTTTTTGAAATTTTTTTTCTTATTTTGCTTTTCAGTTTAACCTTCTCTCCTTCTTTTCTCTTTTCCCCTCTCTCTCTCTCTCTCTCTTTTCTCTCTCTCTCTTCTCTCTCTTCTCTCTTTTCTTCTCTCCGGTTAGGGATTTTGTTCTTGTGGTAGTTCTTTATTTTACTTTCTTGAAATTTTTCTCATATTTAGTTTTCGTCAAAAAAAATTTTCCCTTTCTCTCTCTCTTTTCTCTCTTCCTCTCTCCCCTTTTCTCTCTCCTTCTCTCTCTTTTTTCTCTCTTCTCTCTTCTCTCTCTCTCTCTGTCTGTATTTTGTTCCCTTGGGTGGGGGTATTTCCCCCCATTTTACTTTTTTGAAATTGTTTCATATTTAGCTTTTCGTCAACCCTTCTCTCCTTCTCTCTCTCCTCCTCTCTCTCTCTCCTCTCTTCTCTCTCTCTCTCTCTCTCTCTCTCTTTTCTTCCTTCTCTCTCTCCCCTCTCTCGGGGCTAGTATTTTGTTTTTGCTGGTAGTATCTTTATTGACTTTCTTGAAATTGTTCTCATATTTAGTTTTTTTAGTCAACCTTTCTCCCCCCTTCTCCCCCCCTCCCCCTCTTCTCTCTCTCCCCTCTCTCTCTCTCCCTCTCTCTCCTCTCTCCGGTCTAGTATTTTGTTCTTGCTGGTAAATATCTTTATTGGGCTTTCTTGAAAAATTTTTCTATATTTGCTTTTTTAGTTTAACCATTCTCTCCTTCTCTCTTCTCTCTTCCTCTCTCCTCTCTCTCTCTCTCTCCTCCTCTTTTCTCTCTCTCTCTCTTCGGTCTGTATTTTTTTCTTGCTGGTAGTAAACTTTATTGACTTTTTTTGAAATTGTTCTCATATTTTGGTTTTCAGTCAACCCTTCTCTCCTTCTTTTCTCTCTCCTTTTCTCTTTTCTTTTCTCTCTCTCTTTTCCCCTCTCTTCTCTCTCTCTCTCTCTCTTTTCTCGTCTAGTATTTTGGGTTTTTGCTGGTTTGGTTTTTATTTACTTTCTTGAAATTGTTCTATATTTTAATTTTTTTGTCAAACCTTTTTCTCCCTTTTCTCTCTCTCTCTCTCTCTCTCTCTCTCTCTCTTCCCCTCTCTCTCTTTTCTCCCCTCTTCTCTCTCTTCTTCTCTCTTGTCTAGTATTTTTTTCTTGTGGTAGTATCTTTTAAATTTACTTTTTTGGGAAAATTTTTCTTTATATTTAGTTTTTAGTCAACCCTTCTCTCTCTCTTTTCTCTCTCTTCTCTTCTCTCTCTCTTCTCTCTCTCCCCTCCTCTCTTTCTCTCTCTCTCGGTCTAGATTTTGTTTTTTCTGGTAGTATCTTTTTTGACTTTTTTGAAATTGTTCTCATTTTAGCTTTTCAGTAAACCCTTTTTCTCCTTCTCTCTCTCTCTCTCTTTCTCTCTCTTTTCTCTCTCTCTCTTCCCCTTCCTTTTCCCATCTCCTCTCTCTCTCACCAACCCCAACCCCACACACACACACACATATATATATACATAATACATACAAGACAACCCCCGTGCCCCGCGTGAAACACACACACACCCCACACACACACACACACACCCACCCCACACACACCAACAAACACAACAACACACACACAAAAACACCACACACAAACACACACACAAAACCACGCACGCACGCACGCAAAGCACGCAATCACCACCACACACCAAACACACCCCACCCCACACACACAATAAACCAAAACACACACACCACACACACACACCACACACTCACACACACCACCACACACATTTAAAAAAAAAGAGGGGGAGAGAGAGGGGGAGAGAGGGGAGAGAAAAAAGGAGGAGAAGAGGGGGGAGAGGGGAGACAGGCAGACGGAAACCCACAAACAGGAAAAGAGAGAAAAGGGTGGGGAGGGGAAGAGAGAGGAGAGAAGGGGAGGAGAGAGAGAGAAAGAGGAGAGAAGAGAGAGAGAGGAAGAGAGAGAGAGAGGAAGGATGAGAGAGAGGAGAGGATGTATACACAGACCTGAGAGCAGACAGACCAATGTTACTGCATGTTACAAATCAACAGGGCTGCTGACACAAATTGCAGGTATCTGGATGGTCTGCCGTTTACATTGTTTACTGCACGTGAGCATACAAATCCACCACCACCTCCACTACGATCCATTACACCCACCCCAACCACCTTCCTCCCACTTCCCGTCCACAGATTCAGATGATTTATTCACATAATAAGTCAAGGACCCAATGAAGGGGTGTTTGATCACACAAAGTACAAGAGTTATATCAATGCAAATAAATAACGAAACAAAACATGAAATTCGAAGGCAATTTCAAGAAGTGAAAAGAGATGAACAGAGTAGGCTCAATTTAAACAAAGATGGTTGTCTGTAATATTTGGGCTTGATAAACTTTTCTCTGATGCTCATAAGAGCCGGGCAGGAAAGTGCGAAGTGTACATCGGTTTCCTTTGACAAAGCAAATCACAATTATTACATGTTCGATATCTAAACTGATGGATGGCTAATGCAAATAAACCCGTCCACGGAAAGAGAGAGAGAGAGAGGGGGGATGAGGAGGAGGAGAGATAGAGAGAGAGAGAGAGAGGAGAGAGAGAGAGAGAGAGAGAGAGAGAGAGGGGGGGGGGGGAGGAGAGAGAGAGAGAGAGAGAGATGAGAGAGAGAGAGAGGAGGAGAGAGAGAGAGAGAGGAGAGAGGGGCATAAAGCATAATAAGTTATGCGCCATTGCCACGTTTGCCTACAGAGTATCACATGCCCTGAAATCATTTCAGTACCTGTAACCCTTATTACACTGATGATTTATGGCGAAAAAAAGCTGAAAGCAGTGTCATCAGCGTTCGATTTTGCAGAGTTCGATCCTAGGATTAAAAGCTGTGCGAACTTTGGACTAGATATATATCATTATCAACATAGTGCGAAAGCTTATCTTGATAAACTTATTCGGCACACACGTCCGCTAGAGGTTCATCCATTTCAACACACACTCCAGTCCTGCAGCACACCAGTTCATGGCAGCAGACGAGGTGAAAACAGAGACAAGATGGAGTGCCTTTGGCCTTTCTGTTGTGCTCGACAGAAACTTCTTTGCTTCACGTGCACTGTTCGTCACTTTGTTCTAGCTGCGAATCTCTATGGCAGCTCGATTCTTTGCAGGCCCAAAAAGTGAACCTAGCATAGCAGTGTTGACGGAGTGGTTTAACTCATTCGTTGTTGTTTTTCAGCGATGTCATTCGCAGGTTCGCAAAATCCTCTTCACAAGCTGGTGAAAGTGCAGTCCAGCTGAGCTCTTTCGATCACTCCCAAGTTTGGCAGCTCTTAATACCACACAGTTTTTGTTTTTAGATCACAATTTCCTCCAAGTGGATGACGCAGAGCGCTTTTTTTCATTCTATCCATTTGGTTATTGTTTATGTATTATACGCAGAAGAACCCCATTTTTAACACGGTGCTATCGAGAATTCTACACTATTTTTGACTGCTGGTTATCGTTCAGTGTACTGTGTTCATAAATAGTTGTTCAACCGTTTCGTCATGATGTCAGGTTATATCAATCATCTGGTACATGTCTTGGCATGTTGCACTAGAAGGCATACTTTGTGCCTACCCCTCCCTCCCCACATCTTTAACAAGCAGAATAAACTGATTCACCTTTCCCGTATGGGAACAAAAAGAAATTCTGTAAGTGAAGACCAAGCCAATAAACAAGTATTAGGTGCCGCTAGTCTGGGAGGAAACCATTTCTGTTGTTGTAGGGAAATTGGAGCCTTTAGTGTTTCTGATTTCAATCTTCTGTGAAAAGATTGTTACGGATGGCAAGAGTGAGAGAGAGAGCAGTGGGAGTATGAGGAGAGAGCGATCGTGACAGAGAGAGAGAGAGTGAGGAGAGAGGGGCGCGAAAATTTTAAGGAGTGACGGATGTGGCATGGAAGGTGGAGGAGGGAGAGGGAGGAGCGCGATGCGGGGATGGGTTGTGTGGGCCAGGGGACGGGACAAAAGAGGAAGGTGGGTGCGTTAAAGAGGTGATTTTCCAGACCAACAGCGTCATATCGGCCTGCCAATTTCCGTTACAAACGGCTTAATGTTCGAAAGCCACCTACAACTGACTTCATTTTGTGTTACAAAAAAATGTCGTGTTACCTCTCCATTTTTTTGTTTTCTATTAAGACACCACTCTCTTCAATTGCTATTATGAACATTCGATTATTTTTCTTCTCATCTTTCTCCATTTTCATCGTTGGTATCGATTTGATGTTATAATGATGATGATTCATTGCATATAGACCCAAGCCGACTGTAAATGGTCATATCAGGCGGGATGATGGTGGATGTTGATGATCGATGATGGAATGATGATGATCGTTGATTGATGATTGAGTTGATGACGTTGATGATGTTTGATGATGTGATGTTGAGATGTTGATCACTGTCCTCCTCCTCCTCCTCCTCATTATCATCTTATTCTGTCCTGATCTCGGGCCGTTTGCATCGGCTGGGCTGTTACGCAAGGATGAATCATCATCATCCACCATCATTATCTACATTATCATATCACTTTTCCACGCCTCGTCATCATATCGTCACAGTTATTATCATTACTTTTCCATTAAATACAGGTTTTTTTTTGAAGATGTTATTCGTTTTACTTCTCTATGAAACTCGGTCATTGTATCCGTTGGTCTAGTTTTTTGTTCTTGCTCGGTTGTATCTTTATTGACTTTCGTGAAATTGTTCTCATATTTAGCTTTTCAGGTCAACATGCTCTCTTCTCTCTCCTCTCTATCTCTCTCCTCTCTCATCTCTCTCTCATCTCTCTCTCTCTCTCTCTCTCTCGGTCTAGTATTTTGTTCTTGCTGGTAGTATCTCTTTATTGGACTTTCTTGAAATTTTTCTATATTTAGCCTTTTCAGTCAACCATTCTCATCCTTCCTCTCTCTCTCTCTTTCTATCTATCTATCTACTCTCTCTCTCATCCTCATCTCTCTCTCTATCTATCCGGCATCTAGTATTTTGTTAATTGATGGTAGTATCATTTATTGTCCTTTCTTGAAATTCTGTTCTCATTTTGCTTTTCAGTCAACCAATTCTCTCCTTCTCTCTTCTATCTCTCTCTTCTCCTCTCTATCTCTCTACTCTCCTCCTCTCTATCTCTTCTCTCCTCTCTCTCTCTCTCTCTCTCTCTCCTCGGTATAGTAGTATTTTCGTTAATTGCTGGTGTTATCTTTATTGACTTTCTCTTGATATTGTTCTCCCATTTTTAGCTTTTCAGTCAACCATTCTCTACTATATCTCTCTCTCTCTCCTCTCTCTCTCTCTCTCTGCTCTCTCTCTCTCTCTCTCTCTATCTCTCTCTCTCTCTCTCTCTATATGATCTAATAATTTGTTCTGCTGGTAGTATCTTTATTGAATTTCCTTGATATTCGTTATCAATCTTTGCTTTTCAGTCAACATTCTCTCCTTCTCTCTCTCACTCTCTTCCTCTCTCTCTATCTCTCTCTATCTCTCTATCTCTCTCTCTCTACTCTCTCTCATCTCTCTCTCTCTCGGTCTAGTATTTTGTTCTTGATGGTAGTATTCTTTATTGACTTTCTTGACAATTGTTCTCCATATTTAGCTTTCATAGTCAACCATTCTCTCCTTCTATCTCTCTCTCTCTCTCTCTCTCTCTCTCTCTCTATCTCCTTGTATCCTCTCTCTCTCTCTCTCTCGGTCTATTATTTTTGTTCTTGCTGGTAGTATCTTTATAGACTTTCTTGATATTGTTCTCATATTCTAGCTTTTCAGTCAAGACCTTTCTCTCCTTCTCTATCTCTCTCTCTCTCTATCTCTTCTCTCTCTCTCTCTCTTCTCTCTCTCTTATTCTCGCTCTCTCTCGTCTCTCTCTCTCTACGGGTCTAGTATTTTGTTCTTGCTGGTAGTATCTTTATTGAATTTCTTGAAAAAATTTGATCTCATATTTTGCTTTTTCAGTTTCAACCATTCTCTCCTTCTCTCTCTATCTTCTTCTCTCTTCTCCTCTCTACTTCTCTCTCTCTCTACTTCCTCTCTCCTATCTCTCTCTCTCTCTCTCTGTCGAGTATTTTGTTCTTGCTGGTAGTATCTTTATTGACTTTCTTGAAATTGTTCTACAATATTTAAACTTTTCAGTCAACAATTCTCCTCCTTCTCTCTCTCTCTCTCTCACTCTATCTCTCTCTCTCTCTCGACTCTATCTCTTACTCTCTCTCTCGTCTAGTATTTTGTTCTTGCTGGTAGTTTCTTCTATTGAACTTTCTTGAAATTGTTCTAATATTTAGCCTTTTCAGTCACCATTCTCTCTCTATCTCTCTCTATCTCTCTATCTCTCTCTCTCTCTCTCTCTCACTCCTCTCTCTCTCTCTCGGTCTAGTATTTTGTTTCTTGCTAGGTTTTTTTTAAGTATTTTTATTGACTTTCTTGAAATTGTCTCCATATTTGCTTTTCAGTTCAACATTCTCTCCTTTCTCTATTCTCTCTCTCTTCTCTCTCTCTCTCTCTCTCTCAGATCTCTCTCCTCTATCTCTCTCTCTCTCACCACACAAACACACACACACACAACACTATATATTACCTACCATACATACAAAGACACCGCGTGCGCGAGTGAACACACCTCACCAACACACACACACACACACACACACACAACACCACACCACACACTCACAAACATACACACACACCACACACACACCACAACACACACACAACAACGCACACACACGCCGCAAGCACGCACGCACGCACTCACACACACACCACACACACACACACACACACCACACACAAACACATTACACACATCACAACACACACACACACACACACAACACACACACACACACACACACACCATACACAGATAAAGAGAGAGAGAGAGAGAGTAGAGAGTGAGAGGAGGAATGAGAGAGAGATGGAGATGAGAGAGAGAGAGAGACAGGATGACGGACCGACAAACAGAAGAGAGAGAGGAGAGAGAAGAGAGAGAGAGTCGAGAGGCGAGAGAGGAGAGGAGAGGAGAGAGAAGTGACGCGAAGATGCAGAGAGAGAGAAGAAGAGAGAGAGTTGACGAGTCGAGAGAGAGGAAGAGAAGAAGTAGACGAGACGAAGAGAGGAGAGGGTTGAGAGAGAGAGAAGAGAAGGGAGAGAGATGTATACACAGACATGTGAGCTGACAGACCAATGTTACTGCATGTTACAAAATCATCAGGGATGATGCACAAAATTGCTGGTATACCTGGATGGTCTGACGTTTTAAATTGTTTACTGCACACGTGAGCATACAAATCCAACACCACCTGCCACTACGATCCATTACACCCACCCCAACCACCTTACTCACTCTTCCCGTCCACAGATTCAGATGATTTATTCACATTATAAGTCAAGGACCCCAATGGAAGGGGTGTTTGATATCACAAGTACCAAGAGTTATATCAATCAAAATAAATAAACGAAAAACAATACATGATTTTCGAAGGCAATTTCAAGAAGTGAAAAAAGAGATGTACCAGAGTTAGGCTCTCAATTTTAACAAAGATGGTTGTCTGTATTATTTGGGTTGTAAACTATTCTCTGTTGCTCATACCGAGCCGCGCAGGTAAACGTGCGAAGATGTGTCCATCGGTTTACTTTGACAAAGAAAATCACAATTATTACATGTTCGAATCTAAACTGTTGGAGGGACTAATGCAAATAACCCGTCCACGGAAGAGAGAGAGAGAGAGGGGAGGCACGGAGAGAGAGAGAGAGAGAGAGAGATGATGAGAGAGAGAGAGAGAGGAGAGAACGGTGAGTGAGAGTAGAGAGAGAGAGAGCTGGGGGTTAGGCTGGGAGGGAGTGAGAGAGAGAGAAGAGTGACGTCGAGAGGAGAGACGAGAGAAGTGACGAGTAGAAGAGAGAGAGAGAGGGGCATGCTCTAACACACAGCATTATAAGTTATGCGCCATGGCCACGTGTGCCTGACCAGAGTTTCAACATGCCCTGAATCATTTCAGTACCTGAAACCCTTATTACACTGACGATTTATGGCGAAAAAAAATAGCTGAATGCAGTGTCATCTGCGTTCGATTTTTGCAGAGTTCGATCCTAGGATTAAAAGCTTGTGCCAACTTGGGCTAGTAATAATCATTTTCAACATAGGGCGATAAGCTTAATTGATTAACTTATTCGGGCACAAAAGTCGCTAGAGGTTCATCCATTTAAACTCACACTCCAGTCCTGCATCACACCAGTTAATGGCAGCAGAAGAGGTTGAAAAAAGAAAACAGGAGACAAGATGGAGTGCCTTTGGCCTTTCTGTTGTCGATCGACAAGAAACTTCTTTGCTTCACGTGCTCTGCTTCGTCACATTTGTTCTAGCTGCGAATCTCTATGGCAGCAATCACGATTCTTTGAAGGCCCAAAAAGTGACTAGCTTAGCAGTGTTGACGGAGTGGTTGTTTTAACTCATTCGTTGTTGTTTTTCAGCGAAGAGTCAATTCGCAAGGTTCGCAATATCCTCTTCACTAGTGGTTTTGATAGTGCAGTCAAGCTGAGCTCTTTCGATCTCTCCCATGTTCGGCAGCTCTTAATACCACACAGTTTTTGTTTTTAGATCACAATTTCCTCAAAGTGGTTGACGACAGAGCGCTTTTTTCATTCTATCATTTTGGTCTATTGTTTTATGTATTATACGACAGAAGAACAACATTTTTAACACGAGTTGCTATCGAGAATTTACATATTTTGAACTCCTGGTTATGTTCAGTAGTACTGTGTTCATAATTTGTTGTTCAAACGTTTCGTCATGATGTCAGGTTTTATCAATATCTAGGTACATGTCTTGGCATGTTGCCACTAAAAAGAACCCCTGCTCAATTACATTACTGTGAACTACCACCTCCACTCCCCCACAATCATTTAAACACAATTTTCTTTTCTTTCGTTGTACTTTGATTTTCATCTTATTTTTAGTTATCAGTACTTTTGCTGACACAAATAAAGGTTTTTATTATTCTTCATTTACATTCTTCGTTCCACTTTTGCAGTGGTACACAGGTCTCAGTGTATACTGGCATTTGGATAAGCAAGGCCGGACCTTTTGCAATGGACCATAGGTTGTGTCTACTTGCATTTGGATAAGTCTAGCCGGTTCAGTTAGTTTGGGAGATGGATGGGGACTAATATACTCTTGGGGCTGTCGTAGTTTCCCGGCTCTGAGTCCAATGGGCATTGACCTTGATGGGGATCTGTGGGAACGATCCAGACACTGAGCCAAAGTTCTCGTATTTTCGCAACAACCGTAAAATTTTAAATTGATTGGTCTACCTTCACCATTATTACATTTCACGTACACAAAAAGTAACTCTAGTGTAGCTACAAACATCGGTGAAACAAATTTAACTTTTACGCATTGAAAAGCAGTGAAGAGAGGATAGGGTACTAAGGATCTTTGTTCTGACGGTCTGTCTTAACAATCATTACCGAGTTTTCATAGTTGGTGACCAAATTAATTATGAATTATGATAGATCAATAGGAGTGTTCTATTTTAATGGCCACTACAGCTCTCTCTCTCTCTCTCTCTCTATCTATCTCTCTCTCTCTCTCTCTCTTCTCTTAGCGGCGCGCGCGCGCTGACGCGCGGCTGCATGCGCGCGTATGGGTGTCTTCTGTGTATGTGTGAATATATGTGTATTTCGTTTGGCTGAGTCTGTTCGGGTGCCTGTTCAGATGTTTTGCAACGACTTGTTACTTTTATCTAACAGAAGTGCGTTCTATGGTGTTGTTGACAAACAATAAAAATGGTGCGTCGACATCGAAGTGACTTCCACTCAGTGGCTAAAAAGACAGAGCAAAATGTGCTGACGTTGAGGCGTGAATTGTTGTAGACAAAAACAAAAAAATAAAAACTGGTGCGTCGGTCTATCGAAGTGCTAACCACTCAGTGGGTTTAATAGACAGAACAAAATGTTGCTGACACTGGTGAGTGTCTGACCGAGTGCTCTGTTATTGAGAGAATATATCGAGTTCATCATATTGTCCAATACTATTTATTTCATTTCTATTTTTTTCCTTTGAACATTGTTTACCTTTTTTGTTTATGTTGTTGCACAATTGTTTGTAACTTTGAACTTTTGCTTGTTTTATGTCATTATCATTTTTGCATTGAAGAATTGTTCTGTTGTGTGCTGTACCCTATACGGAACCCATTTGTGTTTGTATTTAAGTAAACAAAGAGAGAAAAATAATCACCTATAGAAAAAGAGACTGAACAAAGACTCTGCACGCAGGAGACTTCTGACAATACTGACTATTTACTGCGAGCGAGGCAATATTGTGCTTTGCCAACTCGTAGTTACAAGTGCGACTATACGTGACTTGTGTTTTTTGTATGCGAGTGGGTTTTTTTTAACGACGTGTTTTAATTTTGGGTTGTTGGTTCTTGCTTTGCTCTTAAGTTTTCATTTTACTTTTTTCTTTTTTTTCTCTTCATCTCTCTCGATACCCTTAATCGTCCTAATTCGCTTCTATTTCCTTAAGTGTTACGGTGTGGTAAACCAGCACCCTTATTCCTTCTCTTATATGTGGCTTTTTTCGTGTTCATTGACTATACAAATATTAACCGACAGTTAACGGTGCAAATGTTCGTCTCCTATAACTCATCAATCAGTTAAACATAATTGAAATGTCCTTTGGACTGAATCTCATTGCCCTGCTTTTAGGATTTTTGTGTGTTCTTGGACTTTTTTATAATTGATGATTTTATATTTTATAATTGTTGTTGTAACTGTATGTCTATTTTGTTTTATTGCTCAGTGGAATTTGCTCTAGAGTTAATTCACCAATGGTACCATTGTAATTGTAATTAATACTGATACTGGATTACGCAATGGTCACCTATATGTTTATCATGCCATTTTAGTTTCATGATGTCTGTTTTCTCTAAACGAATCCATTCTATTCATCTCTGCCTTGGGTCTTAGTTGATGTCGCTTGACTCCAGTATTCACTGTACAGCTTTATCCATAAACTAAACTTTTCTTTGTCCGACAGCGATGAACAATCACTTTGGTGAAACAGGACTTGGGAATTTATATTCTTCAAAGCATCGCTCACTGTACAAAAAGGGCGGAGTGTACCTTGAGCTGATAATGTTTGTATGCATGTGGATGCAGGTCAAAACCCTCCAACTAGCCAACTTCTAGTTGGATAATGTTTACTGTGGGAATCCCGCTTGCCAATTTACTTTGGTATGACAACTTTGTACAACTTGTTGGATGATGCATATGTGTGCTATCAATGTAATCCTGATCGGGTGATTTAACAATTGATCTGTTTAAAACGGCCAGCCTGCCTGGGACTGCGACAACCTCACTCTTTGACTCTCGCCATCAGCTTTTTCTTAATCCAACTAGGAATGCTAAAGCCCATCTTATACATTGCGGGATCATATTACACGACAACAAAGCCATGGTATCCATTATAACAGTGGGCAACAAAAGCCATCAGCGACCACTGTCTCATTTTGTGTACTTGGTCTTGTTAAACTTACCGAGCAGAATAAGGGCCACACAACCATTCAATTTCGTGCTCTCAAAAAATAGTCAGTTAAAGGATGAATTTTTCTGAACTTAAGCTTTTTGCTACTTTCTTCAGTGTAAATTTTACACAGATACAATGAAGAGTATAATTTCCTGGTATAATATTTTCTCTCAATCGTTGAATATACATTACCCCAACTTAGAAGAAAAAAGGGTGTAAAACACAAGTGTAATTACCAGCTGGCTGACAAAGACATTATTATAGAAATGCACTGAGGGATGCAATTAAAACGCAATAAAAAGTAGCATGAATATAAAAAGCAGAGAAACAGAGTTTCTGAGTTGTTATGAAAATCAAATTCTGAGCCATTTTAGGAAACTGAATAAACGCTAAAAGGGATCACAGCCATCATTTTGGAGTGCTGCTTAATGATATAACTGACAAGTCGAAAAAAGATATCAGATAATACTGCGACTAGGTGGTCTGCTATCAATTTCAACTATCATTTCCTTCGTTTACGAGTATCAGTTACAAACGGCTGCCAAATCTTACTTCTTTAATCGATATGAGTGTCTCTCGCTGTTCTCCAATCGTTGTGCCAAGAACGTTTAAATATAGAGAGATTCATTTAGCTTACCATTGCTTGACTATTAAGAAGTTGGTTCCTTAATTTCAAAACTTAAAAATAAAAAAAGAAATGGGTCCAGCAATCTTAAATGCTTCTATACTCAAGCTTGCTCTACCTTACATTGTGTTATACCATTTCGTATGTTTATAATTTGTGTATTGATCCAGATTGTATTCCATGTGGTCTAAAAGGCAGCAAAAGTCTTACTCCACCTTAAACAAATACAAGAGATCTCTCTGATTTAAACTAGTGTAGACCTATATCTCTTTTAATACGTTGTATCTGGATTATTCCTCTTGAGATGCATGTTCACAAACACCTAACAAAATATGGAACATCAACCAACTGTTCCACCATTTCAGTCAGGCTTTCGTCGTGAATCACTCATGCCACACGGCCTTAACAGCCTCTGTGATACATGGCTATCATACTATCAAAAGAAAAGAAAACTCATGGAACTGTTTTCTCGATTTTAAGAATGCCTTTGATCTTGTAGACCACAACTATTATTAAAAAAATGACTGCATATGTACTCAAATCAGTAAGTAGTCACCTTCTTTCAGTCATAATCTTGGAAACTGGGACCCAGCTGTTTACTTAACGGTACATTTTCTTCTGAAGGAATAGTGAGGATGTTGGCGTTCCACAAGCTCGTCCTTGGACCTCTTCTTTCTGTATTTTTATAAATGACCCGGCCGATGAACATAATCTCTCATTGCTGACATCTGTGATCTGCTCGCTGACGATAAGTTTTCTCTTACTGTAGTGATACAAACATCTTGTCTGTACAACTATCGTTACAAACAAAGTATATAAAACTGTCCTGTCTTAGAATGGTATGAAACCAAAACGACTATGGTCCCTTCAATCCCGCACAAACAAAATGTATGGTCCTAGATACGAGACAGAAACAAAAACGACAGCATTTTATGTTGAGCATAAAAAATGAGTGAAACCTTGATAGTGCAGGTTACAGAACCACCGTGTCTTAGGGCGTGATATTGATGAGAATTTTTAATTGGCATTCACTTTTAAATCTGTTTGCAAACAGTTGGGCTCGCAATTTGTTATTTCTCAATAAACTCAGTTATTATGTTGAACCACACTCGAAATGTTAGTTTTTTGAAGCCACTTGCCTTTCTCAACTGTGTGGAGTAGGTGCGGTGGAGTTTGTGTAAACACATAAAAAAGATCAACTTATGCATAGACGGGGATTTAAGCTGATTCTTCCCGACAAGTTCTATAACCACGGGCAAAATTCGCAAAACTAATGATCGTTACCACTGCAGAGCCAGCGGACCTGTAATATGGCCAGTACTAATGATTTAAAGTCCATGCAAACATCATGACGCACCAAAATATCTTCCTGTGTTTTCCATTTGGCAAACATCGCGATATTTTTTCAAATAATTACATTTTACCACGGTCAGCATTGATTTGTTCAAATCTAGTTTGAATTTTTGTTTTGGGTCCTTTGTGTGGGTAACTCACTTCCTCCGTCTGCCAAAACGTGTCATCATGCAGTCCATTAATTCAAGCAATACTTATACATTTACTTGATCAATAAATGTAACCTTTTGATCATGTCTCACGCCCTATTTTTATGATTGCTCTATATAAAGTTAATGAAAATGTGTATGTTTGTGCGTGAGGGTGGGGGAGGGGGGGGGAGGGGGGAGTGTGTGCGTGTATGTGTGGGCGTGATGTGCGTGCATGTGAGCGCGCTGCGTACGTGTTGTATTTTGTTATGTGTCATTTTGTAATGGAATTTTTTTTTATCATTATTATTCTTATTACTATGTTATTGTCTATTATATTGTTGCTATATTCTTCATTGTTCATGCATTATTATAATTTGCTTCAGTGTGTTTAGTGAAGGTTGTAGAATAGCAAGGACAGATTGGAAGAATGGCAATGCCCTAAAGTCTCTATCTCTCGATTAGTAAACTCTAGTTTTTGAGTCTTGAGTCTTTGAGTCTTGTGTCTCTCTCTCTCTCTCTCTCGCTCTCTCTCTCTATCTCTCGCTCTGTCTCTATCTCTCTCTCTCTATCTCTCTTCTGTCGAAGAATACTGCAATATGACCAAAATCTATATTGGAAAAATATACACACAATAATTGATCACAGCAAATAATCGAGAAACCTTCCTCTACAAAAACTCAGATTAAAGAAATATGACGCAAAAATATAATTAACGAAGTAAATCAAGAACACGCACCTAGCCTGACGTCACTGAAGCAGCCGTGGTTTTCGTCTTTTCTTTCATTGTCGATCTTGGCACTACTAACAGGTGGAAAACTGTCGATGTATCAAATTATGTTTTCTCTCTTCTCTCTCTCTCTCTCTCTTTCTCTCTCTCTCTCTCTCTCCCGCCAGACTGGGAAACTTAACGTGAGGAACAAAACGAACGATGCAGCATGGACTTAATTATAGAACTATTCAATTAGAGGGTTATTACAAATAAGTGGTGGGTAGATCCATTAATTATGGTTGATGCACAATTGTAGCAATAACATGATCGAACGTGAAAAGTATTAAGCGACGTGTACTGGTATGATGCGGAGACCAGCAGGATGGTCGGGTAGGAATTCATTTTTTGGTGTTGTTTTTTTTAGTCTACATCCGTCTCGTGCGAATTCGGCTGTCTGTCTATGGGATCCAGATTTGATCACGTGCGTAAGCGCGTTTAGATTTGTGAACACAGTGAGGAAACGTTGCTTGGATTGACTAGGATATGGATGAAGTGAATGCACGTGTGTGTTGTGGTGTGTGTGTGTGTGTGTGTTGTGTGTGTGTGTGGTGTGTGTGTGGAGTGTGTGTGTTTAGTGTGTGATGTGTGTGTTGTGTGTGTTGTGTGTGGTTTGTGGTGTGTGTGTGTGTGTGTGTGTGTTTAGTGTGTGGTGTGCTTTACGTGTGTCGTCGTGTGTGAGTGTGGGTGTGTGTGTGTGTGTGTGTGTGTGTGTGTGTGTGCGTGTGAGTGCGTGCGTGCGTGGAGTGCGTGAGTGTGTAGTGTGTGTGTGTGTGGTGTGTGTGAGTTAGAGACAAGATGAAAGTCATGAAATGGTGTTCATGTTGAAATTGATATTATGCACTATTATCAAGTAACCTTATCAACAGATGCTTAATTTCATCTGATGCTTTTAGTTTTAGAAATGCATTCCTTGGGTACTGTACTTTTGAATGGGCTCTCCGATTACTCGCCTGAAATCCTGTCTTTGTTTTAGCAGTCGTTTTGGAACCTATAAATCCCAGCTAAAACGAGTGAAAGTTTAGCAAAGTTATCCCCCCCACCCCCCCCACTCTCTCTCTCTCTCTTCTCTCTACTCTATCTCTCTCTCTCTCTCTCAGCATAGTTCTCTCCCCTCCCGTGTGTGGGTGTCGTGTGTGTGTTGTGTGTGTAGTGCTGTGTGCTGTGTCGTGCTGGGTGTGTGTGTGTGTGTCACCGTGTGTGCGCGCGCAGAGCGCACGGGCCTATTTACGACAGAGAACAAGATGGGAAAGTCTGAAATCGTGTTCTCATGTGAAATAAGTTTTCTATGCCATATTATCCCGTAACCTTATCAACAGATGCTTTACTCTTTCACTCTGTTGCCTTTAGTTTTAGAAGTGCTGCATGGGATATATACTCTTTGAATGGGCTCTTCTACAATCGCCCTGAAAATCTTGGTTTCTGTCATTATGCTGTCGTTGGAACTATTAAATCAAGCTCAATACGAGTGAAAGTTTTCAAGTTTTTCTCCTATCTCTCCTCTCTCATCTCTCCTCTCTCTCTCTCTCTCTCTCTTGTGTGTGTGTGGGTGTGTAGTGTGTGTGTGTGTGTGTGTGTGTGTGTGTAGTGTGTGTTTATAAAGAAAACATATTAGCCCAATTTCTAACGCACCCTTCAAACACTGTCTCACCTATATTTTAAACAGTTAGTTTTAAAACCTCAAGGCTATTTTAACAAGTCGATTTCTTTAATAAGTACTTTTACTTTTTCAGCCGGAATGTTAACTTTCAGCCTAGAACACTAACACACACTCACTACACACACTTACACACACACACACACACACTCTGGCACGGACACACTAGAATGAGGGAGCCGGAACAGCTTAGTTTGTGGAGCAAGCGGCATCATGGTCCTATAGTCCTAGGGTGGTAGTTTAAAATCTCGGCCGGGTGTTTTGTGTTCGAAGGGATTTTCCCTCGAAGTTAACGGTGTTCTTGATCCTCCACCCGAAACATCCTTCGAATGAGACTATAATCCGTGGGTTTTGTGTGTGATCGCACGCATAAATTTTTCACACACGTACCAAGCACCCCATCATCACTTTTCGCAGCAATGAGGGGGTGGTATGATTGACACGGTATGAGCTAAGCTAGACAAGGTAACACTAGGAGTGTTGGAAATGAATGAAAAAATTCAGTTGACCGATATTCAAGTACATGACATTTCGGAAACACTGAATATCAGCCCAGCAGGCAGCCTCTTCAGTTCGCGTTTTACCCAGGGCTACAACCGTTGTGTACAGAAGAGCTTGGTTCTCTCTAAGCGGGGATAAGAATCCGTAAGTTGTCTTAATAGTCATTATCTCCCATCTCAATCTCTCTCTCTCTCTCTGTCTCGTCTGTCTGTCTGTTTGTCTGTCTCCCCCCCCCCCCCCCCCCCCCTCCCCCCCTCCTCTGCTCCTCTCTCTTCCCGTGTCTCTGTATTTCTGTTCGGTCTGTATCTTCTGTAATAACTATCTTAATGTCATACTACCACATAGTTGCGAAGCATACTATCTTTATCATTACTATATTAGCTATCTTTCTTGCATCAAGCATGATTGCTAATGTCCGTGTTATGATTACTCTTGATCAGCACTCAAGAGGACTCTGAAACATACAGGCTACGTACATTACCCAGAATGATTTCCAGCTTGAAATTAAACAGTCTGGTCATAGTTGCATGCGAGACAAATACACCCCAAGTCTAATTCTTTCTTACCCTCCAAACAGTTTCAGTTTTACGTCCTCATAGCGAAAGCTTTTAAGGACATATCTTTCATTCACGGGTTAGATAGTCTTTGAAATTGTGCGTTAAATAGCCATAGGTGCTCAACTGTCATCTTAGGTTCTTTCAAGTCCTATCTCCCATTTCCTGTTGTCGACTTCAAAACAGAAAAATTGGTGTCACACTAAGAGTTCGATAAAAGCCAGTGCTACGCCTGACGAAAAACAAAAGTTTCAAACACTGTGACCTCATTCGCATCCCTCATTCCAAGCCACAAATGTCCTGAAAACAAGCGTCTAGTCATGCCTGTTGTGACAGAAGTCCAGGGAATCTGTCCCCGTCTGACCCGACAGACTAACCACCTACTGAGCTCTTTGCTCTCTGCTATACAAGCTACTCGGCAATATTGATGATATTGCCAACAAACTTATTGCCCAGGGGTCACACTTTCCATTATATTAAAAAAAAAAAAATGAACCGCCACTTCTATTTCTGACAAAATGAAAAAGTATTGTTCTGTCAAAACATTTCAGACGGGACTGCGTAACGATTCTAATATACAAATATGTTTTGTTGCTTTGTTTTATGTGTATGAAGAATGTTTTATGTGTGTGAAAAATGCATAGCTCCTATTCAGACCTGAGATATCACCTTTTGTTGAATGCCACCCGTACTCCATCTCCTACCCCCACCGTCCAACCCCTCTCACTCCCGTCCCTGTTTCTCTATTTCCATTTCTATTCATCTGAATGATTTATATCAATGTATCTTGTTAAATGGATAATATTCAAAGCGTTTTGTTTTTAGTTTGATTCAACTCAGCTTCCCTAAACATTCTCCTTTTCTTTCTCTTTAGTTGCAAATCTTGTCATTGCATGTTTATCAAATGTCGTTTATTTTCAAAGAGCACGACCTTGTGCTGTAATGTTTGTAACGTTTTATTTTCATAAGCCGTGCTTCAACTTTGTATGCTTTAGTAAGCTTATATTTCAGCAAAGTTGAGAATACATGTGACACAAAGGAACTCGTCACCCCACTCCCTACCGTCAGAATAATGCCAACTGCACGCTGATGTCAATGGAACCGGATAGCATGGGCGAAAGTAATATGAAATATCTCATCTCTGCCACAAGCTTCCATACACTTCAATTGAAAAAAATCAAATAAATGAATTTTTTTTAAAAGACTTCCAGCATCATACTTCAAAATATAGCAGGAAAATTCCACACCAGTGTCAGGTTCATCCTTTCTCTATTTGAGGAAATAAAAACCGAGGACTGAAAATAAAAAAACTGCAATGCAGGCCATACTATAAAAGGCTCACACACACACACAAAAATTACGAACAATGCAGTCAGAAACTGTTTGTCAGGTTCTTATTACATTCCGATGCAGCGAAAGCGTGGAAGTGACTGTCGTCAGAGCTTTAGAAACCAACACAAAACAAGGCCACGAAGGACATAAAGGAAAGGAAACAAAAAGACAGGTAAGTCAATAATGCCAGAAGCGGTCATTAGCTCCGCTCAGTCATTGGCTTCATTGTCTGCAAACAAACAGCGAAGACGGGAAGGTGCCGTTCGTTGCGTTCGTCGAAATGCTAGTCTGCAGTGACGTGATCCCTGCTTTAAGTTACCACATGTAAACGGGTGTGGGTGGTCACTGTCTCTCTCTCTCTTTTCTGCCATCCCACTCATCAGATTCCAACCACAGACGCCTCTGTTTTCTCCTAATAACTGTTCTCTGTATGGTACTCAGTGTAATGCGTTTCTGTCTTTCGCTTTAATAATATTCATTGATTTGTTTCAAAATTGCTCCTGTAATTGAGAGGTAGAGAGGGGAGGAGAATATCTACATGGTGACCGAGGATGTAAAAACTGCCTCGTGATGAACTTACCAACAACAACAAAAGAAAAAAAACTAAAAAACTCAGCGACTACTTAACCGACTAGCTATATTATATAAGCCTGACGTGATAGACAATGGTCGGAAATTGGCAAGGGAGAAAATTTGTGTAGGAGCTTGTGTTCAGCGAGAGTGATCTCGCCGTTTTCATGGGGCAAATGCTGCTGGCAGGCAGGCCCAAAGCTTTTTCGCCCCTTCAGTCAATGTGACAATTCAATTAGAAAGAGAAAATGCAAAAATGTGGACGTGAAACGGTGCGCCTGTGGTGCAAACAGTCGATACCTCCATTGTTATCCTGACGCGCTCTTCAAATCAAATATTTGACTCTATAGATCTAATTGCTTGACCTGTAAACTGAGAAAAGGTAACTCCATTTGCAATGAAAAAAGAGGCGTTATCTTCCCCTTTTTTCTGGAACAGGTCTATTATCTAGACAGCCAAACAGATATCTTCGAACATAAACAAATCGATAAACGAAATACAACGGTATGAAATAAGAGTTGACTTACAA
>CM031595.1:121263389-121278389 GCA_018398815.1 Conus ventricosus
CTGCTGGAAGGCAATTGCACACTTCTCTGTTTGTAGAAAGAACGCTGTCCATATTTCTCATCATTTCCAGTAGGTATGACATAATGTCACTCACAGTCACATTCTCTGGGGGTCACTCTGTTGCTCTTTCACCTGAAAGACGTCTTTGGCTTCGTCTCTATACTGCAAATCAAGATCACACTCAGTTGTCACAGTGTCTTTAGTTTCGCATAGTGTGATAGTCTGTGAACTTACTAGAGGCCGGTCCTGTTCACAAAACACATCACAAAACTCATCACCACGGTCTTGATCAGCACTTGGCGTCACTGATCCAAAATTCAGCATCGACACTTAATCGTGTGCAACTGTCACCGATTCTTTGTCACACTGCTCCATGTCCATCTCTTTTTGCGAAACCAGAGAGAGAGAGAGAGAGAGAGAGAGAGAAGAGAGAGAGAGAGAGAGAGAGAGAGAGAGAGAGAGAGAGAGAGAGACTGTGTATTGCATTATTTAATGTTGTCAGAGGTGATTGGTGTATACTGGGCCGGTCTGCACGTTGATAGCGTTTTGATCTATGCATTTATACGCATTTCCATGTATTTGTTTTCCTTTGGTATTATACACCTATGTTGATATCAGAAATAATGTGATGGTGACAGGCAGCTCCAGGAAGAACGCTAGCTTCCCATGGAACAAGGTATTCTTGTGACTGATCAGCCGGGGTTCCGGCACGCTGTACCCAGCGTTTTGTTTTCCTGCCATAGCCTTCGCGGTTCCACACGTGGAGGGGGAGGGGCGGGGGGGGGTGTTTGGCAAAGTCGAAAGGAGACAGTAAGAAACTGTCTGATGCTGGTGAAGGAAACCCCCGTGATGTAGCTCAACAGTCAGCATGAGCGGGATTCAAAGGTCCCGAATTGAAGAAAACGAAAGGAACTATGTACAAATTTGATCGTCTGTCCCTTCTTCCTTTCCCCGCACCCGCCCTTCCGCATCCCTTTCACTGCCTCAGTTTATGCTGGTTTCTGCTTCACTCTTTCAACATCCCCCACCCCCTGTCTTCTCCCTCCACTTCCGCTTCCCTTCCCCCCTCTCCCTGTCTCTGTCTCACTCTGTGTTTTCATGTGAATGTGTGCGTCCATTTGAAGTCTCGTCATCGACACTCTGTCATCTTTATACGGCAGTCGACGTTGCTCCGACAAAAGACCCGGCAGGCAGAACTCGATCGAACTAATGACGACACCGGGTCGTTCACGGGCCGAGATCGACTACGACGTCGGCCCATAGTCGGCGCCACGGTGAAACGCAAGCTGGATTGTAGGGAAGATTCGAGGAACCGTAGACAGGACAGCTCTGGAACACACAGCAAGAAAAATGCTGCAATGATGAGGGGAGTTTAATTGATGGCATGAAAAAGGTTGCATCGATGTGGGGAGTTTAACAGACAGCAAAGAAAAGGCTGTAATGATGTAGGGAGTTTAATAGATAGCAAGAGAAAGGCTGCAATGATGTAGGGAGTTTAATAGGTAGCATGAAAAAGGCTGCAACGATGTGGGGAATTTAACAGATAGCAAGAAAAAGGCTGCAACGATGTGGGTAGTTTAACAGATAGCAAGAAAAAGGCTGCAATGGTGTGGGTAGTTTAACAGATAGCAAGAAAAAGGCTGCAACGATGTGGGGAGTTTAACAGACAGCAAGAAAAAGGCTGCAACGATGTGGGGAGTTTAACAGACAGCAAGAAAAAGGCTGCAACGATGTGGGGAGTTTAACAGATAGCAAGAAAAAGGCTGCAACGATGTGGGAGTTTAAGAGCAAGAAAAAGGCTGCAACGATGTGGGGAGTTTAAGAGCAAGAAAAAGGCTGCAACGATGTGGGGAGTTTAACAGATAGCAAGAAAAGAGTTGCAGTGATGTGTGTGTGTGTGTGTGTGTGTGTGTGTGTGTGTGTGTGTGTGTGTGTGTGTGTGTGTGTGTGTGTGTGAGGGGGGGGGGGACAGATAGCAAGAAAAAGGCTGCAATGATGTGTAGAGTTTTATTACAGTTAGGTGAGATGTAGTGGGGTATGGAGATAGTTCAAGGAAAAAATTGTTGTAAACTTGTGGAAAAATCCAGCGGTGCTATAAAAACCCAGAGAGAAGATTCGTCTTTACCTGGGAATTATCAGCTGATCAGTGATTTGGAAGCGGCTAGAAACAGAAACACCTTGAATGATCATCGATTTCCTGATAGCTGTCGGACATCTTAGGGGCCTAATTTACAGCAAACGAACTCGAATCTCAATACATTATATTTTGCATGAATATAAACTATTGAGATATATAGGGCAAACAAAATTGTGGAAAGGGTTTATGAAGTAGTAAACATGGCTCAAGGAACAATACCATATGCTTATTTACTATAATCGTTGCTATCAGTGCAATGCAGTAAACAGAAGTCTTGATTGATGTCAGCCGTTTGTCACTTGGACTTATTTTCAAGACTTCCTAGCGGAGGTATAGCCAATCTTAATGGCTTCTGCCTGACTCCTTTTCTTTCTTTCTATCTATGATACAAATTTTGAATTATCTATCCTACCCTAAGGTGTCCCACAGGACTCTGTCTTCTGGCCTGTTTTTTTTTTTTTTGGTGCTATAGGGCCTCTGCCACTCCAACATCTATGGTCATTAGATATCAAACAGTAAAGATTGCACACTTGGTTGTAAGGGTTAACGTCTACTGTGAAACAGATGATCTTGTATCTCGAATCCAGGAATGTATTGCAGATTGAAAGACAAGGAAGATGACAAGACTGGGCGACTGCTTGCCTGGCTCAAATTTCTCAATCCTATGGCTTTCCCTAAATTTGGCCAGAATCTGGCCTTTCTGCATGCAAGTTTAAACATTTGCACAGCTGGTCACCTTGAGCTGCGTACAAATAGCTCCTTCTGCCGTTAATTAATGTCTTAATTTCGAATCTTCTGAGTCCGAGCCCGGTGTCTTTCACTGGTTATCTACCTCATATATGACTGAATACATTTCTTTTTTTCATTCGGTGTTTTCTGTTGTGTCGGTAACTGCCGTTCCCATTTGTCTGAACCCAAAACCTAGCTTGTCACTCTGCATCTAATAGTTGACAGTGTCATATAATAATTGACAGTTACAAGTGGACAAGACAAAAACACATGGCCAGAGTCCCTTTTCTCAGCTTATTTCTTCAAAAAGATCAAAAGCCCTGTAACTCTACGACTCTCTGACTCGACATGTACTTTTATTAGCACATCTGTTTGGAAAAATGTTCGTTTCAAAAAGTCTTAGTTCCCAGCTGTCCATCATGACCACGGATTTCCGAGCGTACAAGCCTGCGCATGTGTAAGGGTGTGTGTGTGTGTGTGTCTGCGTGTGCACGCATGTGTAAGGGTGTGTGAGTGTGTGTGTGTGTGTGTGTGTGTGTGTGTGTGTGTGTGTGTGTGTGTGTGTGTGTGTGTGTGCGCGCGCGCGCGTGCGTGCGTGCGTGCGTGCGTGTGTGTGTGTGTGTGTGTGTGTGTGTGTGTGTGTGTGCGCGCGCGCGCGCGTGTGTTGAGAATGTGCGCATGTGAGCGCATTGAGGTGAGGAAAGTAAAGGAACCGGTGTGGGAAAGAGTGGGTCGATATATTATTGTTTCTTCTTCTTTTGTAAAGCACTTAGACCTGAGCAATGTGTTAAGTAACGGAACCGATGCAGGAATGAGTGGATCGATATTAGTTTTTTTCTTCTTCTTTTGTAAAGCTCTTAGACTAGAGTATTCGGACAATGTGCTATATAAATATTCAGTTGTACTAGCGGCAGCAGCAGCAGGAGCAGTATCATCATCATCATCATCATCATCATCATCATCATCATCATCATCATCATCGTTTGGTTGTTGTCATTATTAACGCATACAGGCTCTCTTCCCCGCGCGATGAAACTGGTCTCAGTGGTCTGGCACTGATTCTGTACACCCGTCCGTCATAAATTGAATTCTTGGTCCGCCAGCCCCGGTGAATCACGGGTGCTACAGGGAATCAGGGATGTCGTCATCCCTTCTCCATCAAAAATTCCCACCCAAGCCCAACCCTCTCGGCGCCCAGAGGCAAGAGCCGCGCCAGCCGACTGTGAAATACAAACCGCTGCCTGATAATTCTGCCCGAGCCGAGGCCGATACAGTGGCTGTTTGATTGCAGTGAAAGACGCTGCCAGAACCGGCTCGTCTCCGCCATGGGGGTAAGTGCAATTAGCCTCGTTGCTGGGGTGAGGCAAAGGGGAGAGGCAGGAATTGAGCCCAGGCGCAGGAGGCGGGGAGAGTCTGGAGGGTCCGCCATGAAGTGCATCGATTGATTGATGGCTGCAACCCGCGGGCCATATCCATCGGACAATGCCCGCCGTGAATGAAAAACGAAAACTGACGACGGTACGTCATTGAAAACAAAGGACCAAATAAAACTGGACAGGGCGGAGATAGAGAGGGACGGCTGGGGTTTAAAAACAGCGATTGAGTCAGAAGACAGAATGAGCGAAAAAAAGGAAGAAGAAATAACTGGCGTCAAATTTCTTTTGTAAGATGGGAACTGAAAATTATCATGGACGTGAAAAAGAAATAATGGTAAGGAGGATTAAAAAGAAAAACACAGGAAAGGGGGGGGGGGGGGGGGAGGAGGGGATTGTGTGTCCCGGTATGGTATTTGCAAAAGATTGTTGTGCTGTTCGCGAAAAAGTAGCCAGTGTTTGTTCATTTCAACAAAATCTCCGACCATTGTTGACTGAAGATCTATTCATAAGTGCATGGTGGTGAAAAATGGACTAGCGAGTTTACAGTTGACAGGGAGAATAATCAATTCAGTAACAATTATTGTCGTGGTTTATCATGTCCAAAGTGACAACCGGAAACGAAATCTTTTCCCCCTTTCCTTTTTTCTCAATTAATGACAGTTTACAATAAGATCTATATTATGTTGAAACCAGCAGCAAGAACAATTAAAGCAAAAAAATAAACAAAAAGTACATACGCTCACAATATACTTGCTGTAAGAGAAAATAAGGCTTTTGTGCCTTACATTAACATGCATTGTAATTTCTGGTGTCCTACCACTATAAGCTTACCTAATAATTATTAACTTCGTGATTATACATCCTCATTAACAAAATAGCCATAAAATCATTTAAGTATGATTAGGATTACCCGCAAGAAGGTCGAAAACACGAGTATGGTATGCTAATGTCTGATTTTAACATTACGTTCTTCACTTTTCTGCCGGTATTTCAATTCCCTTATGAAACAAGTAATATGCCGAAGGATACTTTTCGTTTTACACTCAACGATATTCATAACATACACATTTATTAGGTTCCTAAACATAACTGTCTTGAAACCAAATCAACACCCGAGTAATGACATTTTCTTCCATGTTTGTAAAAACAAATGTAGTATCCTTGAAGATTCACTAACAACAATGTAAAAGAAAGTGATAAGCGTGGGTGAAGAAACTGACCACTGATATATCAAGCAAAGTGAACAAGAGATAGCAAGCCACCTTTTCGATTATTCCTAAGAAAAACTATCTACGCTTAAAAAATGTTTGAATTGGTCCATTGACCTATTCAATTCCGATCCTAACGAATCTTATTTAAGGGGAGGAAAAACCCATGACTTTTGAAATCAGCAATGATCGAAGAGAAGAAAACAAGACTGGGTGAGATAATGGTTAAAATTATGTGGAGGAAAAGAAGCAGCAGGAAATCAAGATCTAATTATGGGCATTGCCGTTGTTGCCATGGATATACTTTGTTAATACGGATCCTGAACACCTCTCTCTCTCTCTCTCTCTCTCTCTCTCTCTCTCTCTCTCTCTCTCTGTGTGTGTGTGTGTGTGTGTGTGTGTGTGTGTGTGTGTGTGTGTGTGTGTGTGTGTGTGTGTGTACACACACATTAGGGCCAGCTAAAAGTCTGGATAGGAGTCGAAGAGCAATATGAGGTACAACTCTGAGAATTCTCCGTCCGAATTCAAAACACAAACACACGAACAAAGAAAAATTTTTTTTTAACCCACCACCTTTACCTTCAGGCTCCGATTGTATATAAACTGATTTATTTCACTATTTTGTCATTCCCAGTTGACTGTTCCACAAAAGAATAGGTTTTTATGAAAGAGTTTGGAACGTGAGCCGACAACACAAATTGATTAAAGCACCTGTCTTTTATTGCAAGAGTCCGCAAGTATTGTTGCTCGAATCTCGACAGCGCCCCAGTGCCTTATTTCACCACATTGTGAAAACAGAAAAGTACCCTTGATACAATCTTTCAGAAAGCGGCAGGAATGTTGGAGTGAAAAGGTCAAACGCCTGTAAGCCAGCTCAAAACAGTATCGCAAGCTGGAGTGGACATGACGTGTGAGTTGCAGCTTGAGAATATAAATGGAGAGAAAGTATCAGGCGGGTACCTGATAATAGCTGATACGGTCAACTCTTTCCTGCGTATGTTTCGCTCTCGCTTCAAAGCGACTCCATCCGCCCCTAAGTGGTTCCACTTGATGATGACCACCCGTGAGAAAGTTGAAAACCGCACTGCAAAACTGATCCACATCTCCAGTCATACCCAACGCAGCAGTTGGAAGGCGGGATAAGGTTTCGTCGTTCCTAAGTGCGTCCTAGGATACAGCATGAAATCCCAAGACAAACAGGCTGAATCTGATCCCTGTGCTTTGTGCCAGTTGGCGGAAAATTGCCCATTTCTGATCGTTTCTGCGGGAAGCTGCAATTCGCTTGTCAAGAGAGGAACTACCGCAACAAGTGAATCAACACTTGGGCAGCAGAATTCCGTTGCATTCAAGTTTTAGACTGATTTCAGTTTTATGCCGATTATGTCGACAACCCCACATCTTTGCTGAGTTAGCTTACAGGAACGACAACCCTAGGCGAGTACGGGGAAAGACCTACATCTGTGACTACACTGGCATCACCAGGATGACAACGTGGTGAGTCTGACAGTTCTCAAATCAGTTCAGTGTTGCGATTTGAACCCTTGCGTGCAAATCCAAATATCAATCGCCAATATTTCTCCCACAAAATAACGCGAAAGGCCTTTGGTTTGGATCACGGACTGAATGGGTTATTGATCCAGCTATTCACTTCACCCCTTCCGTTCCAGTTTATCAGATAAACAACCGTTATTGTGCCCACAGCCATACGCAGACGAAGGAAGAAGAGACAGGCCAGGCAATTATTTCCCCAATCGATCCAATCCTGAATTCTCCGTTATTACACATTGATCATGCCACAGAAATTGTCACTTTTCCACGCCAGTCTTGCCCCTTTTGCCGACTCCAAAGTTCAGGGGATACTTAATTTTCAGGGAATTTCTGAAGGTGGGTATGGCGGAATTGAATACGATTTAAGTGGGTAAATATTTTAGGTGTAGATGACGTCACAGAGGAAGCAAGGAAAATTTTTGAGTTCTGTATTGTTCCTTGGTTTCAGCATCATAGTGTGCTACTTTTTCTGGTTCAGACAATCCTGATATTCTTAAGATATTCGGCATGAGTAGACGGCTCGTATACATCATGAGTAAACTTGTTATATTGTTTCTATCCCTTCTTTCAAGAGATTGTGAGCCCACTTTGCTATGCTATACCGTTGTCCTGTTTCTGATAGGTCTGACGTGGCCTGCACGGTCGATTGCCTACAATCAGCATAGCTCATGTCTGGATCTCTCCCGTGCTTCCAACCCTGATCTACCTCACAATCGGCTAAACTGCAAGCAACATGAATTGAAAAACCCTGTTCAGGTCTTACAACTTTCGCCTTCCTAATCCTGAACACGTCAGAGTGATCTCTTTTTTTTTTCCCAGAACGTCAGAAAAACAGTGCGCGTATCCGAGCGCTTGTATGGACGATTTGTCGGCAGTTAAAAGAGAGCCATTGCAAAAACAGAAACGGCACGGGCGGAAATGGATTAATAGCAACGATGACGTCTCATCCGGGCTGAGATGGGCAGACCGGAATCGCCGTCAAGAGGGGGGCCATGTTTAGCGAACGCGGCACTTGGAGACAAGGAACAATTGATGGCTATCACATAGAGAACGGCTAAACTGATAAACTACTCCTCGCAGGAAACCGACGATGTGAAGCAGAACTAAGTCGACGCGGGCAGGGTAAGGGTGGGCTAAGTGAAGCTAACAAGCAAAAACGTATGCCCCGAAGATCTGTCACAAACGATGGAAAACTTGAGGGACCCTCTCTTGCGTTAAAAACCAACCACCCAATCGACACAAAGTTATAAATGCAAATAGCCTTTGGCAGTCTGAATAGAACCCAACATCAGTGGAAATAAAAAGTGGTGAAGGCGGTAGAACAGAATGCAGTCAGTCAAGATATAACCAGTTTATTGCGCAATACAGAGGAAACGTCGTGCGTCGCGGCCTGAGAGGTACTGAGCTCAGACTCCATCGCAGAAATATATTTGTAGGATTTTTCAACTCTGGCCGGGCACTACCTACAACTGTTCAGTAACCATGGGCTCAAGAGGGAAGAACGGAATAAAACAACCGTGTCATTTTCATAAATGGATGTTTGTATGAAAACGTTTCTCAAATTTCCCAACCAGCGTTGCAAGTGTTTGTGTGTCTCGGGCCTGTTGACACCGGATTTATTGTGAACAGAACCGTAGCGTTCCGTCCTGTAGTCTAAGACCGAAACGGAATTCCAACGCATCATTGTCATTTTCAGTAATCCTCAGTAATTTTCAAAAGTATTATACTCTGTTGCCTTAAATGCTTTGTTGTGGTTGTAACCTCAGTTTTGATATACTCTCTACAACCATGTCCTTCGTGAGTTAGTAATTAAGGTTTGATTTTGGCAAGTTTGTGAGCACTTTCACTGGATGATTATGCCTGTGCCTTCTGAACTTAGACGCTCAGTCATGCTGACACCGCGACTAGGCAACCACTACCATCATTAGGGGGCTTAATAAGTAGCGTTGTGCGTATGTAGGGTCGGAGCAGATACTACTGAACACCATCGAAGTGACTCAACGGCAATAGTGCTTTTTTTTTTGGTGGGTTACCTTATGACTGCCGTATACGGACTGCTCCCTGTAAAATGCTGGTTCTGTGACAGGGAAAGGATGACTGTGGGTATAGCTGCTTATGGGGGAGCCAGAATGAGCGGTATTGGAGTAATAGCATTGATGGGCAGAAATGATAGTACGGATGGAGAAATCAAGACAATAAAAAAGCAAATCCAAATGTACCCATTTACGGCAGTTTGCAAAACATTATTAACTAGTAATTTTGAGTATAGCCCACCGAACAAAGAGGCCAGATCAGGGCACAATTCGAAATAAGATCCTCATGGAGTTTGTAGTAAACTACTTGTGCCTGTTTTGTGTACAGCCACTCATGAAGAAGTTTGACACTGGACGTCTTATAACGCAGTATGCACATTACCGTCTGCTTCCTCTAAGCAACTGTACACCAGCATGTAGCTTGTGAACTGTGCAGAAACATCACCTTTAAATCTGGACGAATTTTGAAGTTTAATACAGTTAACGACGTTTTAAAAATGTAACACGAGTGATGTTACAATTCGAAATAGCCCCAAGAACATGTTAAGACCGAACTGTAAGAATGTATGTTGACAGTGGAAGGTTCGGAGAAGAGAAACAGCCAGCGGATGGACTAACACTTTTGTCCGATTTAAAACAAGCAGTAACACATTCTCTGAAAGTTTGGAAACTTCTGGTATGGGTGTGTGTAGTAAGTTTTGTAGGCCAGTGAGTTTGTGTAAGAGACAAGATCAAAATGAACAACAGAGTTTGAAATGTCCACGGCAGACTGTCCGTAAATGTGGAGAGATCTGAAATAGCTCCAACATTGGTGTTTCTTTAATATGAGAATGGATGAGGATTCCCAGAGAAAATACGCAGAGAAAGTTTTCTTCAGATTTCTATATATACTTCTTTTTTTTAACGAAAACACGGTCGTATGCGTTTTAAGTTTAGAGAACCATTTTTTTTTTCCAGGCCCAGTTTGAATGACAAATCGAACTGAACGTCAACTATGCCGGATGGGGACTATAAGCGAGTCGGACCCGTGTGCCTTCCTGGCCCCCTGCACACGTTAAAGAACCCACGGCAGTTGAAAATCGAAACGAGCAGGGGGGTTCCCCGCTGCCTCGGCAAAATTGATGTAAATTGAAGATATCCGCCTGGTATTTCTTACCAAGCCACAAAAATTGTCACTTACTGTTATCGTGTGCCATCGTGTACCGGTGGAAATGGAGGACACGTATAAAACATCGTATGCATCCTATGTGAGAAACTGGAGGAATAAATGAGATAAATGAAAATGAGTGACTGATATTTGAATGGTACGGGAAACGACTGAATGAGCGTCAGTAGGCTGCTCTTCGGCCGGTGTCGTATATAATACTGTCGCCGTGGAATTGTATCGCAGCGATAGCATTTCACGTGAAATATTGTTGCAGCGACAATAATTGCTGGAAAAAAATGTCGCGCGACAACTTTTCACGAAAAATGTCCCATGGAATATTGTAGCTGTCCATAAAATGCAGTATTTCCCGGAAATACTGTCGCTGCGACACGATTTTATGAGCGACAGTATTATATACGACACCGGCTCTACCTGGGAAGGCAGCCCGTTGAGTGAGTGAGGTAGTGTGTTTATTGTAAAGCGCTTAGAGCTTGGTCTGTGACCGAGGATAGGCGCTATATAAATACCCAATATAATAATAATAATAGTAATTTAGTATCGGTTTAAGACTACGAGTTGTAAAAGAGCATTCTCCAGCTTCTGTGAACAGACTGTGCACAGGGTATTCAGGAATGCACCGCGGCAGAGCCTGAGCCCTTGAAGGTGAACATGGCCAAGCACTTTGAAGCTGCAACATCCAGGCCCATCATGTGAAAGCCTCAGCACGGGCAGCTGACTGTCGTGTAATAATTATGACGATGATGGGCCAGAGGAGAAAGAAGAGAGAGAGAGAGAGAGAGAGAGAGAGAGAGAGAGAGAGAGAGAGAGAGAGAGAGAGAGAGAGAGAAGAGAAGAAGACAAGACAAGACAAGACAAAATTCTTTATTTACGAGGATAATAGATAAGCACTGATGTGCTTTTTTACATCCAGTCCTCGCCCTGAGTAGGGTCAACAATATAAAATAAAAGGTAACAAAGGAAGCATGCAAAAGTGACTAGAACTACAATACAATACGGGATTAAAATTTTTAAAAAAAAGTGAGAGAGAGAGAGAGAGAGACGCAGGAGCGAAGGGAGTGCGGGGTAAGTCTGCAGAGAGAGAGAGAGAGAGAGAGAGAGAGAGAGAGAGAGAGAGAGAGAGAGAGAGGGGTGGGGTGGGGGAAAAAGAGGCGAGAGTGGGTGCGATAAGAGAGCATGTTTAGAACAATCTGACAATCAAAAAATTCCAAAGAGATACAAGAATCGATTTTGAAGCACCGGGGGAGGGGGGGGGGGGGGATAGAAATAAAGCACAAATGGAGGTGGGAAATGCATAATGATAGCCCAGTCGCCACGGGTAGGAGGGGATGTCATATGGATAATAAATCAAGTGATTCCAGCAGAACCGTGAGAGAGAGAGAGAGAGAGAGAGAGAGAGAGAGAGAGAGAGAGAGAGAGAGAGAGAGAGAGAGAAGAGAGAGAGAGTCACATAAGAATACAAGCATATTGACAGAATGACAAGAGGGCAGGAGGTAGTAGGAAACACACGCACACACACACACACACACACACACACACACACACACACACACACACATACACACACATACATGTACTCATATAAGACATACTTACTAAACAAAATAACATACACGTGCATTTCAAGTACAAAAACACTTTCTAAATAGTCAGGTACATACATAAGGCAAAGAGGGTGGTGGTGATTGGTGGTGGATTTATGGCGGAGTATGCAAGTACTGGCATATAAGATGGTTGAAATAACGGTGTTTGAAGGTTGATATGCATTGGCGTTGTTTGGTTGATTCAGGGAGCGAGTTCCATTGACAGGAACCTGAATATGTTAAACTGGATTTGAATAAGTCAATTCTAGGAACAGGGACATGAAGTTTGGGTAGAGTCCTTGAGGAATTTATTGAGAATCTGTGAACTAATGTTGAGGGTGCTTTCCCAGACACAATCTTGTGCATTATGATCCCTTTGTTGTATTCTAATCTCAGACTTAGTGGGAGAACTTGAATCTTTTTGTAGTCCGAGTCCAGAAGACTACTGCTTTTTAGGAGGACTAATTTGAGTGCTCGCTTGTGTAGGCTTAACAATGGTTTAAGAGTGTTAGCGCTAGCACAGTCCCATAGAGTAGATCCATAGTCTATGTATGAGTGAATATGAGACTGGAAAAAGAGCTTGCGTGAATGCATGTCGAGGAAGCGTTTGATTTTGGAGAGTTGATAAACTTTCTGTGAAACTTTTTTGCAGAGAGAGAGAGAGAGAGAGAGAGAGAGAGAGAGAGAGAGAGAGAGAGAGAGAGAAAGAGAGAGAGGGGGGGGGGCGTTCAAGAGTGAATCCTACGACAGGAGGTCACTCAAACTTACAAATAAAATGCTGCTATCACGCAATACAATTCTTTTCATCGTTGATGCGACCTATAGCGCCTAAATATTCTCCTCTTTTTCTTCCACCTTAACATCACGAGCACTCATTGAGGGACCACGTTGTAGAACAGTTCATCAGGTTCAGTTGTGCTGGCTGTGTGCCAAGGCCTAGGTCTCGGCACATGTTTTCCCTGTCCACTCTGCAATGTTGTCAGTCCATCGGTTTTTCTATCTTCCCCTCCGTCTCCCTCCGTCAGCAGTTCCATGGACGATTGTTTTATAAAGACCAATGGATCTGAATACATGGCCAAACCAACGAAGTTTTCTTTTCCTAATTGATGTCACTAGATTATTATATGTCCGAATATTATCCATAAGCAAATATGCCCATTAGAGAGTCAATCATTTTTGTTTCATAACTGTTGATCCACATGAAGTCGAGGACATCATAACTGACACCATTGGTCTATTACGTTATTAGCCTACGTAGAGGTGTTATGTCTGGAGATCTGGTCTTCAGGGATTTCTATAGTTCTCTATTCTTAATCGTATACAAGATGAAACAATGGTGTTATCAGCTTACACTGTCTGTGCCGGAAGTCTTTGGCTTGCCTCTTGAATGCCAAGCTTCCGCAGTATCCTCTATGATGGTTTTAGAAAGAAGAAAAAAAGTCAAGGTGTGTTGCATACTCGTTTCTGGCAATCTCATGGCATCTAACAATTGCAGGAGAGTGGGGAGGGAGGTTTTTTTTATATAGGATTTTTTTTCTAACTCATCTTACGTGCCACCTCAGAGGCATTACGCCCACGCCGCTTATTTCGGCTCCCCTTCTAGAGCCTAACTTGTCCCACCACAGCACCGGCGATCCTCGGGAAGCAGTTAACGTCAAGTCGTCATAAGACAACCCACCAAAAGTAGATACTTCATTGCTTCCAAATCACTTCGGTGGTATTCAGTGGTGCCTGCTCTGATCCAGCATACGCAGGACATCGCCTGCAAAGCCCCCTACTGATGACAGCAATTGCTTAGTCGCAGAGCCAACGTGAATGTGCTCTCCATCCGGAGGGCGCCACCACGTCCATCCAACGACTGTCTCCGTGAATTTGCCGATACCGATGACCTCGACAGAACCTCACGAAGGGTATAGACACGGAGAAGAAATTGAAACTAAGGTCACCATTACAGCGGAGCAAGAAGGACATCAGAAGGGCAGACCTTTTCTTTTGCTAACTGCTGATCGGGAACGTGGTAACAGTCTGCTAGTGACTTGCTTCTAGACAGTCATGTGTTCTGTGTTTCCCATGTAAAACGAGAAGCCGTCACGCATTTCTTCTCGAATGACTTGCAACTGGAGACAGTCTACAATCCTGTGTTCCCTATATGAGATGAGAAGAAGCCATGACGCATTTGTTCTCAGATGACCGGATTTTCTTTCGCTACAGACGACAATTAGTTTCAGCAGACTCAGAACCCCGTTTATTCCACCAGAACAAATCACATTGTCCCCGATGAAAATTATATAAAACCCGTTATGTGGCTTGCTAAACGAAAGTCTTTACTAAACAGACCCAAAACATAAGGGTTGGAGAGGTGTCTGGGAAGAGCTTGGCACGCCACAAGCTGTGATGTCAATACATACAGCACATACGTGCCTTGTTACACCTCCTGGAAGGAAGAGAAATCTAGTGGTTAAGTGAATAAGTCATCGCACATACCCGTAGACCCCTGAAGTGATTATCCTTAGTGATGGTGAGCAAATTAGATCAGTGACCCGCCCAGCATTTTGGCCCCTGCACGGCTAAATCCGTAAGGCCAGAAAGGCAGGGAAGGAAAAAGCTACACAGAACGTCTCAGCACTTCCCGCTTGCCATAAAAAGAGAATTGAATCCACGTAGCACAAGTCTCCGTCCCGAAGACAACCACCGCCATCAGAGGAAGGTCCAGCCGTGCTTTGCTGTCCCGAACAGAAATCCCAGTCAATTAACCCTTTAATGTCTGAGAGACTGGTAGGCACATGCTGGGCTAACACTGCTTTCCACAGCACGAGTCACATCAATGTCCTTTTGAAGTGCCTATTTTGGTGGAACGGCCTGTCGGTAATATTCAGCGCTGACAAGCTGGCTGAAAAAGAAAAATATAAAAGATCTGTCCTGTACACTGATCACTGTGGTGTTTTTCAGTAAAGAAACTTCTGATTCATTAGAATCATCCTTAAATAGCCTAGGATCAGGAAGAGTTGGTGTAGGCTAATCCATTTCGTGAGATTCAGCTCTAAGTTCTAAAATTCTAGACACCGTCCGTCTCCAAACACACACACACACACATGCGTGCGCATGCTCGCACGCACACACGTGCACGCGCACGTGCGAATTGTTTGTGAGGGGAATATGTCATCCTTTTGCTCCACTACAATTGACACTGACATCTTAACTAAGAACACGTTCTGTTTAAC
>CM031595.1:121280889-121293389 GCA_018398815.1 Conus ventricosus
AACTACATTCGTTGCAATTATTCGATGCACTATTCTTATTTGCATCCATTTTAGCTTAATATCCTTAATTTGATGCATTTTTCTAAAGCATTTCTTCCAAGGTATCTGTCTATTTAGCTTCTCCGTCCATTTGCACAACAGTTTGGTTCCCAGTTATCTTTTACTATAACTCTGTAATACGTTTTTGGAACCTTTAACTACAGAATATATTTTCAATGTTATCTTTTATCTCATTCTCAAACCCTTGTTCTCTGATGTATTTTTTAATGGATAATATGCATCCACCATAAGATAGGAAATCTATTTCAATGTTATACTTTGTTCTGAATTCCTCATGGGATAGTGAATCTCCATTGGCTTTGAAAAAATCAGATACTCTAAATACATTTCTGTTGTTCCAGTTTTTGTGTTTTATCAGTTTATTTCCTATGTTGATATGTTCATTGTAAAGAATTGGTTCTGCAAGTAGTTCTCTAGCATTTTCTGGTTTTATTTTGTAGTAGAACTGCTTATACGACATGAATATATGTTTCCAGAAAACATTGTCTTGAGTGGTGATGCACAGATGATTTGGCGAGTAATTCTCAATGTTCTGAATAATTGGGTATGAAAAAATCAACATGTCTCTCCATCTGTGTGTTGTTTGTCTCAGTCTTTTTATCCATGTTAATTTTAATGCAGTGATGAGAGCATGTATGTCAGGTAGATTCAACCCACCATCCTGTACATCTTTAATAACCGTTTTTCGACTAATTCTATCTTGTTTTTTTTTTATTCCATATAAACCAGTAACATAAGTCTTGTAATTCTTTAACAAATGTGTCAGGTGGATTTGGAAGCATCAACCATAGGTAAGTTAGTTTTGACAGAATTAATGATTTTAAGACAGCAATTCTTCCTAAAGGGGTAATGATTCTCTTAAGCCAAATTTTAAGTTGTGCCTTCACTTCTATCATTCTATCTTTGTAGTTTCTTTTTTCCATGTGTGTTAAGTCCTGAGTAAACCAAATTCCTAATATTTTGAATTCTTTTGGATTCCAGATCATCTTTAAATGTTCCATATATCGTATTTCACTATGCTTTTGTCTTCCAAGCCAAATTACTTGTGTTTTCTCTTTGTTTAAGAATAAACCTGATGCTTTCCCTAACCTATCAAGAATCTCGATAGATTTTTTCGAATGATTTCTTATTCCCTGTGTTCATCAGTTGAGTGTCATCGGCAAATTGTGATATCTTGTTTTCTTTCTCCGCGATTTGTATACCTTCAATACTATTTTCTTCTTTGATCATTACGGATAATATTTCTGCACACAAAACGAAGATATATGGCGAGACTGGATCTCCTTGTCTACAACCCCTTTCTATTGCGAACCATGATGATGTTTGGCCATTTACAATAACAGTAGACTTAATGTTTTTGTAGAATACTTCTATCCATTTACATATATCTTTACCTAAACCTACAGCCTCTAGCACTTTGTGCATGAAATCCCAATCTAACGAGTCGAACGCCTTTTTGAAGTCTAAATTAATTAGCATCCCTGGATACTGTTTATGTTGAGATGGTGTATTATGTCATAAATTAACCTAATGTTACTACCTATATATCTGTTTGGGACAAATCCTGTCTGGTCTTCAGTAATCAGTGATGGAAGAACGTTTTTAATCCTATTAGCAATACAAGATGAGCCAATTTTGTATATAAGGTTTAAAAGTGAAATAGGTCTCCAGTTTTTTACATATTCTTTTGGTTTTCCTTCTTTGGGTATACAAATTATAATACCTTCTTTCTGGGTGTTTGATAGTTCGCCTTCTCTGAAGCTTTCATTTAGAGCTCGGGTTACATACGCACCGAATTTGTTAGAATTGCTTTTTGAATGAGCGTGCCTTTCCTTCAAGGTCATAGATCGCCCGTGCTCAAGAGCTCAGTAAAGAAGAACTGCAAGCTGTCTGCTACGTTTCTTTTTCTGGAGAATATTTCATGTTTTGTACAGCTCCTCTTGCCGTAAAAGCTGTCTCCTAGCCGGTCTGTAGAAAGAACTGATAACTATGAAGAACGTGAACGTCAACGGTTGCAGACTGGTCCAGTAAACAGACGATGGTCATGTTCGGTTGCAGAGATAAACGGACGTGGAAGAGCAGTGAATCAGATAACACCGGCAGGATAGTGACAGAAAATATATCACAGGTCGCACCTATCAAAACCTGACGTCAAACTTGGGGCACCCCCACGACGGCCGCTGGGAGTCTGTGTGTTAGTGTTGTTGACGTTGAAGTGTTGGCAATATTTGGGACAAATAATTTCGCTGATGTAGATCTTGGCACGTGGATTGATCGGTCATCTGATTTTTTTTACAGAATAGTTTGTTGTTTGTTTTGTTTTGTTTTGTTTTTCTGACAGAAACATTGAGACGTTCGATCAGCACTTCTTGATCTTTTCAACTGAATAGTTTCACAGACGATGTACAATACGGAGGCAGCAAAACAGATAATTATGTCCTCATCTGACGCCTACAAGGCAGCGCATTATTTGTACTCTTCTTCTTCGTTTTTTCGTTCGCTGGCGAGACGATCAGTCTGGTTCGGGTGTCTGCTGGGTTGTCTGTGCACGTATGTCAAAAAGGCTTTGGAACCGTATGCGAGATATGGCCTGAGTACTCCACCATATCGACAAGTTTTCAGAATCCTCTCCTTTGTCCCCCACCCCCACCCCCCACCCCCTCGCTCTCCCTCCGCTCCCAAACAATGCCTTTCAACGTGCTAAGGATTACCAGCTTACGTCTCGCGTTCGTCGCGGACTTTGTAACGTGCGGTTTCCAGGTTGCCCTTTTATCGAAAGTGACGCTAAGGTAGATAACTTCATCACCCTGCTTCAGCGGAGTTCTGCCGAGGTTAACGGTGACAGCAACCTGCTTTGAAGACACGGTAAGAAGTGTGAGGAAGACGTGTGTATACTGACAGCAACACATCAATCCTCTGCTCAGTTGTTTTCAGTTTACTTGTCTGGTGCCTGCCGCATACGGTAGGTAGCAGATAATGCGTACCCTCGCGCACCAGGTCACCATGTGGTCTACATGATCAGCTACCTTGGGCAGCTCAGACACACAGTCGTTTATTAGAAGCAGGGAGAGCGAAGGAGAGAAGACCCCGCTTTTTTTCAATGCCATGACGCGGCAGGAATTTCTTGGTGTGGGCCCTGTCTCCTAGAGTCACTGCCGTCTCTCGAATAAATCGTTCAGCTTAGAATGTTGCAGACTGAAGCACATCAACATGGTTTATATTAGTCTCCGTGATGATCACTCTTCTTTTGCAGAAGATAAGGCAGTCAACAGATGAGCGAGTGCGCAGATAATGCATACAATCCATTGAAATGACAGGAAATAATATCATGGGCAAATGTGCTAATACCAAACACGTGACACATTACTCGGCCGGACTTCCATGTTGTTCTTCGGTGTCAGAGATGGAAAGTCACAATGAAGTATACCCGGGGATGCTTTCAAATAAGGGACAATATCCGCGCAGTGTGTGAGTAAAAACAAATATAAACGGCGCAAGTGAAACACAAATCGCCAATAAAACTCAAAGCACAGATCGTGACATACTGTGTTGACACAAAAACGCACGAGCGCCTCCCTCCCTCCCACCCCCCACCCACACACGCAGAGGAAAAGAGAGAGAGAGAGAGAGAGAGAGAGAGAGAGAGAGAGAGAGAGAGAGAGAGAGAGAGAGAGAGAGAGAGAGCGAGAGAGAACAAACAGAGACAGAGACAAAGAATGCAGCTCTGATGATCAAAATCGGACTTTAACATCAGAAGCAGAGAGAGAGAGAGAGAGAGAGAGAGAGAGGAGAGAGAGAGAGAGAGAGAGAGAGAGAGAGATTGCAGTGCTGACGCTTGTAAACAGACTTTCTATTAACCTTCGATGGGACACTGTCCGACAAATATCGCTACATTCCTTCTATGTTGTTGTCTGTCCCATGTTTCCCTCACCTGCAGGGTACCTTCAGGGTCTAAAGGTATTGCTTCTGTATTGGCACATTTATTTTGTTCATTTCAATCGTTCTGTGGTCTAGTGACCCAACTTTTGTCCCATCACACAGCTTTAAGAATTGCGTCTTTTCAATTTCTTTTCTTTGCTTCTGGTGTAAACATCTGCTGTTAGTATCATGGCTGCTCTCTCTCTCTCTCTCTCTCTCTCTCTCTCTCTCTCTCTCTCTCTCTCTCTCTCTCTCTCTCTGCTTAGACCCTGAAGGTCCCCTACAGGTGAGGGAAACAAGTGACAGACAATAACACAGAAAGACGTAGCAGTGCTTGTTGGACAGCGTCCATTCGAGGGTCAGTATAATCTTGTGTGGTTCTCCTGAATGGATGCCGCTAGGTTAAGCATGGAACAATTAAGCTAAGCATGGAACAATTTTCTTTTCACTAAGGGTCATTTTGCATTTACGATCCGCGCGATACCAGATTGTATGACATTCTAAACGAAATGAAGTCACCAGAAAATGTCTGGCCACTAAAGAGATTGCTTGCGCATCCTTCTTACCGTCCACTGTTTCTGTATTTATAACCAAATTCTGGTTCCAGCGCTTGCTCTCGCTATTTATTGAAAGTTTCTCTCTTAACACTGGTTCAGAGTTTACACACAAAAAAGACCTCTAGTGTATCATGTAAGTCAAAGCCATCATCATTGCACTAAGTTCTGTATCATAAATCGACAGCCTTCTCCAAGATGAATGATTGTACATTTGAGCTTGTTATTTTGAATCTGAACGCGCTATGATTGACATCCGTCTGAATGTGATGCGTGCGTGTAGACTTTACGGTGATTGCGACTCTGTTCTAAATGTTCTCTAACACCATTTGCTGACGTATTAACGCTTTCGGCTCCCTTGAAAATTACACACATTATTTGTAATCAAAAATACCACGGATACAACTCACTTGCTTTGAAACCTCTCTCTCTCTCTCTCTCTCTCTCTCACACACACACACACACACACACACACACACACACACACATACAAGAAGTAAAGGTCAATTTAAAAAACAAGAGCTTTGTGCACGTTTTTTTCCTCATTTAAAATGTCTTAAAACGGGAGGGGAAAAAGCCTGGAAAGGCACTCAGGAGAGCACAGACCTAACTTAAGGTCGAACGGATCTGGTATCTGCCCTTTAAATCAGCTTATAAATGAACAGAACATTTATTTTTCGCCAAGGGAAGTAATCGTTGTTACAGACTCAATTACTTATTCCCCGTGTACTTTTTTTCATCAGAACACGCAAAAACACAAAACATTAACGTTTACATTACCAGACAGTTTTTGCATTCCTGGAAGATATGCTACTGACTAAATAAGTTCTATTTCATTAACAGTAATTTCATAGCGTTCATGTTTAGTTGACAGCTCGTAACATTTCTTGGCAATCACGTGAACAGACTCTGTATCGGCCGTTTGATCTGTGTTCGAACGAAATGGAGGAGTTACTCCCTATCTTGCTGAAAAATCCTAGATCCAGCGTGTGGTCCCGATCCACAGCATGGATCCACCACAAACTTATAGTTCTTCCCCGGGCTATGCCTCATCTTCTGGCGACGTGTGATTAATTCTTTATCGGACACACAGTCACACCAGTGAAAAACAGCTAACCTCCCTTGCTGAGGCAAATATAAGTAGAATGCTTTCCTTGCTCCGGAACTGAATCTGGATTTAATTAGTAATCTTTACCAAATGATCTAGCGAATCCATGTGCACATGCTAACTGCGTGCTCGTGAGCGCGTATACACGCACGAAAGTGTGTGTGTGTGTGTGTGTGTGTGTGTGTGAGAGAGAGAGAGAGAGAGAGAGAGAGAGAGAGAGAGAGATGCATTATTTTCGATATTAAAATCTAGCTCACAAAGTAACAAAAGCTGTGACACAAACAGCGTAAGATATAACACGCGTGTTTGTCGACAGGACCGTGTGTGTGTGTGTGTGTGTGTGTGTGTGTGTGTTTTCTGCTGCTGTTGTTGTTGTCAGAGGAATGGGGGGGGGGGGGGGGGGGGCGAGGAACCGGATTTTTTTCCCATGGAAAACCCCCTTCTTCCAAACGAACGACGCTGGACTTAAACTGCGGGATCCAGCGATCGCGGACACGTCCAGATCGATCAGCCGGACGGTCATCGATCTCCGCCATTCTTCCCTCTCTTATGGCGATGCTGGCTCTCATGTTGACTAAAGCCGGCAAAGACACGATTCCTCTCGGTAGTGGGAAGAGAGTGCAAAATGCCTGTTTCATCCCTTCCAGCTCTTTAACAGATTGTGTTTTGTTTGCATATTCCGAGCCGCGATCGGCAGAGTGGCGGTCTTTGTTCCGAGAGAGCGTTTCAACAAGATTATCGCTAAATGCAAGACAGTGAGAGATGATGTGTGTGTGTGTGTGTGTGTGTGTGTGTGTGTGTGTGTGTGTGTGTGTGTGTGTGTGCGTGCGTGTGTGTGTGCGTGCGTGCGTGCGTGCGTGCGTGCGTGCGTGTGTGCGTGCGTGCGCGCGCGCGCGCGTCGAGTGTGTGGTGTGCATACGTATTTGTGTGTATGCGTGCAGCTTGCGCATGTGTGTGTGTGTGTGTGTGTGTGTGTGTGTGTGTGTGTGTGTGTGTGTGTGTGTGTGTGTGTGTACGCGCGCGCGCACGTACATGTGTGCGTGCGACCGTGTGTGTGTGTGTGTGTGTGTGTGTGTGTGTGTGTGTGTGTGTGTTCGCCAGCATGCGCCCGTTGTGTCATGCCGCACTCGTTTCACGGAGACGAAGAGGAAAGTTGTATGGGAGTGCGAGGTGCTCTCGTATGTTGCTTATATGTAGGCTATACATGTGGGCATGGGAAGCAAAGAGAAGCACACCTTGAACATACTCGAAAACATTTACTATGCTCTGTATTGAATGCTGTAAACGTGGAATTTTCCAAATGTGGCATGGTGCCCTTACATGAAGTGCATATCAGTTACATTTTATTTAAAGACTGTCAACTTAAAAATGCAGTCGTGCTTATCATATGAATAAAAACTGGAGATTCTCACAAACACCAGCAGTCCGAAGACGTGTTTAAATGAATGATCGAAACTGGCTGCGGCAAACAAAACAAAAACAAACAAAACTCAGATATGTTTCTCTATAGTTTTTGTACTTGGTTCGAAAAGAAGACACATTTTAGTAACAACAAAAGGGAAAACAAATCAAAACAGTAAGACAGCGACAGACAGAAAGAGCGATACAAAGGTGATAAAAACGAAAAGGAACAGAAGAATAGAATGACGAAAAGAAATAGCAAAAGGAAAGAGGAATTGCAAAGAAAAACTATCAAAAGAGAAAGCAATGAGATGAAAAGGTAATAAAGAAAAGAGCAACACAAGGAAAAAGCAATTAAAATATAAGAAAAATAAGATAAAAAGCAATGAAAAGGAAGAAAGGAATGAAACGTTCATGATATTCAAAAGCGGGCTGATATCGAAACGCCGACAGAAACAAAGTCCTTTCAAACGTGAACAAGGCTGGAGTCTGAAAGGATGGAATCGGAGCAGGAATGAAGTGCTAAACTCTGGGCTGGTGCCCACGGGGGAGCAGACACAGTGCCCTACTGAAACGAGGGTTGTGAATCAAAGACTGAAGAGTCCTATTCAAAATGGGATACAGTTTTAAGAGAGAAAGAAAGAAGCAACACAAAGGCTCATGTAAAACAAACCAACGAAAATACAAACATAACCTGAGGTGACCAATATCTTTGAATGAGAATAAAAACAAACTGATGTTTGTAGTCTGGAAGATAAGTAATGAACGTTCTATCGAAAAGGAACAAGGAGTCGCTGTAAACGGGAACAAAACTGCGGCAAAAATCCACCCAGAGGAGATTAAAAGAGTGACAAAACAAAGAAACAAAAGAGATGTTATGAACTCAATTGAAAATAGGGACAGAGTCATTCAGAAAAAGGTACACAGCCAAGTCAAAAGAACAGAGTGTAAATGTGATGGAAGGACTAATTCCAGCCCCCCCCCCTCCCCCCCCCCCCCCCCCCCCAACCAAAAAAACAAAAAAGAAGTGAAGTTTATAGAATAAGCTTTTTTTCAACAGAGGGATGATACTGACAGAAATCGACACTAGAGTCATATTTAGGTTAGAATTCTTTGGGAAATTTTGTCCCCAACAGGTGTGGTATTCAAAAGGTACAGGAAATCAAAGCCCTGGTGGAATTTGGAAGGAACAGACTTGTTAAAAAAAAGAAACTAATGAGAGAAACAAAAGTAAGTTCAAAAGTGGATGAAGTCTAGAATGGATATAACAATAGCCTTGTCTTACCCTCCCCCACCCCATCTAAACAGAAAAAGGAAGGGAGGGGGTGAGGTAACGGAAGACAGGGGAGCGGAGAGGAAGGGAGGTATGGAGGAAACCAAAACCGTCCTGTTCGGAAAAAGGTTGACGGAAAGGTTGATTCAACAGGAAAAGTGATGAAAGTCAACGATGAGCAGAATAATCAAACAGAAGACAGCTGCGACAACTTAGTATGTCATTCCGACTGAGTGTTTTTCTCTATAAAAAAAAAAATCTGGTTCGATCAGCAAAGAGATGGTAGCTTTCAACACTACAGGGCAACATACATTTCGACCTGCGTTTGCTTATTCCTATGGCAGCACATTAGATTCATGAATCGATATGTGTTTTTTTTTTTCTGTCTTCCTGCTCCTTCAAGGAAAGAGCGCTAGTGCCTGGTTTCTGGAAAATCACATAACCACTGTTTTTCTTGAACAAATTAGTAGTGGGGAAAAACAAGTGCAGGCCAACACTTCATCTATCACTACAATAATGACTCGGCAAAGATTAAAGAAGAAAAAAGAGAGGGGGGGGGGGGGGGGGGGGGGGGGGGGGAGAAAACTGCTGAATATTAGGGGATTAGATTATAAGTTCAAGATCGTTCACTGGCAGCATCTGGGGGCTATCGTAGTCCATCCTGAAAACAGAACCATTCACTTTGGCTCTCGGAGGCCTTTCGTCTGCTGATTCGGACTCACAGTGAGACACAGAACCACTGTTTTCATGGAGGCAGAAAGCCTTTCCCCCAGGGCAAACCATAGTAAAAACTGATTTCCCTATCACCGTTTCTAAAAGGATGTACAACTGTTTCATATGTAAATATAGTCATTATGGGTGTATGAAGCCAGTATACTCCTACATAGTCTCTTCCCAATCATATGAACACAGTGTAATCAAAACACGCAAATTATCTGAATTTGACAAGTTATGGAAGCACCTAAAACACAACGCGTCTGAAAATTGAACACATCGGTAAAAACGATCAGATCAGCTATGCATTTTTTGTTTGTTGTTGTTGCGAAAATAATAGAAGAAACACGTACAAAGACCGCTCACGGAAACATGTGTATTCGTTTTAGTGGTATCAGTGTGGTGAGTGAAAATTACATCCCCGTCCTCTCCGGCATTGGCTATCCCCGTGTGCCAACCATACACCTTTCGTAGATGAATGTCCCAGGTTGCAGTCTAACTTAGCGAGTGAACGTTGGAACTGACAGTCCTCGAACTCGAAAGAAGGCGAAGAAAATAAAATACAGCCCAGCCGAGCTTTGTCAGTTATAAGAGAAGCGAAGTCTAAAGAACACACGCGATAATACCCACAAAAAGAAAGACAAGATCCAAGAATAAAACCAATGAAAAATAAGCCTGATCGAAAAATATGGGAGCGGAAAGAGGAGCAACGAGGAGGGGTGGAATCCTCAGTATGAAAAAAGCGCAGTTGAAGGAACAGCGAATATAAACCACGAGGTTCCAAACTGTACACGCGCGCACACAAACACATAAACACACACACAACACATACACACACACACACGCATGCACACACACGCACATGCACGCGCGCGCACGCACACACACACACACACAACACACACACACACACACACACAAACACACACACACACACACACACACACACACACACACACACACACACACACAAGCACGCACGTGCGCACGCGCTCGCGCTCGCGCTCGCGCGCACACATACACACACGCGCGCGCGCGCGCACGCACACACACGCACACAAGAAAGTACTGTATTAATCAAGCAATGGAACAAGGGGACAAACACCCCCACTTCCATCCCATTACACACACGCGCGCGCGCGCGCGCGTGCGAAAAGAAACTATACTTATTTATAACCTTGCCAATAAGTAATGGTAAGAAAAGGTCACACAAAGACACACACCCAAATAAGGAAAGAAACCATGCTTACTGCATAGTCCATCAAGCAATAGGCAGAAGAGAAGTTTCACATGCACACACACACACACACACACACACACACACACACACACACACACACACACACACATACACACACACACACACACACACACACACACACACAGAGAAATTTTGTGCACATATACATACGTATTTGTCGGATGAGATCTGAATGTAGTCCACCTTCCTCAGCCTACACTCTTCCCCCTTCCCCGTCATAAATGGTATTCCTATCTTTTGGAACTTTGGGACAGAAATATCTTTCTCCATTACTACCTCCCTCTGCCCTCTCCCCTTCGTCCCACTCCCACCATTCCCTCCAACATATACTACTCTTTGAGTCGACAACAACTCTATTCTTATTTCGTTTTTCTGCCTTTCCAATCAACGTTTGTATTTGGGATTTTTCTCCAGCAAAGCGTCAGTGTTCCTCTTTCCAAACTTAAAAAAAAAATTGAACCGATGATAACATTTTTTTAGCATCTGGAAGGCTTACGCCAGTTCCCTACTAAACATTCCTCGTGGCTAACGGATGGTTGTTGCATTATCCCCATCCCCACTTTCCTACTATATTAACTTTTATGTGTAAAAACTAAGTCTTTTGGGACTGGTCCCCAGAAACACGGTGTGTGGTTAAAAAAAACGGTAAACAGCAGAGCAGAAGAAGTTACTGGTGCTCAAGCCTCCAAAGTGGACATACTCCTGGCTCTGTCCCGCATCAAACAAAGAGTTAGGAAGGTGGTGAGGGTGAAATGGGGGAGAGAATTTTCGGCGAGGGACCTGGGGGACCTGGGTTGTAACGACCCCTCAGCCCCCCCCCCCCACCCCCCCCCCCCCCCACCCCCCCCCCCACCCCCGTGTGGGGTGTTCAACCCTCCATCCTTACCCTCATTGTCCATGTCATGTACAGGCTCGATCCGAGCTGGAGTCTGGAAAACAATCTTTATTTCATAAGCCTGAAGGCCACCCAGCTTGTCCACCGCAGCTTGGAGTAGAGATGCACTGTAGCTTCTTAGCTCGTGCCTTCTTCGAAAAGATTTGTTTTGAGTGGATGGGAAAGACAGTTTCAATTTTGACACAATAACGTGTCCTCCCCTGCTACCTTCGCCCCCTCTGTCTCCCCTCAACCCTATTTCTTTGACAAGGTCAGGGTCGTTTCTATCCCGTTTGACAGTCATTGGATTTTCAATATGGCTCTAGATCTATCCTCTGCCATTGGTCTGATGATTTATCACGGCGCCTCATCAGTGACGAACCTAATTATGGTCTGCGCATTTTTGTTAACCTTTTTGGGAGGTCAAGGTCATCCTTGCGCCTTCCGTCTGTCATTGGATGTAACCTGAGCCTCAAGGCCGGACACCGTCTGGACGCAGGATGTAAGTATGTGTATGTAACCTTTGTGTTCCTCTTGGCTTGAGTAGATTGGTTTTTCAGAATTCCTGAAAAGTATTTTAGCATCCCTGTGTTACAAAAAAAGATATTGTTGACAATTTTCAAATATGTGGAGGGCTTATGCCGGTTCCCTACTAGACATCACTCGAGGCCACCGGGCGGTTTCTGCTTCGCCGTCATCTCTACATTCCCCCCAATACCAATTCTTCATGGCATCTTAAAACTGTTTTAGGACTAGTCTCCAGGCATAAAGTGTGTGTGAAGGACAGTAAACAGCAAAAAGGAAATATAAACTAAATTTCTTAAAACTGGTCCTTTTACGCATTCCCAAGACACGTTTCAAATCGATTTTTTACCCGAAAAGCATGCTACCAGGGGCTTGAAAGAAGGGGTCATAGTTGTGTTGGGATACACGCTATCACCTCTGCTCTGATCAAGATGATTTCTCTGCTTTCCCTGATATAAAGTGCATGATGATCCTAAATTAGCAAGAATGTTTTTGATCGTTTTAAACATATCCCCAAAATACACCGAAGGTAGTCGTAAGTATGTATGAGGAAAACACTAGTTAATCTGAACTGTTCCAGAGGTCCATGTGAATCAAATCTATCTCTAAGCATCAGTTCCTCTTGGACAACTGGAAACTTCCACATTGATTACAGTGTATGTTTTCTGAATTTATTCCTCGGGCCACTACAGTGGATATATCCTACAAATAACTTATATCCTACAAATAACTTTATAATGATGATTTTTTTTTTAAAAACACACACAAAACAAACCCAATGTTAGTTAGACACTCAAGGTTTGACCAGCACA
>CM031595.1:121298389-121350889 GCA_018398815.1 Conus ventricosus
GAGGATTTCATTTTCTCAAGGAATCTGACTTCATTTTTCAATATCTAAAGTACTGTGTTTCTTTTAGGTTGCTGATGACTGATTTTACTTACGTTTGCATTTAATATGAGTTTTATAATTGTCCATACTTTACAGTTTAATTCAGTAGTGTGTGGCTGCATTTTAGTGCAAGACACCGGTGCATGCCATTGACTGCAATCGACCCAAGCAGAAAACACAAAATGTTGTCGCTGAATTCTAAATCTTTCCTAAACCCCAGCGTATTGTCGGAACTAAACTTAGGCAACATTTCCCCTTATTCAAACACATCCTGAGTCACATGTAAAAAAACAAATCTGTATGTCCATACTTAAAAACAATGCAGAATACATCAGTCTTTATGTTTGTTCTGCTGCAGCTTTTCTGACACCCCCCCCCCCCCCCCCCCCCCCCCCCCCCCCTCCCTCTCCTCTCTCTGTTGTCCTCTGCAGCCCGCTACATCCTCGATCTATATTCATTTGCATTGATTTGTATTTCTAGACAGCCCCAGTTTTGCCCTGAACGGCTGATGTGCAGGGTGTCGCTGATAACACGGAAGTAACTCAATGAGTTGAACTTGCAGCAGCGCCCGCTGCAGAAAAACTAGATCCTACTGCAGCTGTTGACAGCTTGTGTAAACAGATCGCGCTTTTGATCCTTTGAAAAAAAAAAAAGCGTAATAACTCGTGTCCTCTTCTGTCATTCATTTGCGCGGATTTTCATATTATAACATGCTATCCTGTCAGTCTCATTCTGTATGTGTGTGTGTGTGTGTGTGTGTGTGTGTGTGTGTGTGTGTGTGTGTGTGTGTGTGTGTGTGTTCTTCAGTACAGGTTCCTGACAGGTGCTTGTTCATGAAATAGTCTAGCTTATGTTTTTCAAGTATGTCAATTGCATCCCCCTCCCCCTCCTTCACATACCCCAAAACGTCCCCCTTTTCTGATCCACCCATTCTTTCTTCTTCCTTCACCCCATAATCATATACAGCTGATAAACTTAATTCTTTGATGATCGCTTTCTTTTCAGACTCAGCTCTCTAACGCTATGGTTATATAATAATGCTAGCGGTAAGAAGACATTTCTATAGCGCTTTCCACAATTTCAAAGCGCTTTCCAAAAACAAAAAGCCCCCGTGAATACACTTCTTTTCTCCACACAAGCGCACACACACACGGGCGGGGCGCCGTCTCCCATCCTCCCTATCCAGGCATACTCGCGCCCATGATCAAGCCCACACAATACAAACACATGTACATGTAAGCGCATTCACACACACACACACACACACACACACACACACACACACACACAGTAACAACTACAATAAGACACAAAAACGAGGAGGATACCAGGAACAGAAAGATTGGAAAGAATTTTTTGTAACATTAGTTTTGAAGGATGAGAGTGACGGAGTGCGGCGGACGAGGATGGGGAGAGAGTGACAGGTTTGGGCAACAGAAATACTGAAAGCTCTTCTCCCGTGCCCTTCTCTGTTGAACTTTGGTTTGCGGTAGATTCTGTCATCAGCAGCAGAATGGAGAGGCCTTGACGAAATATAGATTTTGGAGTTCAGAAAGATATTTGGATGCAGTCCCAGTAATGACTTAAAGAAAGGAGGTGTATTTTATTCGTCGTTCAGCTGAAAGCCATTGGAGCTCTTTAAAGAGAGGTGTGCAGCGCTGAAACTTAATTGCCTTTCATTTGAATTTGGAGACAGAATTTTGAACCTGTTGGAGATGTCTTAGAATTTTATATGAATAGCCAGTGAGAAGAGGATTACAATAACCTAGCCTGTATGAAATACGTGCAGTCATAATGTCTTAGTGCCTCTAGTGTGAGAGTAATCGGCGAATGGAGCTGATGCGTTTAAGTTTAGTGTGGACAGCCTGGCATGTTATGACGATGTATCGATTCCGTTGTTATCCATCTTTTTGTTCCTCGTTCCACCACCCCTCTCTTTGTTTACCATGTACGCTGACGAGGCATAGCGGAGCAGGGAAGTGTTTTCTGTCCAGTCTGTCTGTCAGCTTGCCTATCTGTCCGCGAGATAACGCGGAAACCATTGGGCGAACCCTCAACGTATTTTACGAGGTTGTCTGTCGTGTCAGCATCTACAAGCGATGATCGCGCTACAGATCTGGCCGACCGGTTCTGCCCTCAGAAGGGGATGGTGTCACCAAGTGTTGACAGACAACCGGTATCATTTCTTTTCATGTTGTTTTCAGTCCATCCGATCTCAGGAGCGCGTGGGAAGGAAGGGGGGGGGGGGGGGACTAGAAAGAGGGTATGAATGAGGAGAAGGGGACGCATATCAGGGCTGTTACAAATTCGATTTCAAACTATATCATCAGAACTCTGAAGAGAAAAAAAAAACACTATGCGAACTGCATCTGCGTCAGTGTATGAACGACAGCTTGCATAGACCTTTCAAGATGTCGCCACACACACACACGAGAGAGAGAGAGAGAGAGAGAGAGAGAGAGAGAGAGAGAGAGAGAGAGAGAGAGAGAGAGACAGACAGACAGACAGACAGTGACAGACAGAGACAGACAGAGACAGAGAGAGAGAGAGAGAGGGGGGGGGGTTCATGGAAGGGTTGGCAATGTTCAGCATTCATAACGGTGTTATCATTATAAAAATATCACTTTTACAGCAGAGAAGGAGGGACGGATTGGCGGGGAAATAGGATTCTACCCATACAGCCATTTCCCTCAATATCCAACCGGTGATCTGTACCGGTGTAACACTTTACACAGGAAGAGCTACTAAAGTCGCTACCCGTGGCTCACACTTTGGAAACTACCGTAGTGCCTGTGGCTGCGCCCCAAGCACGACTGCCTTTACAGCGTGTACATTCATCCTGAAGTTCTATTATTCCAGTGATGACGGCAAAGAACACCCTCCCGAAGAGCATAGATGCTGGCCACCTGCCTGAAATTTGGTTGATTTTTCTCTGTTTATTTTTATTTATTTTTTTTTTGTTCTGACCTCTCAGACCTCTTGTGCCCCAGATGCGTTTTTGTTTGTTTGTTTTAGAAAATCCCCGCGAATTGAAATCGTTCATTTTGCAAGTTTGAGTGATCATTCTGATCATTGTATTGAGTGTTTTCTTCGCGCAAAAATCAGATGGGAGTTCTTTTCGGAGTCTGGAGAATTTCATATGTATAGACCTTGCTGGGGGTAAAATTATTCGTTCGATTTTAATGAGGCGGGGTGGGGGAGTAGTTATCTGAAATAGCACGCCCCTTCCTCTTACATTTCTCCTCCACTGCCTCCTCCCACCCCCTAACCTTCCTCCCCTCACGTTCCTTTCTCTTCCGATGTCTCTCCTCCACCGCTTCCTCACGCCCCCTAACCTTCCACCCCTCCTGTCCACTCCCCCCACCCCTTCCCAACTCAACACACACACACACACACACACACACACACACAGAGGCCCTACGTATAACACCCGCCCCCTGCGCCATAACACACACGTGCGCACACATGAAACTAAACCAGATCTAGAAAGGGGCAGCATTATGTAAAAGACCGATTCAAAAAATAAAAGTTTTCAGGTTTGATTTTAAAGACAAGAGTATTATGATCGACTTTGAAAGGCAACGAACTACAGAAATGAATACCATTCTCGTTTTTCCTACTGAAGAATCCTTTCATCAGCAGCCAAACTGAGAGAGCTTGACGGAACGTAAATGTTCAAAATCTCACAGAAAATGGGAGCTGCTCCGGAAATAATGCGGAAGCAATGATGGAAAGGTTTGAACCTTATTCTTGGTCCAACAGAATGCCAATGTAGTTCTTAAACGAGTATGAAGTGTTTAGATTTACACATAGCCGCGGAAATATGACACCAATGGGGCGCTTTTTTGCTGACGCCAAGCGAAAGTCTGGACAGGATGGATGCAGTTAATTGATGGCCTGGTTGTATTTGGCGATAAGTGTTATGAATAGTATCGGTAATGGTAGAGGTGGTGGTGGTGGTGATAAAGCGCGCATTTGGCTTACCCCTACATCCCTCCCCCACTCCCTAATTTCACGTCATACTTGTTATCTGAGAGGACGAAGGAGGTGGTGTTTTTCAAAAAAAGAAGGTAAGCTAGCCGGTAGAAAAGATTCTGCAGATGGAGGGAGGAATCGTTTTATCATCAATGTGTGTCAGACAATCGTCTCACATCCATGATTAGTATTCAGACACAATCTCCCGTAGAGACTTAAATCTGACTGTAGTTCTATGAAGAATCAGAATGGTCCAGCCGAGAGTTGTCTGTGACACGTTTTGAGGTGTAGGGGCCTAGTGTATGTTGATGAGATGTGTCAAAGTTATATACTGGGTCAGGCGCAGACCCACGAGGTATGCTCAAATCCAAAGGCGGCGCGGGACATTTATTGCGAGCAATGTTTGTAATTCGAAAGACATGTTCCTGTTGTAACAGAAAAAAATGCTGTCTTTGTGTCAAAGACGACTGAGGGGTACGGAAATTTTGTCTTGATTGAGAGAAGAGAGAAAAGTTGCGATCCGTTCAGTATGCTAAATATAGGTCATGTGTCGTTTTGCCGCGAGTCTGACTGATGAACAGTGAGTACACCGTATGCATTCAAATGTGATAAAAGAAGTGAAGGTTCAATTCCGTCGTGCTCAGGTAAGAGAAAAATTGAAGGTTCAACTCTGCTGTGTTCAAGCGAGAGGGGAATTGAAGGACCAGTCGTTCTGAGAGTTTCGACAAAGGAAGGTTTGACTTTGATCTGCAGTTTTTCGGATCGTTTGGATCAAAGTTAGATGTTATTATTATTTTGTTGTTGTCGCCTGTTCTTGTTTTGGGAGGTGGGGGTATAGTCGTTGTTGTTGTTGTTTCAAAGAATAGGCTTGCGATTTTACCTCGTGTGAAAAATCTAAAAAGAGAGTGACTTATAAATTTCACTTTGAAATTTTAGAAGCTGCAAGTCTCAGACAGGTTTTGTTGCTTTTCTTTCCTTTTTTCTGTTTTGTCATCGCTGTTGTTGCTGCTGCAGTTGTTTTGCTTTCCGTTATAATCAGGTGGCCTATTCTTTTTCTTGCGTCATAAACAATCAATAATTCAGGTGTTGCTGTTATATCAAATTCAAAGATTATATCAGGACCGTAGGGTTTTCACCGATTCCCTCCACCATCAGCTCTCTCGGTATCACTTTCAATTTATGCATTCAAAATGTCACTCGCACAGTAAGTACTAAAGTAGTTATCAACTAACAACATTCTCGTTCCTTTACCTTGCTCCCCAAAGCAAACCATACATGTTTATCAAGCAAACATTCTCGTTCCTTTATCTCGTTCCACAAAGCGAACCATCAATGTTTATCGAGCAAACGAGTCTGATGTATTCGTTTATTTGTTGTTACTGCAATCTTTGTAGCGGTCTTATTTGGCCCCCGGTTTAAAAGATGACCAGAGATTCCTATTACAAACACAATTTAGTAGTAACTGCTGCCGACTCCACATTCAGTCATTGTTGAAGCCATACATTGCCACCTGGGGGGCCTACACGAAAAACAAATCCTTTCAGTTGGCGTATGGTAATACAAATAAACGGGAAGTATAAAATGAGCATATTGCTAGTCTTTCCATTCGCTTTCTGTGTATGTGCGTGCGCGAGCTCGCGTGAGTGTATGCGTGTGTGTGTGTGTGTGTGTGTGTGTGTGTGTGTGTGTGTGTGTGGTGTGTGTGTGCACGCGCGCTTGCGCATGTATGTGTGTGTGTGTGTGCGCGCACGCACGCGTGTGCGTATGTGTGTGCGCGCGCGCGCGTGCATCCGCGTTAGTACATGTGTGTGTGTGCATTGTGAGACTCGCGGATTATATTTCTTCAGATCCATAGATGTTACATTTCATTATATTGAATACGATTTCGTTATTTGTAACTGCGTACATACTTCTAAGGTCATCTACTTCCTGTCGACTACAAAAAAATTGGTTGTGGCACTGCCCAGTGAAAGCACCTGTGTTTGTGCCTTAGACTTAATTGTTTCTAAATCTCGTTTCAAGATGTTTCCCTGTTTGTAATATTGTTGTAGGCTTACTAATCATGGGCTGATTACGGCAGAAAAGTGAAGGGGCCGGGGATATGGGTGGGATGGGGATGGGGTGCATGCGGAATGGGAAAGAGGAGGGTCACTCCACACTAAAATTCACGAGCTAAAAATCCAGACGTTGAAAATGCTCCAGGCAGATTCCTGCACCTTTCAAGGGGTTGGGGTGGGGGGGGGGGGGGGGGGGGGGGGGATCAGTCAGGCGGCATGTCAGCAAATACGCTGGCACAAAAGAGTCTTCATTTGCTGTTTACAACCCCCCTGAAGTTTTCTGCCACTTCCTCCAAGACCATCCTAACGAACACAGTGCACAGTGGATGTCACAGAAGCAAACCAAAGAAGTCCTGAAAGGACAACACAAATGGCTGGACTGGTTGAAACACCTCTCTCTGCCTGTCGAGCGTGACAAAAGGCTGTGGAGATCTGATAATTGCCACTCGAGACTCACACTATGTCCCACCGTCGCTGAACAAGCAAAATGATGGGTGGAGAGATGTTGGCGGGGTAAATGTGTTTCCATTCTAATTTCTGGGTGCTCTGAAGTATCATCAAGGGTTTGTTTTTCTGTTTTTGTTTTCTTTTTTTCTTCTTCTTTTCAGTCTACAAAACCGGAACTGCCTTAAAATCGAGTTCATGCACTCATTGCTTATTTCCACATTTCTGTACATTTGTGTGAAACTTGGGAACACTCACTCTAGATCTAAAAAGTCGAATTCAAACCTCAAATATGTGATACACTTGCCAGATATTAACATTACAATTCAGATAGTCCACATGCGACGCCCTGTTCTGCTGTTCACTTTGCCACAAGGGAAAACTATACAGGTCGCAGAAAATTAAATGGAACGAACACATTTCAAGAACAGCCGGCCTGACAAAAACCATCACACAGGCCACAGTGCTAGGAGGACGATGAAGTAACAGACAGAAGAAGAGGTAGCCGAGGAGGACAACATGTGGGAGGTTGTGGGCTAGCCTGACCTTCGGTAAGCTCCCACGGGCCCGCAGAAATGCTAAAAAAAAACAAAAACCAATAACGGATATTGTCCGGAATTACTTGGTGGTACTTCAACAATATGACACTTTTGACAGGCATGGAGGGAAAAAAACTTGTTTGTAAGGAGGAAAAAGACTTCTTTGTCTGTAAACTGACGAAATGTCCACTAAACCAATAAATGAACCTTAATATAAGACTGAGAAACATCAACATGGACTAGTTCATGAGCAGTCTAGATCTAGATTTAAGCCCATTGAAAAATTCCATCTATCTTTCTGATAATGTGTGTCACGCTAACGTAACACATCAAAGGCCATAAAAACTTTCACGCTAACGTAACACATCAAAAGCCATAAAAACTTACATCAAAGTGATTTTGAAATGGACGGGATTTTTATGTGAACATCTATTTCAGACAGTTCGTTTGCTTCTGTTTCAACATTAGTAACACAGCTCGACACGTTCCAAAGCTATCCATATGCCTACTCACTTTCTTAAGAATCGTCTGCTGCATTAACAAGGGGAGCAACTCTGCATGAAATTGAGTCTTTTCAAAGATGAGAAGTTTCCGGTTTATTTAGCAACTTCGCATGTTGATTCTTCTTTTTTAATTCTGCGAATTTACCTTGATTCAAATCTACCTTCTTCAACTCTCCATCCCTCCCTTCTCTGTCTCTCTAGTGATTTGAAGTCAATCGCAAACACTAGTTTCAGTTTCATCTAGGACGTGTGCATGCGGACTAGTCCATATACGCTCCACCACATCCGCTAAGTTTTGAGACCACACTACGCATGATTTGAAGCTGATGGATAAATGAATTAACAACAAAGATGAAACAATTATTGAAGAAGAGGGTCTCGTGGCTACGACTCAGCGGATGTCTGACCTACGCATTAGCCCAACGCGCTGGTCAGACCTCGAGTGCCTACCTACCATTTGTGTGTACGTGTGTAGTGGATGCACACGTGTGTGGATGATGTGTGGGCATGGGCCCATGTGTGTGCGTGGGCGCATGTGTATGTGTGTGTACGCGCAGGCATGTGTACGCGTTGTTTGTATGTTATTATATTGTGTGTGTGTGCAGGTGTGTATGTATGTGCATGTGCAGAAGTGCGTGTGCATATGTGTGTGTGTAATTTGTGGATTTGTGTGAGCACACATATCTGCATATAGGCTATATGTGTACATATCTGTGTGTACATGTGTCTTTGTATGTGTGTGCAAGAGCGCATGTGTGTGTGTGTGTGTTGTGACTGCGTGCGTGCATATTCAGAAGATGACTCATGAACAAGAACATCAAATACAGCATATAAGTGCACATGCACTCTCGCGCACACACACATACACATAACAATAAGAACAACAACTCCTCCCCCTCAAACACATCCACACACACACACTCTCTCTCTCTCTCTCTCGCACACACACACACCAACGCTTCCACACATATGTCTGTGGACTCTCTAATTAACACGCTGGTATTACCCCACTGATGAACACACACACACACACACCAAGAAATGGACTCATTAATTTAATATGAACTCAGCTGTATTTTTATTATACCACTCTTCCATGGACAGAACCACCTGTATCAGCGATGCCAACCTGTGGCGAATTTGAGGAAAGGTAACTGGAGCTCTGGTCTCCAAATAGGCTATCTGTCTAACCCAATCCGAAAAATTAAAAACAAACTGACATGCACTTCATGAAAAATGAGTCCCAGTTTTCATTGCCCTAAACCGCCCCTCTTTGGTCTTCATCTGGCAAAGAACTGGCCAAGCCAACAATGGTGCTGTAGGCCTATGTCTGGTTGTTTTCAAAAAGTTTTATAATCACAAGCGTTAACGATATTCATTATAAGAATAACCCTCACCTACCCCCCACCTCCCTTTGCTCTTTCGCCTCTCTCTCTCCCTCCCCTTAACTGTCCTTTCCTCACCCAATGTCAAAAACAGTCTCAGGAGCATACCACTCTATCACAACCTTTCCCGCCTCCAGAGTATAACAGATACCTGAATTTTCATTATTTACCTTGGCTAATTTTGGCTAATATTATGCAACGTGTGCATGCAACGCATTGATACACACTCACATACACCAAATCATGGTGTGCTAACACACACACACACATACACATTCACACGTACACATTTACACACACACACATGCATGCTGGTGCGTGTGTGCGCGCACACACACACACACACGCATGCATGCACGCGTGCCCATGCACACACACACACGCACTCACACAAACGAAACCACAACATGAAAGCAGTCAAGAACACAATCTTTTATTCAAAGTCTACTGATAGGGCTTTCATATATGACACAAACCGTTCAAAAATAAAACTGAACCCACCATAACATCCTCACCCACCCTCCAACCTTCCCACCCCCTCCCCCTAGCCCACACCCCTGACACAAAAACTAGCCAAAACAGTTTGTAACCTTGCCATACCACATCCACAACAACATTGTCACACGTAAGAGATGAGAAGATCTGAAAACAGGTGAGCAGACATATTGCAGAAACGGATGAAGACAAAAAGAATAAGAGAAGACTGGTGAAAAATAGTTCAATAAAACAAAGATAATTCAGCATCACAAATATTTCCCATCTATTTTTAAAACGCTTAATGGGCACAAGGTGAGCCTTTCATAATAAAACAGATAAACAGAATGGATTTATTTATAAGAGAAAACAGAACAACTACATTTTGGAGCATAATACCACTGGTGACAAATGCCATTTCAGGCATGAATGTCCATCATTTATGAACAGAAGGCAAAATGTTCTTGCCAGCAGAAACCTGAAAGACACCTCAATGTTAAGCTTATCTAACTTACCTGACAATAGAAAATGCATCATACTCTCATTGGCTAAATTTCTGAGTCTTGTAGAGTGTATTAATACTGATGTTTCATTGTTTTGTAACTGTAACAAAAATCTTTTCGGCAAACATGATTTTAGTTATTGTTTCCTTCATTTTACTATCAACAATTGCTTCAACTGCATCTAGAAAGCGAAGAACAGTAAAAGTAAACATCAATCATATACAGACTATAAAAACATGTCACTTTGGCAAAAACTGCCTGAACAAGCTACAAAAAAAGAATTATCAAGAAAAGCAAAACAAAAATATAGTAAAAGGTTGATTTAAAAAAAAAAAGGACCAGAAATTTAATACAAAGAATGCGGCTGGCTACGTGTTTTCCTTCCTAGATGCTGTTCAAAATTCAAAAAATAAAAACAAAAACATTTCCTTACACATCATATTCACAAAAACATTGTTTCCGAAACACTGGTTTAATATAAAGTAGATTTTGATTTCATCTGTTGTGCAACACACACACACACACACACACACACACACACACACACACACACACACACACACACTAACATACACATACTGCCACTTTATCATCTTATGGAATATGCTAAATCACATATTGGCAATGCACTTGCAATAAATTAAGCATGCATGTATGTATGCATGCACACTCATGCACATGATGTTTAACTCATATTAGTACACTTTGCCCTTTTCTTTTACAACACACAGAGACAGACACATTCACATGCACTCACCACTTTTCAGAAAATCATGTTTAAGTACAGCATGCGATTTCTCTTCTATCACTGAAACATGGTTTTTAAAAATCAAATAACAATTCTCTATTTGCTCTCTCAGTCTTTAAAATACACATGCACACAAACATCACAATAGACAGGGTGTAAACAAATAAAAAGCAAATCAGTCATTACAGGGACAACAAATTGTAATGATGCAACATATCAAAATGCTTGTAAGATTTTGGGATCACACTATCTTTTTCAGCACAAGCTGACATACTTGTTCCGCTGCTTGATTTCTCTAACAGTCTCAACAAAGTGCGCAAATCTGAGCATAAATATAAACTTCTAGACGACTTTCTTGTGCAAGTAAATTCATGATGATATTCACAAACATACTTGCTCATTTTCAAGGGGAAAATATTCTTTCTCACTTTGTGTGTAGCCTTTTCTCACCAATATCAGGTCTCATCTCGGGGCTTTTACAGCCAAGGCAAGTCAAGAAAGAAAGAAAAATACTGAAAGGAAAACTTTTGAATTTGTCTCTCAATACACAAACAGTCAATGTACCAAGTACAAAAAAGATTGGACTAATGTCCCTATTTCTACTATAACTCTACACTTCTGTCATATCAATAAGTTTCACATACTTGCCATAAGCAAGCATTCTGTCTAGGCTGATCAACATCAGATGTACATGCGAATTCTATCATACCAGTAAAAGAACTAGGTATGTTTGCATGGATGGACACACAATGTAGCTAAACTTTGCTTTTTTCATCTCTGCACTGCTGATGCGAGGAGAAATGCACATTTTTTTTCCCTTTTTCTTCAACCGTCACTTCAATTATCTGCCAGTCCTCTGGGTCTTCTGTTTGCCTCCCTAACTTGCACTGATTAACCAAGGGCGTGATATGTATCCATGGTAGGACAGAAAAATGTTATTCCCATACAATAAAAAATTACTGTTATCAAGCTTGTATATATCATTCCCCCTTTTCATTCTTGAGCTGCAGCCACAATACAAACTATGCACAGGACACTCAAATGTGAGATGAAAAAGAGTTGTACAGATTATCATTAGGATGGCAATCATGGTCTGCAATCATGCCAGGAATGAATGCTTGACTTTTAAATATTTATCACTATTCCATTCACAAGTGTCCAAATTCTGTGACCCATCTTTAGCTATTGTACATTTAGAGGAAACCAATCATGGCAAATAACAGCAATGGCAGCAATGTTATCATAAGCATAAACATATACCTTCAACTATTGCAAACAAAGACAATACATTTCTCTCTCACACACACACACACATAATAATTCCATCACATGTACACAAACTCTCGCTCGCAAATGCTCAATCTTGCAAATATGTACACATAGAGAGAAAACCACATGCTAACTTTTCAAACAACCAACACACACACAAAAACGCTTCATCTATCACTCATATACTCATTCATGCATATATATATATATACACATATATACACACACACAAATATCATATATATATATATATATATATACAGACACACACACACACACACACATACACACACACATCCACATCTACACACGTACTCGCACACACACCTATACAGACACCTACAAACGCAATCTGTCTCCTCTTTGTAAAAAAAAACACTTCAAAGTGTAACAGAAAAGTGTATATACTCTTTGGATCATTTTGTCAACGTTGTTTTCTAACCATTATATCACATTATGATTGTCACCCATCCCACTCTCTTGTCACTGTGTGTGCATGTTTTCATATATAAAAAAAAAGCATAAATTTGCAAGGCCATATTTATAAACATTTCTTTTAAGATTTAAGTTCCTTTCGTCTTTTTCGAATCTTACAAGGGAATTTTGTAAAGAAATGTTCAGCTTATTCAGTTTGCCCTCCTAAATCTTCCTCATTTATATTCATACTCCCTCTAGCATCTGATACCTCCTTTAGAACTGCGTACCCTGTTGTACACACTTTTGAAGCAGACTAATAGCCATCAAGCACATCAACTGTGATTCATAGCAAGCAGCCCACAAGAAACCAAGCTAGCTGCAGCTGCTTCACATGTGGCTATATGAGTTGGTTTAATTGTGACTACAAACTGCTTTAAACATCAAGTCAAGTACCTTTCTTGAGGGTCAAAGAATAACTTCACAGCTTTTTTTCATCCTGCCCTCACAAAAATAATTATAATCAGAAAGAACAAACAAAATCATGTGGCTATATGAGGTATCCCCAGCTCTCATGTATCCCCCAGCTCTCAGGTGGCCCCCAGCTCTCAGGTAGCCTTCAGCTTGTGGAATTCCACTGGCCACTGTTCTTGGGGTGACCACTATCTGCTCTCAGTTCAAAACGCAGCCACCTACTGGTCCACAGAGATCTCATAGTATGGCCTCAGCCCAACCAACAATCAAACTTGCCTGCACATGTGCATGTGCTCGCACACACTCACACACAAAACCATGATCAATGTTTATGATAAAACATACAAAATCAGTGCTCTATGCTCCTTTATCAGGCTTCAAAACAGACTGAAATGTGTGCAACATACCAACAGTAAATCAGAACACATAATTAAACGTACAAGGTAAAATACTCATGGTCGAAATTTGATAAATATCAATTTTTTTGTGTATGACTCGGACATCAATCTTGGTTTGAGTAATGTACCGGCTTGGATGCCAACAGGAGACTCTGAATGCATTAATGTAACGTGAAGTCTACAGTCTAGATATTAAAAATGGAAGAATGGATTTCATTGGCAGACCTTTTGTTTTCACAGTTGACACAAAATCACGGTAAAGAAAGCCTTCACCACATATTCTGCACAGACCTGTGCATAAAACAACAGCACCTCAACAAATAACATGAACCAATGACATACTGGTATTTCTTCCACGATAAAAACACGAAGAATTTGAACACAACAATGAAATGGAAGCACTAAACTATTACCGTGGAATATTTTGTCACAACAAAGAAAATGACTTTGACATAAGCAAGTCCTTTCATGCTACGTCTGCTGTCCCCCCCCCCCCCCCCCCCCCCCCCCCCTAAAAAAAAAACAACAACAACAAAACAAAAAACCTAAGGGAAACAGACAAGCTAGAAATCACCAAGATTCAAAACCTTCCATTTTCAGTAACATTAGAAATCATCCATACACAAACTGTACTGAGGATTTTTTTTACAAGGCACAGCAAAAATTGATAGGAGAGGCAGTGAACTTTTTAAGCCAGTGCGTGATGTGCTGCCGACCTCAGCTTGGTCTGAAAAAAATTCCCTTTTTCGTCTTTTTTTTTTTTTTTTTTTTTCCCAGTTTGCAATGCCCTCTCACCACACTTTTCAGATATTCATTTCAACTTTTGCCCTGTTACAACACTTAACAGACATTCATTTCAACTTTTTCAGATAATCTTCAACATTATATTTTCATGCACACAGAAAGTCTAAAAACAGTGCAGAAACACACAAGAAATATATCTCCTGTAGTTTTGAGACAAAAAACCATGATGAAAAGTTATTCAACAGCGATTTCCTCTTTAGGCTCGAGTTGAAACACCAAATATGAACATTTATGTCACACAAAAATTAAGAAGGTAAGTGTATCTAAACTATGAACATCCTATTTACAACAACATTCTTCACTTACAACACTTCTGCCAGAAACAGTGTTTCAACAAAATGTAAAATATGTCATTATGCAGTCATTATTAATGCAAACAACAGACCCTGACATAATGAATTTGTACTATTCGAATAGACAGCACAGAAATTTCATTAAAACACACACACACACACACACACAGATACACACGCACACACACACACACACACACGCACACACACACAGACACACACAATACAAATTATTTATGTCAATGAGTCTTCAGCAACATTTCCAATCTCAGAATATGATTACATTGTTTACATTTTTCAAAATGCTCCTAAAGGAACTCTGTGTATCAAAATAGCTAAAGGCATGATCTGTCACAGCTAAACTTGAGGCACCCAGAACACACTTTCTAATGAACTACAAAAAGACAGATAGACAAGACAGATAGGCATGTCAGAGATGAGTGCTGAAGTTACATTCTATAACATCTCCCATGTTCTTCGTCAAAACAGATACAAGGTCATTTTCATACACATATGACAAAAATTATTTTTGTGACAAGCAGCCATTGCTTTGAAGTATCACAGAGGCCACTTTGTACGTATAAAACCCTGAGGTAATCCCTGTCATCTCATACCAGAAAACATGTGACATCAAGAACAATTTTACCATGCCAGTTAGTTATGGTAATGGTACCCATGTTTACACATTCTTTCTGTCTCTTTCAAAGATTCCTTAGGGATGCATGACCCCCTATTCCACTCAGAAAGCCAATGAAGTAGAATTCTGGACTAGCCGACCAAGTTCTGCTAGGAATGCTCCCTGCATTCCTTCATTATAATACACTGGTCAACTAAACACTGAAGTATCATCTTTTTAGCTTCAAAATCTACTTACAGGTCTTCTGTTTTCCACATCTTTGTCCTCCAATCCATCTGTGTATTATTTAGTAATTTAAAAAAAAAACGGAAGTTCTGACAGAGCAAGATGAAACAGAATCTGCGACACGGTTATTAAAGCGATTTGACATGAAAGGTCCATCTTGTATCATCCATGTCCACCATCTTTTCATGCTGAAGGCATTAAATGCACAAAAAGCCCCACAAGAATAATGCATAATTATAAATGCATCTTTGAAAACTGGTAATGAAGACTGCATTACCTTTTCCATTTTTTTTCGTAAAATCTTTTTCATCCCATTTTAATCTCCAGGTATGGACACCAATATGCCCGACCTTTTGAGGCCCTCCCCCCCCCCCCCCCCCCCCTTAATTATAGGCTTAAAATGGTCAGTATTTTTCTCACACTCTTGCAGAATTTGTCATACTTCACCTGACCAAACCTGTTCCCAAAGTCCGTGGTACCCTGCGTTCAAAAGCACATTCCGCCCTTGCTCTGCCACTGCAGGCAAACATCACACACTGCCGTGAAAGAGAGAGAGAGAGAGAGCGAGTGGGAGAGAGACAGTAGAGTTTTCCAGTTTGTGTATGTATCAAGGATGGGGCTGGGAAGAGTTTGGGGTGTGTGGTTTAGATTGGTTTAGTTTCAATCATTATACGCCAGCTGACCACACAGAGCATTTCATGGGTTATAAAACTCACAAAAGAAAAAACATCACATCACAAAACAAGTCAGACTATAGATGAAACAAAAACGGTCACGACACGGCCATACACCAATAAAAACAGTCATGACACGGTCATTAAACTTTTGACATCTCATGTCAAATTAGTCTGTGCTGACAGCGCCAGGCCTTCCCCTTGATTTATCACTCCCAAATCAAAAATCATGAAACAACAAAAACATTTTAAATGCAACCAAAAGTACATTTTGAAAATCAAATGGATGTATTCACATTGCAGAATGGACAGCTGGAGCCCACTCTGGACAGTGTGTACAATTTTCACCACCTAGTTGCCACATCATTACAAAAAAGCTGGCACGTTATAAACTGAAATCAGATTTGGGAAAAAAAGACTTTCCAGAACAAAGACAGGAGCATGGTCCATAACCGCTGAAAAACAAAAATAGTAGACGTCAGTAAAGACATATAACAACAACAACAAAAAGCACAATCCAAGAACATGACAGAAAAGAGAATGTTAGTAACAGAGAATTGGCAGAAGGTGGGGGAGTTACCTGTATTGAAACAGCTCCCCCAACTCCATGGTTCCCCCCATCCCTATAGGAAAGAGGACATGGATGTGTGAACTTGTGTGTAAGTGTTTTAGGGTTTGTTTGTTTGTTTTTTATTCAAAGGGACTGGAAAGTTTGAAACAGCACTTAAAAAAATAAAAACTACATTATTGCTTCAATGTAAAGATTTTACATGTGTACCCACTCACACTTACATCCACCTACATAACCTCATCCTTACTAAAAAGTACACAGGACTGGTTACAATACCTGCTTAATAACAGATTTCCGCAGCCCATGAACGTATGTATCACAATTCTTTCACAACATTTCATAAATGTATTCAAGTGTAACCCTTAACAAACTCACTGCAACAGAGCATTCTTATCTACTCTTCATCTAACCCCTTCCTTCTCCAAAACAAACATCAAGCAATCAACATTGGTTCACAGATACAGATGATGCATCTTTCAGTAATGACAGCTGGTCAGCCAATACTTTTGACAACAAAAATGTTCAGACTGCATCTTTCAAGACTGCTTCTTTCCATCCTTCATCCTAAAACAATCCCTCCAAATCCCAAGGCCACAAATTCTTATTCTTATTCACAAATGCTTTGCTCAAATACAGCACCTCCTTTCAAACCTCTTTTTCACCACTTTTAATCAGCAACACTTCAGCTGCACCTCCAGACTTTACCCCCTGACACATCTCAGTGAAGGTCAAGGCGGGAACGACCACCGCCAAAAGGCATGACAGAATTCCTTGGACGTGCATGTTCCCTGACGTGTGACGTGACCAGCGGCGGTAGCCGACGTGGCCCTGAGCCACGCTGTGTGCCAGCAGAGCGTGGAGTCGAGGTCAAGTTGGGCCCGTCTGGCCGCTCCAGTTTGCGTCCATCCTCATCATGCAAGAAGTCTCTGTCCTGGAACAGTTTCTTTTCCTTTTTCTTCTTCTTTTTTTTTTCTAACATTATAATACTACCAATTGATAAAAATGATGCAACCAAAAAACTCACTCAGATACAGGCTCTGGAATAAACACAAAGGAATATGTTTCTTTTAAGTTGATTTCTGTCTTATTCTTAGGGACTAAGGGGAAATCATTGTACATTCATTTATTGCATAAACCTTCTTTTTTTTCTTTTTCAGTATGATATTACTCAAAAGATTGCTTGGAGAACAAGGCCATGTGGAGGTTGGGGAGGTTGGGAAGAGAAGCTGAAAGAAACAAATTCAATATTCTCCAATGCAATGAAATAAACTGATACTATTTCCATCTCAATGAAAAATGTAAAAATACTTTTTAATTATTCATAAATGCATACATTTGTACACATTTTAAAATTCTGATACCAGTAAAAACAGATTAAAAAGCGATTTTTTGGGGACAGCTTTCCGATACTGACCATGTATTCAAGTCAACACACTGTAATTCATAAACCACAGACTTATTACACTCCATATCTCACTCGAAAGATTACCTGAAAAACACAACTGTGTTCAGTAACTAAACACTACACTTTCCAGTACCTCAAAAAAAGCATTCAGGAATGCAGTAAAGTCACAGAACCTTTCACTGAATGTTATAATACGTGAAAACATAATGTAAAACCATCGGGAAAGAATATGTAGTTTGCTATAGCGTTTAAAACACTTAAATAACTTGTGCAGTCTACGTGTAAATAATAAAAGACACACTGAAGGAGTTTTACTATTAAAGTAGTTTTATGATAAACTTACTCGTCCAGACAAATGCCTTATTCCCAAATGGCATGGAGCAACGCCATATTATCAGAATCTACAAAAAAATAAACTTGGGTGACCAGTGAGCTAACCTCACTTCAATTCCCAACCAGATCACCCAGAGTGAGTTCACGCCATTAAGCTATGAAACAACTAGCTCCTAAGTGGACTGGTAGCTGGGCATGTCAGTGTTTGGACAGGTAAGTGTATCATAAAACTACTTTTAGTAATAAAATTCCTTTTTTTCATACTTGCCTGTCCAAAACAAATGCCTGAATATTGAAACAGATGGTGGGAGCATGATCATCACTCACATACGAAAGTCTCTGAGCAGTTCTCCAACCAAGAGCTTGGCACCAGAGACTCAAATGAGCTTTAAAAGGTCCCCTCTTGAACAAGCACCTGTCTGGCAACTTTTCTGTGGCATCGGTGGAGCATACTCTCCAGAGGCCCACCAAGGTTTTCATTGCCCCAACAACTCCTCTTTATTTACAAGGCGCCCAAGGGTCGTGAGCACAGAATGGATTATGGGGAGAGGAAAGCCTGTCTCCACAGGCCGCAGGACCAAATCAGAATGGGTATGACAGGGAGAGGCAGCCGAATCTCTTGTCACAACTGGCGGACTGTCATAGCTATTGACACACAAACTGAACTTATGTAAAGCAAGCCATCTAGTGCCAGAGCAATATTTGCAAAAGCTGCAAGGCACAAATGGAAAACAGTTCAGACCTGAGATGAAGACTCATGTGAGACAACAATAGTACATTTTTGACAAACGGTGCAAATTCAGGTATCCGTCAAATAGCAGGTTTCGAAGCTGACTCGGGAGATGACAAGGTGAATAATGAAGGCAATGACTGTTGTTGTAACGGAGATTGATTAAATGCGGCTTCTGAGATTTTTCCTGCCAAGAAACCAAAGACTGAGCAGTTATCTCTTCAAAAAGGAAGGCTGACTTAAACAGTATTTTGTGCAAGTCAATATCGAATTGAAAACGAAGTCTGAAAATTCAGACCACTGAGAGAGACATGTTCCTTCACCAAGGAAAAGGAGAAAACTGAACTAGTCCTGTACTCTTGTTAGTCTGTGTCCTTGGCGGTAACTAACCCCTCTCTTTTCAAATTTTGCTTCATTTTCTGCCCTCAGTCATTGTTTTGAAACTGAACTAGTTCTATCATGGACAATGTTGTGACGATCGCTCACTCTGGCGGGCTTCCCAACCTTTTTTTTCTTTTTCTTTTTTGAGGGATCCTGATGATATGACACAGTTCCATGCCAAGTGAGAATAAGGCATCTGTTTGGACAGGTAAGTATGAGAACAACACATCTCAACAACAAAAAGGAAGCAGATGAAAACAGAACTGCAAAGGTTACACTCATCAGTACAACTGGGGATACCGGGCAACATACAGGACACAAAATATTTTACAAGTAGTGTTTACAACGACATGAACAGCACACCTAACTTACAATGCATGCTAAGGCTTAGCAAATGAGAGGATGGAGAAGCAACTGAAGAGAGCAACAAAAAGAATGGAAAATACACAAACAGAAGTGCTGGATACCTGTTGCTTTAACAGAGGCAAGAAATCGTAAAACACAGTTAAATAATATAAAGCTGTTCTGAAAGACACAGTGAACAAGGCTATATCCTAGAGACTTTGAAATGCAAAATTGTTTCTGACTGGACTTACACCTCTCTTCCTCCCAAGTCAGTTTTTTTCTGTCAGACCTTCTTCTTTTTTTTTTCTCTCATTATTTATTTGACCGCCAAAGAAAGGCCAGGATTTTCAACTTTTCACTTCAATCAAAATGATAATTCATTTTGAACATGATTTCTTTCAAAGAGGACAAAATGAAAGCAAAATATGAATTCCAGGACCCAAAGCAGTTAATGCTAATGCGACAGCTTAACTTGAATTATGGATCAGCTAAATCTACTTCCATCTTCTCTCCTTTGTGCTCACAAAATATGCTGAAGTCATACGTGGTGAGTATACCTAATCATCTACAATGTTTGCAAGAGGTGCACACACAGCATTTCAGAGACAAAAGCTCCTTTTCTATAACAACACACCTGACACTGAACAGTACAGGCTCTGAACAGGAGAGGCTGTATACTTTATGCTATGGAATGCACACAAAAAAAAACTTGTAGTAGACATGCACTGACAATAAGGTAAAATAATGACACTTAAAACCATTAATTCTTGAAAGCAATTGATTTCATACAGTTCAAAGCAAATACATATAACATTAAGTATTAGCATGTTAATCATAAGGAAACAATACATTAAAAAAAAAATGAAATGGAACATTATTAGCATGAAACAAATATGTCATGGTGGCCACTACTTTTCATACATGTCAAGCATACTGTGCACTACAGGGAAGAGATAACAACACTCACACAAAAGAAAAGATCGAAAGGCAAGGAAAACACAACTTGTACACACGAGAGGCAGTACATTAATAGGTGGATGGAAGAAAAGTGAAAATATATACCTAGTCTATGCTTGATACACTCAACTGAAAGAGAACACATCATGAATGAAACCATTGTATACATGCAACATCACAATCAAACTGATCAATATGTAAGTAATATCCTTGTCATATTGCTTTAAACACACAAATCCTATCATAAGAATGTGTATGTGACCCACTTTTAAAAAAAACTGTTGAATATAGGACCACAGATAACAAAAGGAGAACTGTTGTGAGATCATCACTATACTCAGTTTCAAGATATACTCATAATCGTAATGTTATTCAGTTAATCATTTTATGGAAATTTGTCTGTTTGATTAAATGGAGACACGAAAGCTTTTTTTCTCCCGTTTTTCTTTTCTTTTTCTTTCTTTCTTTCTTTCTGCATACGCAGGCTTATACTCCTGCGGACACTGCCTGTATAGACAGGCAGGCAACGGAATTTTTTGTGTATGACCGTTTTTTTTATCCTGCCATTAAGGCAGCCATACTCCATCTTCGGGGAAGGTGCATGCTGTGTATAATGTGTCATCCATACCAACAGCCAAACTGGCCTTCTCTTCCGAAAGTTGGTGATGGGATTTTACGTGTGTTCAAGATGTTGTGCGTGCGTTCACACACGGAACCTCGGTTTATAGTCTTATTCGAAGGACTGTATGGGAAATGGAGTCAGAACCAATGTTAACTCTGAGGGAAAAATCCCCCTGTACCGAAATTCGAACCCGCAACCCCAGGATCATGAGTCCAGCGCTCTACCAACTGAGCTATTCTGGCCCCCTTCTTTTTATTTAACTTAAAATAAAATGATTGCTTCATTAAACTATTAACTTGTTACTCAAATGATATGATGAAGCAGCACTCCTATTTCAATATAAATATATACACTATTACACAAACGCGCACAATAACATTAGAGAACACCATCCATACTTGACAAACATACACACACACACACACACACACACACACACACACACACACACAAACACACACACACACACACACACACACACACACACACACACACACACACACAAACACCATTTCTCTCTTCACATAGACAGATAACAGGACACAGTCGTCCCTAAAGCATGTGACAGTCATGAACCAGGGTTCCCAAAGACATGTTGTGTTAGTGATGAAAAACCGTTGACCCTGGAAACAATCATACGGACAAACTGTGCCTCTCACCAGTATCAACCCGTGCCAGTGTTTGCACTGCAGACACCACAATTCATAACACCCAAAACCAGTGATTTTAACTTCAGCTAAGGGTATGATCTGAGAGAGCACATTTTCTGTGTAACAATGTATGTTGTCAGCAGTCTCATTCATAATTGGAATTTTTTAACTCACATGCCACCGACCGAAGTTTAAACAATGGTGTCCTTCTGACAAACTGTACTATGCAAGCTTCGGTCCAAAAGAAACTATACAGCCTATTAACTTGATCATTTAACCATAAGTTTCTTTCCCAGAGACCATGAGTGATGTAGTGTTGGTCTGAGACAGGTCAAAATTTGCTCTCGACTCAAACAAGAAGGCAGAATGCAGGCAATCCTCATTTTGTGAGGCAAATTTGTGACAGTGAAATGTGTTCACATAATAAAGGGAACACTGATGAAAAAAAATTAATCTCATTCTGGCAAACTTGTGACAATGAATGTCTTCACATGATAAAGGGAACACTGATGAAGAAGAAAAAAAATCATTGTTTCCTGTGACCTGCTAAAAGGCAGCGCAAACATTCTAAGGTAAGCTCATATACCCTTCATACTTTTTCCATTTTGGAATGAAGTGTCATCACTTCAAAAACTGCAGAAATTTGCAAGTCACAACCATGAAAAATCTCTTTGGACATTTCAAAGCAAACACATAATGAACTTTTAAATCATAATGACATTGTGTGGTTTGCATGCTCTGGCAATATTGTATACGTCTACTGAATTTTTCAAAATGTGGCTGAAATGCTGCATCATGTGATGACGATGAGCCTCTTTTTAGGACATCACCATTAAGTTAAGAAATAATAAAATGTGTGACAAGTGAATAAATTAAAACTGGTGAAGCAAACACCTAGAAGCACCATCTGTTATAAAAGGTGAATCTTTAAATAACTGCATATTGTACAGGGAAACACTCAACTTTACTCTTCATTTGCCATCACTGATGTTTTTATTCAGAAAGAATGATCTTAAAACCAACACAAGTTGACAGGCTGTCTCTTGTTTACTCCAATGAACACACACACAAACCCGTCCACGCACTCGCACTCCATCCTCCCCAATCCTTCTCCCTGACCCCTCACCCTAACCCCTCTCAGTATTTTTTTTTATGTTTTAACTTAAGGTGTTATTTTCTTATAACCCATTTAATAATAACATGGAAAATAGAATGACTTACCTCTCGTACATCAATGCCGACTTGCTGCTGCAGATTACGTCGCTGTTTCCGGTCCTTGATGAACATACAGATGACTACCATACACTAAGCTGGCCATTTTACAGTAGAAATGTAACCAAGCTAAGACTCTGGACAGTTCCAGATTTATTCTTAGTGTGGATAACATCAAAAAGATAAACAAAACTTTATCACCAATGATTTTGGCGTCTACTGAAACGCTTTTGGCAAGTGAATAAACACTCACATTGTTTGAAAAAAAACCCAAACATACTCACACCCAGAGATTATGCTGAGCTCCTCATTACCTGAACCCTACAAGCTGATGATCCTTGATTATAGAAGAAATATTCTGTAATATCTGGGGATGTTACCTATTTTCCAAGATCATTTGAAACACCAGAATGTGCTACTTATGTTTCTCAAGGTTATGCACCAGTGTCTAACATATTTACATAACACTAGGTACAGCTGAACACACAATTACACTTCTGACAACAGTGAAGGACTTACATGATAGGAGATACAGCAGCTGATGGGGATCCACAGAATGAGGCTGAACACCATCACACAGCCCACTATGTTGTTGCGGAAAAACTGAACTGAAAATGCCAGAAAATAGAACTAGTCACGCCCATATTCATGATCATACTTGTAACTCTCTAACACATTTTTTTAAACAAATTTTTCGTATGATTTTTCACAGACACTTGAGTTTTCTTTTAAAAAATGGTTTCCATCATGGTAAACCTCCAACTACCATCCACATGTTTGCCTGTGACTAAAGTCCACCCACATCATGCATATTCCACACAAGTCTACATTTCATTTCTATACAATTTATTAGTGAAGGGTTGAGCATTACAATGCAGTATTTTGAACTGCCATAGGAGAAAAGCCTTTTGCGCAAAGTTAAAACTTTTCAGGCCATGACTTGTATCTATGACAATGAAGGCAATGTGGACTGAAGCACATCTCCACACTGACTGAAACCAGTTAATATCAGATAGATGTGTTGCTTTGGCTGTGCACTGTTTCAAGATAATATATACATAATCCAAGCAAACATGTTCCTGTATAAATTACACAGAATCATTCACTGCACTTTTTAAAAATTTTTTTACTAGAACTAAAGTAAGAGCACGGGAAAAAAAAAATCGAGTACAATGAGACAACTGCCCAAAGCTAAGTTAACATTTTTACAATCTGAAAATGATAATACAAAAGCCAGAACTTACTGATTTGACTGATGCTCAGAGAATCAAAGACTGAAAACAGTCGTTGTATTAGAGAAATTTCACTCTTCTGGCACATGCCCTAAGACACAGAAAAAGGCCACACAATTAATACATGCACAAACGCTCCGATATAAAACATTATACACACCACACCAGCAAAAAGAACATTTGGATATTTTAAAAACCATGCCCACATGGTACAGTTCATTTCCTATATCTTGGAAAGAACTCAACCTTCAAATACATGCCTTGCACAATCAAGGAAAAGGATAACACAAGACTAAACATCTTTACTGAGTCTCAAAATGCACAAAAATAAACTAGGCATAGTTTCACAGTGGATCAATATTATGAAATGGAACTTCTAACTGATGACTGACAGAAATCCACACACTATGATCTACTGAAGCTAAAACTTACACAGAATGCAGACTTTTTTCTTCTTTTCTTTTTTTTTTTATAGGTACTCGCACAGTCCCAGTAAAACTGCTTTGAAGTGTTCCTTTGCTAAGGCCACAACAACCACAACAAAAAACCTTACAAGCAGTTCACTTGAAAGTGGCATGCCAACCAAGGGAAGTCACTCTGGAAATCTGTGTATCGTTGGCAACACTGAAGTACTGATTTAGCTCCCTTCCTTGCCAATTTTTTTTTTTTTTAGGGATATCCTGACTGGCTACAGCAATGTTCATCCAAGAAGAAATGAGATAATTCTTTGGACAGACAACTATGAGAACACTTATAAAATGTAATTGTTTGGACAGTTAAGTATGAGAAAACTTACAAATTGCATTCACTTGGCCTCTTAAGTATGCATAGATCAAACATTGTAGTTTTCTTTCAGACGCCCCTCTCTCCAGAATCAAGAAGACGGCATGAATAAAGGCAGTTCTCATTTAGAGAAGCACTCAAACTTGTGGCAGGTAAAGGGTCAAACATTGAAAATATTCATACAAGTAATGGAACATTAGTGCCATGGAAAAAACTGCTGAATGAAAGTAAAAATGTTCCAAGATAACTACACATATCTTTCGCACTTTCACCTTTCAGAATTTAGTGACATACTCTGAAAAGAGCAGAAGGTTACAAGCAACACTGATAAAAGAAAATCTGTCTGCACATTCTAAAGAAAACATAATAAACTTATAAGACAGTATGTTTTAATAATTTTACGCAGAATTCGAATTTCTGAAATATGGCCAATATACGACATTGGATAACAATTCACATTGCATTACTACCGAGTAAAAATTGACCTCTTTAAAGGGAGAAAGTCTTTGGTACGAGATAAATCAGACACAGACAAAGTTGACAATGTTCTAGAAAACAACAACAGCAACAACAAGAAGAAAGGAAGGATGCCTTTACTGGAAGGTTTCACAAAAAAGAAACACTTATCTGGTTTCCATAAACCTGAAAGCATATACTTTGACCTGAATTACAAAAAATGCCCGTCAGATCCATCTCCACGCACATTTATACTCTTTGTTTTGTTGATTTTGCTGCTGTATCCTCAAGGCCATCTCAAAGTCATTTTGTAAACCCAACTTATTCTGACTCCTAATTCACAGCCTAATCTAGTCGCCAGGTCACAGTGTAACCACCACATGTCCACAGAGATCAATCAATCTCTGGACTGTGTCATAACATCCAGCAACAGTACTTGTGCTTCTGAATAAGTTTCTAAAACTGATGTAAAACAAGAATGGAAAAATAAAACAAGAGATCACCTGCTGTTTCCCTGACTTTTCCCTACAGTGAGAAACGTTTGCTCTCACACGTGGAATCATCTTAAGTGCTGTGGTCCTTCCCTACAGTAATTTAAGTTTTGATTTCCCTGAATATCCATGCCCCTTATGAACTTGTGTCACATCAGAGTTAACAGATTCATGGGGACAGTATACTGACTGATAAATTAACAAGTCTTCATTCCAGAGCTAATACTGTCCTTAGTTCTAAATCTAGTTCTGCAACAAAGCAGCCACTGTTATCTGTTCAGCACCTAGTACGTGCTGTATGCATGCACTGAATCAAAAACAGCACCAAACACCACCAAACTGACTTCGCAGCATTGCAGGGTATCCTGTGGTTAGAGATATCTTGGTAACCTAAGACTGAAAGGTCTCAGCAATCCCAACTAGTGACCACATAATATGTATTCCATCCCATGCTTCACATTCCTGTGACACTAATTCATCAGTCCATCAGAAAACTTCCATACTGCATGTAATACACAAACTTACATCAACACAATAGCCCACAACACATGGCCGGCTGTTGGGCAGTGGGTGCTCGTTGTCATAGGGTTTGCATTCGGAGGTGGGGTTGTCACGGCAACAACGCTGACATGATTGGGATACTGTATTCAAACACAAACATGCATACATGCTTGGTAAGATACCCGTTATCACACCTGCACTTTGTTCTCTTTCTCCATTACATCATGCAACCACTATAACTGATTGTTCTACGTGGCATCATCACATGTCAGATAGCATTACTATCTTCAATTACACAGAAATAATTTTGTCATTGTATCATGTTGTTAAAAATCATAACAATTACATGTAGAATAGCTGATTACTAGAAATGAGATGATAAGCATACCGATAAATGCATGCGACCATATGTCAAGATGGATGCATAATAGCAAAGCAGTCAGCCTGTTTGCTCAATGCACTATGTGATACTGGACTGTATGAATGCCAGGGCAGAAGCTCACCAATCACTCACCCTGATCACAGGCGCAGGAGACTTTGCCCCGAGCCTCGCAGAAGGGTTTGCACAGTCCTTTGCCATCGCACTGACCTCTGAAACAGGAACCATATGAACCCTTTCTTTCCCACCAATTAGAAGCTGCTGCACATACAGCACATCTAGGATACGGTTTTCCTTCAATCTTACTCTAAGAATGTGACACACTGACACATACTGCACAAATCACCAAACTTTTAGGTACATTTATAAACTTTGAAAACTGAAAGCTAAAAGACTGACAATTTAAATTAAAGTTACATACTTAAACTTGAAGAAAGGAAACCGCATCAGCTTGTTTCAGTAACTGTCCATACTCACCTTGGGTTTGAGCTATTTAGATGTAAACTTTCCTGGCAGTTAAAATAAAAGACATATTCTGGAACTGAAAAAAGGCTGTCATACCAGCTTGTTTTAGTAAATGTCTATACCCACTGTGGGACTGAACTATTCAAATACAAACTTTCTTTTTTCCTGATCAAAATGCTTATCATTTTTTTCTTGAAACCAGGCATGAATGATTTTCATAACATCCTTTTTCACATTTAATTTAAAACCATGTGAATTTTACACAGAAAAAAGTGATTAGTACTGCTTGATTGCTTGGTCAAATATTAGTTAATACACAAACACTAAAACAGAAAAGAACTTTACTACTAAAAGTAGTTCTACAAAATATGTACCTGTCCAAACAAATGCCTTATCCTCACTTAGTATGGAACATTGCTTTATCATCAGGATTTAAAATAAAATAAAAAAGAAAAGAAAAAAAAAAAGGAGAGCAAGGAGCTAACCCTGCTTTCATTCCTAGTCAGCCAGCAAGACTGATCACCCTTAGTGAGTTCACTTCATCAAAACATTCAAACTTACTCAGTTATCGCACTTTTCTGACAGAGCATCTGACAGAGACATCTTGGTATTTGGACAGGTATTTCATAAACAGCTTTAAGTCGTAAAATTCCTTTTTCTCATTCTTACCTGTCCAAACAAATGCTGGAATATTGAAAAGGATGGTTGGAAGTATGTTTACTTGATGAGAGAAACGCTGAACCAATGTGAGAATGTCCCTAAAAGATCCCCAGGCCTAGAGCTAGGTGACAATCATTAGGGATCCTACATGGTCTCCATGCTTCAAACTACAGGCAAAAGGCTTAGTCCTCACTCTCCCTTAAAGAAAGGCACAAAGTGACAAGAAACAAGCACCTGTCAAATATAAGAGAAGTTCTCAAACCCAGCGTCAGCAAATGAAGGCCCCCTTACAACACATTCTGGGAAAGTGAATGCTGACAGAGCCATTTCAAATGCCCTTTACCACTCATATTACATAAACACCAATGGTAACCTGAAGAACTCAAATTCAAAATGGTGCAAAAAAGACAACTGGCATCCAGTGTAAGTGTTGTATCAACAGGGTGACTTGAACATAGAGAGCAAATTTGATATCAGTAGGGGTATGTTGCTGTCTAGGCAACAAATACCCCTTCGAGACAGTCAAGTGCATCCATTTCTTCAGTTGTGTCATGAAGGTAAAACCTGCCTGTCTGCGACTGCCACATGACAAAAGTCTGAGATCAGAATGCTCTGCCAGAGGGCGCAACTGGGGTAAGAGAAACTAGTCTTCAAAAGCCCTTATAAATACACTCAACCAATCCTCCAGTTTTGTGGCAAGAAAGAGTAACATCCAGTACAGAGACTCATGTCTCATGAGTATCAACAAGATGGCACCACTCGTGGCAAAAAGAACAGACATGAGAGGGCATCAAGGTAGCACTAGGTTTAGGAGCGGACTTGGAAGAAGCCAAGGCAAATAACAAAGGGGTCGACTGTTACATAAAGTAATGATAGACTATAATTTCCTGGAATTGTCAGCCCAAATTCCCTCTTCTCTCCCTCCAAGAAGAAAACAAGCTTGAACAAGTGTTTTGGGAATCCATAACATCAAAAAGCGCAGTAAAAAAATAAAATGAAGGAAGAGCCGAAAGAGGTGAGCTCCCCCACCCACCAAGGGAAAGGAGAAAACCGATCAAGTTAAAATATGTTTTGGTGAAGTGCATTCACAATGGGCTATCACTCTTGCTGGTTTACTAGGAATGGATATGAGGTTAGATCCCTGCTCTCCTAATTTTGTTTATATCTTTATCCTGATTATATGGCAATGTTCCACGCCAGGTGGGAATAAGACATTTTTTGGGGCAGGTAGGTATGAGAAAAAGCTCCTTACACAGCCAGGTACAGAGGAATCCACTTGAAATGAATTCCAAGGGACAAGAGAAACAAGCTCATTGTAACCAGAACACAAGTTAAGGTGGAGTCGACAGACTGTCATTTCAAATAAATCCCACTGGCACAGATGTCTGTACAACTGTCAAAAACAACAACAATTTTGTTTGGAGAGATTTAAAAAATTTTTTTTTACTGAAATGATGAATTTGAAACCCTCATGGAGGAACCTGAACCATTTGCATACAAAATAACTGAACCATAGAAGCGGAGAACAGTGATGGGCAAACTGACTGATATTAACAGTGAAATATGTGTGCTAACGTTGTAAGTAAACTTGTCAACAGAGACAACTACAATATATTTCTGAGCAGATCGCACAATGCAGAACACAGACCATTTGATATGGACCACTCTGAAGAGAGAAAATGTCTTGTCTACCATACTGCATCTGCTAGCTAATCAACTCTGCCTTGCATCATCGGTCATTTCAGATCAATATATCTGCATTTTGCTAACATGTTTCCAAATTTGTTCTCCAAGAAAATTATGCGCAAGATGAGATGCAAACAGGCAACAAATATACATAATAATGCCAGAAGTCTTTTAAGAATCCCTAAAATTTCTGGAAAGTGCAAAAAAACTTTCAGAAATTGTTTCAAGCACATTCCATGAATTCTGACTGGTTATAACAAGAAAACATTTCTCAAACTTTCCAGTCTTTTCGACTGGCTGTGTATTGCCTTTCCTGTATTGCTGATAAAACATATAAAGAGTCTAGGTTCAGGTTATTCCAGGGAGAGTGGTCTACACATCTCCATTCTGGGATCATTACCTGCAAATGCACAAAATGCTTTCCAAAAATAGATTCTCCCCTTATCTCGACTCAGTCCATCCAGATTTCACTGCACATAATTATTCACTCACAGGTCCAAGCAAGGAGCTCCTTCCTGTTTGTATGGTGGAGTTGGACAATCCAGAGTGATCCCACTTCACTCTGTCAAGGAAACTTAGCTCTACCAGTGACACAGAAAATGTTATTGCTTCACAGATTTAGAAACAAACAGTAATACAACAGTCATTTACAAGCTGCAAATACCAAGATATTACTGTTCCATGGATTCAGAAACAAAAAGACATGTAATGGTGATCAGTTACATACAATTTAAAGAACAAGAGGCATTATTCCACAGTGGGGTTAGGAATAAACAGCACAGAGATACCTTCAGCCTCTACATGTTGCAAATTTACGTTACTGCCCACAGAATTACAAACAAGCAACTGGTAAATGATGATCATACTTTTGACATGCAATCCTTTTTTAGTTCTACATACCTGACGAATGTAAGTATATGTCAACTGAATGGTGAAATTTTACACTGTTAAGTGATAAAGTCAACGGCCATGTCAGAAGATGAGGGTCAGAATTTTCTTTTTACCCGCTCTCTTCAGTCATTTCCAGTCATTACTGAACCCCGATGTTTGGTAGCCAGCCAGTGTTGGAGGTGAGGGAAAAAAGAGGAAGGCAACTGAGGAGAACAAACAAGTGTGTACACGATAAAGGATACGTGCAATACGAAGCATTAAAGCATGAGATCTCACTCTCTCCAAAACAGGGAGTGTTCTCTGGCGCCATGTCACAGTCCTTGCAGCATTCATGGTTCACTGGGCTGGTCACAGAAATTGACAATCAGGCATTCCATCACACTGTTCCTTTGAAAGTCTTCATAAATTGTATAATACTCGCCTAAAAAGTTGGGGGGGTTAAAAAACAAACAATATGAAGTAACAGCTGGTGCTTGTAGTAAATATGTTGTAATGGAATTTACAAACATATATAACGAAAAATAAAACTAAAAGGTGGCAACACTAAGAATATCTAACATTGATTTCCACATCATTATTTTTATTTTCAGTGTACCAAAAAAAAAATGTTCCACATCAAAACGATAAGACATCAGAATAAAAATACCAAACATTTTTTTAAATGATTCTGTATATAATGAAGAGCCAGAGCAGAGAATGTCAAAAAAAAAAATGTTGCATGAGTTTACCACTGGGATATTTGGTCCCTTTCTAGAATGTTCTGTTACATAGGAGGAAGGCTCAGAGCAGATGGCAGACCAGGCTTTACCTGCAGGTGGCCAAGCCCACCAGCGTACACTGGGAGCTACAGCATGGGTCAAGGCCAAACATTCCCAGGTACCCTGCGTCACACTCCTCCCCCTCATCAACCAGGCCATTGCCGCACTTCTTCTGGTGTTCACTCGGCTTTCTGTACATAACAATGGACCGCACAGTCAGTGACTCTTCATGTGCGACGCATACACATGGGCAAGAGCATGTGCAGATAAGCACTCCCATACATATATAAGTACACACACAACACACACACACACACACACACACACACGTAGTAAAATCACTTCCTATGAAGAGATGTTAAACAGTAGAAAGCACACACACACACACACACACACACACACACACACACACACACACACACACACAATATATATAATCACCATTTTTGGTGAAAAGGTGTTGAACAGATAAGCGACCACGCAAACACCCATGCCTGCGTGCACAACACACACACACACGCACACACACACACACACACACACACACACACACACACACACACACACATACACACACAAACACACAAACATGCACACAACTGAATGTCACTGACAGTGAAAAGACACAAACGAAAGAGTGAACACACACATGAGCTTGTATGCACATTTTTGTATTTTTGTGTCCTCTGCATTCATATCTATGGAGGTGGACCTCTCTGCTGAATTGTTACCATACCATGTAGGGATACTGACCACTGAAACATCCCTTTATTTTGCTGGTTAAAACTGTTCCAATGTCACTGCGACTGCACGGTGAAAACTTCTGGAAAAATGAATCACAACATTAAACCAATTATTAAAAAATGTTAAGACTACAATCAACAAAACAAAAAATCAATCGGCTAACTTATCTGGTTTTTGACCATAAAAGAATTATAACTGGCATCATTTCTATCCTAGTTTATATATCAGCAAACAACATTGCGAAAAATCTGAAATAAATGACAACAGGAAATATCTTTTTTTTTCTATATTCAGGAACGATACATAATAAAATGCCATTAATCCTCTAACAATAATATCTTGTAGAGTTACTATATACTTGTAACTCTTCTTTCCATCATAGAATTATTACATGCTTGTAACTATTCTTTCGATCACAAAGTTATCAATACAAAGAGGCAACCGTCCAAAACAATTTCGTGTTATGTGTTTACAGTCATCTCAAATGAAAGCCAACAGTGGAAGCTTATAATGGCTGTCTTTAATAGCCATACCTTTAAGAACTGGAACCTGACTGGCAATCGGCCCTATCAAGTTTTGGGCAGTCAGTTGAATCCTGACTAGGTATTAACTGGTTAGATAAGTGATATGCTGTGTCAGTAGCAAACTCTACTGACTTGCGCCCTAACATCTTACACCCTTACTGTTGCTTCTACACCAACTGTCTGCTGAACACATCTCCGCAATGCCTCCCAGTATGGTCACACGATCTTACACACATCTGGGAAAGTTTCATTGTGTTAACAATAATATTTTCATAAGATGATCATTGATTATCATTGTAATAAGAAAAGTGAAAATCTTCATGTCAAAGAATGTTTTCTCATCTGGCGTTCCAAAATGTGTCATATCAGTATAATTCTCAAAAATACAAATCTGGTGTTGTATGACAGAATCTTTTCTTTACACCAAATTTTCAAAGCATATCATTTCAGTTCAGGCAGTCTATTTCAACAAATTCATCTTCATGTCACACAATGTTTTTTTTTCATCTGGCATTTCAAAATGTGTCATATCAGTATCATTCTCAAAAATACAGATCTGGTGCTGCGTGACAGAGTCTTTCCTTTACACCAAATTTTCAGAGCAGATCGTTTCACTTCAGGCAGTCTATTTCAACAAATATTAATATCCACATGCATGGACTTTTTGACTGGATTCTATTTCACCACAAATTCATTACTGATGTCTTAGTTTACTTAGCAGCGCACTCACATAGTTGTTGGAATCATATCCATTGACAGAATAGGCATACATGAGGTATTTGCCCTGGCCAAACATGGAGGACGGAGAACAGGCCTCTGTATCGGGGTCATGCTCAGCGCCCCAGTTTGTGACCTGAAAACAGCCATCCCAGAAACACCTCTCGAAAGCTGTACCAACAATGATTTTAAAAGGCCTTGCAATCACGCCATGAACTACGCCAGTGAGTGCTGATCTTAAGAGTCTCACAACTGCACTGCTGAATTATACTGGAAACTACACGCAAAAAAAAAAGATCTGCTACTTTTACATGACTCAGGATAGTAACAACTGTGAAGAATTGTGCCTTTTAGACATGTATGGCCAACAGCCTACAAATATATGAAAAGCAGTGGCAATGAACTGCCTGTCTTTCTGAGGACTAAACAAAATCATCTTAAATACTGGAAAGTCCTTAAAACTTGAATACACAGCTCTTTGTGTCTTACTTCATCAGCAAATGCTAGGCTTCATTTGTGTTTGTTTGCCACATAACTGCTTTTGAGACTGAAAATATGTGTTTAATGACCTTATACAATCAAATCCATATCTTCTCCCAGCTGTTGTTTGTTTATCATGTTATGCATCCCTCATCTCTCAGTAAGTGTACTTTAAGTTCTTTTTTATGGAGTAACAATTCTGTAAATCTGCTAATGTAAAACAAAGCTATGAATACAACACTGGAAAAAGAGGTCACACACACACACACACACACACACACACACACACACACACACACACACACACACCAAAAAAAGAACAAGAAGGAAAAGAAAAAGAGAGAAAACTCACCCAACTCTGTTAGTCAGCAGAAGCCATCATGAAACAGAAGAAAATCAAAATCGTTAAGATCAACAAACATGGACAGAGTACTTCCTTCGAAGATACAAAACATACTCGAATTTACTTATAAAAAAGTTTTTAAGTTACCTTTCTTCTAGGAAGATACAACACATATTGAAATTTACTTTAAAAAAAAAAGTTTTATGGAACCTACCCTTTGAAACAAGTCTCGCTCACTGGAAACTGACTTTCTATAGAAGTCACTCCAGAGGAGTCAGATACCGAGATATGTAAGGATAAAGACTTAGCTCCCTTCTCTCTCTTTTTTGCTTTGTTTTTGGTTATCCTCCTCATCAAGAGCTTTGTCCACACCAAGTAGGTAAATGGTGTTTGTGAGGGCAAGTTTGAGGTAAAGACACCTTTAAAAGGTGTTCATTGCAAAAGCATGTTTTCAACTTACAAAACTACAGTCACACCTGATCTTACAGGTTCAGAAAAAAAAAAGTTTTAAGAGGTGGAGACAAAAAAAAAACATGTTTGTGTTTAAAATGTAAATAACCTGATATGAACAATAACAACAATACTGATAAACTGTTACATGCATCCCATGACAGTATTTTGTAAATCTTCATTGATGAATGCATGGGCAGACTGGGTCCTCTACAGCTCCCTGTCCGTAGTCATGCACAACAAGGTAGAGGTTTTGTAATCAGCCAGTCCTTTATGCTGTCCATCCAGGATTTCTTTGGTCCGTTGCCAGGACATCCATTCTCCTGTGCATGCTATAGTCTTGGGAAATAGAGACATGGTGGGATACATGCTCCTCCAGGTAAAGTTCGCAATAATGTGATAAACGCTAGGAGAGTTCCCTGACTGCCCCAGCATGAGTGCTGCCTTGCTGTTTGATACGATCAAGTGTTGTGTTGCTTGTGTGAAATGTGGAGAATCTGTCTGTAACATTTATTCTCAGACACCTGGATAGAAGATCCTAGATGCAGGGAACAGTAAACAGAAAATAACAAACAAGGAGGGTAACTCTTGCCCCCCTGATGAGACAATTACACGCCCATAACTCCAAGCAATGCAGCTTACAGCACCAATTAACCCAGCACAAATGCAGACACAAAGCAAACAGAACAAACAAGTTTGTTCTTTGTGCCTGCATTTGTGCCAGTTGAATTGGTACTATACGCAGGTTTCCTACAGAGTTATGGGTGAGTAACCACCTCATCATGGGTGCAAGTGTTATCTTCCTTGTTTGTGATTCAATTAAAAAAAAACAACAATAAATGACTATACAGAAATAAACAGAGATAGAAGATGCCTTTACCAGGGGCGGTGACCAGTTGTGCTTGTTCGGTGAGCACTGTGTCCCCATTACTGTTCAGTGTTGTGCTCCACCCAGTGTTCAGTGATGTCGGGTGACCCTCCATGCTGCGAGCTGCACACATCCATCGTTCATAGTTATCCAACATGAATTAGTTCATACTTTTACTCCAAACATTGATAAAAGAAGAAAGAAAATAAAGTTTTCATATGGTAGGATTAACCTTTTAAGAGTTATTCAACTTAATCACAAACGTTTGCTTTCAGTAAACCAGACGCCCTTTCTCTAAAATCTTAGGTCTATCATCACACACACACAGGTGCATGATCTTTCTTTTTTTCTCTTTAAACTCTAGAAACAAACTTAGCTGGGGAGATCCATAATCAAAGGTAGCTGTTCATCTGCAGTTCACATCAGCCTACCATCCACAGGTAAATTCTTTCATCTCTCTCTCTCAATAATAATCTGAAAACCCTCATGCCAATAATCAACAACATGTCTTCTCTCAAAATATTTTCCTCACAATGATAAAGGCTCAGCTTGATCCTTCAAAAGATTAACTTGAAGAAACAGACAAAAAAAAAAAGAAAAGAGAAAGGAACCAACTGGAGGCGACAAAATCAACCTACTGGGAGAACAGATACCACCAGCCGAGCCTATAGTCTCAGCAGCAATGTATGCCAGCCCCAGCACATTGCCTTTGAACTGCTGATGAGTGAATAAGTGGGCCAAGCAGAAGTCCTTGAAGTACAGGTCACGCCCAAATGTCTGCAACAGTGACAGAACAGCACACCACCTGGCTCTACTTGGAATGCCTCTCTAATCGAATAGATAATTGAATATTCAAGAGTATGTAAGTCCGCTCATCTGCTGACACAAAAAAAACAAACTACCTACGAGCACCCATAAACTAAAGAGGTATGTTTCTAATCGAGCACACATACATACATGCACATTCACTCACACACAAAATCATATGCATACAATTAATTTCCTATCAACGACATTTCAATCTTACCAACTGGTGCTCTCTGAACAGAATGAATTTCAGTATTCTTGCTTTTCTTTCTCCTTTCTCCCACAACAACAACATGAAAACAGACAGTGTCTTTATGTAACACTCTGCATGGCTTCCGTACTATTTTCTACCTAGCTTATATGTTTGTTCTTCACAAATTTCAAGATCACGATTGAAATCAAACCATTCACTTCACCAGAAATTTTCTCATCTGAGCTGCAGAGGTGCCAACCTCCCCATCATTCAACAATACAATATGGAAACTTGCGGGTACAAGCTGCTGATTGTCTGATGAATTTTTCCATCGTTATCATTAAATACCCAACGCAAACTAAAACAAAAACGTTTTAGCACTATCATTTTTCTTTTCTGGTGGTCATCCTTCCTCACCAAGCCACTGGGCTGAACAGGTGGACATAAAGAAAGAAACATCAGTAGTTAACCCAAGGGCATCATGCCTTCTCAATGGTCACTGATCACAACAATGCACATGTCTGGCTGGTAGTTTAGAGCATGTCTAAGGCTATGGCACTGCCATGGTTTTTGGTATATTATCAAAGTTGACAAATGATACATATTTGCTCCAAGTGGCCAGACATTTATCCAATGGAAAATAAACTAAGGGACCATAAATTACTACCAAATTCAATCAAACAAAATAATTCAACAAAAATGCAGGGGTTCTGGTGGTCCATTTTATCACTAGCTCCTCTTCAACGGCAGCTGGTTTTCCTTATTTGGAGCAGTTCTTTGTTGTTCCCTCACCTGGAGCAGTTATGCTCCTTATCTGGAGCAGATATATCTTACACTACCCATAGCGCTTTGGGTTGGTTCTCTAAACTCTGGACCAATTGTTTAAATTGATATGGAGCATTTTGTTCTTCCTTACTTTGTGCAGTTATGTTATTCCTTACCAGACATGAATATGTTTGTCTTTATTCAAAGCAGTTATGTTCCTCTTTACATGAATCATTTTGTATTTCCTCACCTGGAGCAGTTATGTTTTTACTCACCTGGAGAAGTTTCAGTGGTTCCCAACTGATCTTGTCGGCATTGAAACCAGAGGTTGGCACAGTGTTGATCTGGATCTGTATTCAGCCAGTAACAAAAATGAAATGACTTCATAACAAAACAAAAAAAAACCCTAAAATATTAAAAAGATTGTATGTAGTTGTTTTTCAAATTATGAATTCCTGAGCTTCCAATCATTTAACATGTCCCCCCCCCCCCCCCCCCCCCCCCTCCTCCTCTCTCCTTTCCTCCCAATCATCTTATTTGAAAAACTTTGCCTGTTGTTTGTAAATTTATGAGAAGTTAGAATCAACAGAATAAGATTACTAAAAAACAAAACAGGTCTGCATTATGTCACAGCAAGTTCAGAATAAAGACCAGCTACTGAGGCAAAGTGGTTAGTGTTGCAAACTCCCACCTGCCACATCATGGGTTTGACTCCCATCAGAGCCATTTATCTGTGGGGCTTTTCTACCCCGACCAACTCCTACCCAGAATTGGGTTTGCTATGGGCTCCAATGGGAAAACTGGGACATACACTCGAGTTTCATTTGTGTCTCTTAGAGTGTTGCTCACATTTCCTGACCAACATGGCAGATGTCCTATCTTTGGGTCTGGGTGATGCTGGGATACTTTATGAAAATAAGCGAACAGTTCAGACATGTCATGCAGTGTCAGATCATACATTATCACAACATCCTCATCCCAAGTGACCAGCATAAAAAAAAAAACCATATCAAATTCTGTGGTCCTTCATAACTGCTCCGATGATGACCTCAACTTCAATTTCATCTCTATGTCTCTGCCCTTGGTCAGGTTCTATCAGGGTTACCACAACTGGAAAGTTCATGGTACTGTCTTGTACGGAGGAGAACTCGCTCAAGCTGGCTCCGCAACTAAGCAGGTATTGTTGTCAGTATGAAGCTAGGCAGGTGCTCTGCGAATGTTGGATCAGAACAGGCACCACTGAACACCACTGAAGTGACTCAGCTGCAGTGCAGTGTCTCCTTGGGTGAGCTGCCTCATGACAACTTGACAATGACAATCCTCTGTGAATTGCCAGTGCCAGGGCTGTGGCGGGACAAGCCAGGCTGTGGTTGTGGACGGGTGGAGCTGGAACTGAGTGGCGTGAGTGCAATGCCACTGACGTGGCACGGAAGATGAGACAGAAAGAAAAATCTAAATTCATGAATATACATAAAATAAACAAACTAAATAAATCTGATAATCATAAAGGATATCAAACGATATTCACCACTTTGTGGTGCCATACAGCTGTACGTGACTACAATAAAAGGTCTGACTCCAGAACTGAGCAATGAGCGGTATCCTTCATGTGCTGGATATAAACAGGCACCACAGAACACCACTGAAGTGGCTGGGCAGCAGTGCAATGCGTTCCCTAATTCACAGCTCCATGTGGACTGCACCACTGGGCTGTGGCTGTACCAACCTGGGTTTGACTGTGTATGGGGTAAGCAGGAGCGAGTGGTGTGCAAGTAATATTGCTAAAGGGGTACTAAAACTAAGACAGAAAAACAAGACAAACTAACCAATTGATATGTATATAGAACATAGCCACCCCCTCCAGACCCATTAATCTTTTCTCTCTCTCCCTCTCTTTCTTCCCCCCCCCCCCCTCCCCCCACTTTATCTCCCTCTCACACACACACACACAGGCATGCATACTTACCTCAGCAATTTCAAATCCCAAGCCAGTGACATCATAGCCAATATTGAAGGTGGTTTTGCGGTATATGGCATCCACCCTTTCCATCACAGATCCCTACAAATCAAAACAAACAAAAATAAGAATATTTTTATTAACATGTGTGTGTGTGTTCGCTATGTGTGTGTGTGTGTGTAGCATGCTCGGGCGCATGCATGCATATGTGTGTGTGTGTTTGTGTATGCTATGTGTTCATATGTCAAGCAAACATGCATGTAGGTTACAGTATGTGTGCTTTTCTCACTCTTACACCAAGTTTCTGACTGCAATGTAACATCCCTCCCACAAATTCCGACCAACGCGACACAGATCGTAAATGGCTGTCCATTGCAAAATCTGTTTTGGCAACCAACTGTGCATATCAGCTCGTTATGATCTGCAGTCACCTTTGTGTCAACACAACTCAAAACATCAACTGTCCAGTGTGCACATCAGTCCAGCACATGACCAAAACTGGCATAATGATACAACACCAGCAGACTTGACTGAGATCTACACTAAAATCAGCTTGATTATTGCATGCATTCTGACTTTCGTCTTTAGGATCAGTGGAAACACTCACCCAGTCACAAGTGGTCACTATGTTGAGGTATAAATGCTATACACAGGGTGTGGATTTACATCAACTGATTCACAAAGAAAGAAAGCATAGATTATAAGTGAATCTAACAGAAAATGAACCTAACAGTTCAGACATTGAGAAATAAAGAGAGTAGCTCGGCTCTGTTTCCAAAAGTAGACTGTAAAAAAGAAGAAAAAAAAAACCTGCCCATGACTGACCTGACCACAAACGTAGCGGCTTGTCACACATGTATGTTCATGCTAGTCCACTTGATTCAAACTAAAATGTAGAAAAGTGATTTGGATCTATTTATAATTTTTTTTAATTCACATATATTAAGGTTTTTTTTAATGTAAAAATATTTTGTAACTTTAATTCCTTTTTACTGTTTTATACATGACTTCCTGGTGAATTTTTGACAGTCATATAAACATGTTTAGCCCTGTTTACTGACTTTTTTCTTGCAATCTTGTGAGTGTAGCACTGACTGGAGAAAGTTTTGTACCCAGCAAAGGCATGCCTCCTGTTTCTGGAAGCACATTATCCATGCATACTGAGCCTGAGTGTGTCCCTGTATGCTTGCATGCATGTGTGTACATTTGAATGACTATGTAACAATCTATAAACAAAACAAGAGGAACATCTTGACTGTATGGCCATCTGAAGTTCATGTTTATATTTACAGCATATTAGTAAAAGTCAAATCACAAGCACTTCAGTGCTGTGACACCAGTCACTTACGATGTAAGCTGCGGTACTATATATGCTCTTTCCACCAATAAAACGGTAGAATTTGTAATCAGCAACTGCTATAACTCGACAGGTGCTCCAATCCTCAGGCTCAGTTGCCCGTTTCACTCTTGACGCCGATTCTGAAATGATAAATCTAGTGAAAAGAGAGTCATTTAAGAAACTGCCAACAGCTTGTCTGAAAGAAAAAAAAGAACCAGCAAAATATATATGATATAAACAAATAAAGAATGAAGACTCACAGAGATGTCATTTGGAGTTTGTTGACCTAAACTGGCTACTGCCAAAGCTATGTGCAGCACTTCACGCAAAAACATAAGGCATAAGGTGTGTGTGTATGTCTGTGTGCGTGCGGGCGAGTGTGCGTGCGTGCGTGCATGCGTGGGTATTCTTAGTGTGTACTGTGGCATACTTTCCTAACCTATAAAGTCAGTTTACTAAGTTGTCAAAACCTGAATAATGCTTTTTTGTGGGGAGTTTGTTGTTGTTGTTGTTGTTGTTGTTGTTGTTGTAAACCCACTTTTTTTTTTCTTTCTCTAACAAATATGATCATATTTCTTTTGTAAGAAATATTTTTTCTATTAATCTGTATCATCTAAACAGATGATTTGCAAAATAAAACAATGTTTAAAATGCTGATTTCCAAAAATCAACATGTAAAAAGTAAAAAAAGACAAAAAATGGATTCTTCCTACAACACTCTAATTTCACTTGATTCAAGTCTGTGAATGATAACCAAGTTATTGACACATTTGAAAATTAAGGAATCCTCATGTGGGAGGCTGAACACATGCAGTATGAGTGAGTGAGTGAATAAGCAATTGAGTGGGTCGACGGGTGGGTGAGTGAGTGAGTGAGTGAGTCTGTCAGCGAGAAAGACTGAGTGAGTGAGTGAGCAAGTGAGTGAATGTGAGTATGTGTGTAATTGAAGAGAGAGAGAGAAAAAAACCCGAGCTGCTGCAGTATTATCACAGAATCCCCTCCCTTCCTATCTCCTTTCAAATTTCAGTCATTCTTCCCTATACCTTTCTGACCACAGCTGATTCTGACTTCAGCCTGTGCTTCTGATGTAATTCAGAGATACCCGTCTTCTTTCTCTGCAGCCTCAAACACAAGACACATGTAAAAGATGATGACGATAATGAATATGACAATGATGATGATGATGATGATGTGTATCATGCCTCATTTCGGTCGTTGACTTATCTCAAAGTGCTTTACGTTTGCACGTTCACTTATTCAATGGGCTGCCTGCCTGGGTAAACGCGATTCACAGTAGCTCGAAAACTCATTATTAACTATTTCTCTTCCATTTCTACCGTTGGGCATAAATCATCGCAATGTCACTCAGACAGGCATTCATTACAGTTTTTCTCATTTCACCATGGAGCCTCATCACTGTGCATTTTCTTTCAGACAGGGTGTGTGCAGGTTGTTTCCTTGTGTCATTAAGCCTTCATGTTACAACATGGATTACACACATGCTTGGAGAATGGATGCGGTTTCAAAGTCCTGTTTGAAGGACCTGTTCTCCATTCCATACAAAAAAAGTAAACTGAAATCAAACCTGCTGAATAGAAAATTATGTTGCATATTTTCATTTTCATTTCCTCTTAGAACACATTAAAAAAAGAAAAGTTATTGACACAAATGAATTGCATAAGTAATAGTTAATGCTATCTAGGAGATAAAAAAGAAAGCATCACACACACACACACACACACACACACACACACACACACACACACACTTTCATTTGTGTGCACCCCCTCTCTCCCCACTAAACATACACAGGGAGAGGGTAAGAGAAAGCGAATACACATAATATATCATCAGTGCTGAAAACTCAGCAATAAGAAAAGCATCTTCACCTTCCAACGTCTCAACAGTCATCCTAAAACTGGAAGAGGGATCTGCTTCATCTGCATGACTAGCACCACAGAACGATGGACTGAAAATGCAAAAAAAAATACACAGAAAGTTTCCATCATTTTGACAAGGACAAAATTTCTTTTGGTTACACGCATTCAAATGATTGAAAGCTAACCCCAAACAAGAAACTACAGCTTATCACAAAGGCCTTCCTCTACTTGTTACCGTTTCCAGTTACAAATACTAACCCAGCCATGACTGCTCTCTTTTCGAAAATCATAATCAAACTCAACTATCCAAAAGTGGGAGAGTTCCAAAGACTCCATTCTAATAGCTGATAGATGTATTTCAATTATATATGACCAATGCAGCCTAAATGCAGTGCAGTTGGATCATGTTGGTCTCTGAGTACCCACCTCCTTTATGCCAATCTTAGTCAACGCCGATGCTGGTCTGATTACGTCTCTTCACTCATACTGGTTTGGACTTTCATTTTCATTCAGAATTGGACTATGACAATTTCTTGATCATAACTAAAAATCATGCTCTAAATATTGGTAAATGTCTTTGAATTTTGAATACGTGAAGTTATCTATGGAATCTGACCACAGAAAAATGTCTGTGACTGCTGTAACAGTACCAGCGGAAAAATTCAACGAGGGAACTATCAAATAGAGACACTTGATTTCAAGGAAGTGAACTGGGTAAGAGCTCAAGCTTATGAGCAGGAAGAGGGCAGTTCCAATGGTTTTCAGGGCAGAGCAAAGCCTACTGAGAGTTGTCTGATGCGTCAGTGGATGTTTCTATTAACTTTACAGAGGATGGGTTGTTAGGTGACACACACATATGAGGGTGGCGGGGAAGGGGAGGGGGAGAATGTGGCACAAGCCTTTCCTTCAATCAGGGAATTCGTACAGCGCAAAATTTAGGAAATGATGTGGTTTTCATCTAAGCTATCTAAAAACAGTTGCAGTTGCTTTTTGTTCCTTCTTTGTGAACTTTTCTCACAGCAGAGTGATCAAGCAGAAGTTCAGCTTCTGCTCTGGCATACAGGAATACCATTAATAAGGTTACGTCAGGCTGTTTACAGTTTAACTGAAAATGGACACCACACCAGGACCGTTCAGTGAAACTAAGATAGCAAACAAACAAATGACAGGAAACAAAGAATGAGCTTAAGATAAACAAATGCATTTAAGCAAATGCTTCAGACTTCACTTTTGAGAAGACATAATTGAATGCCACTGATTAATTGAAAAAAAAAAACAAGAAAAAAGGAACAGAACATTACTCATTAGAAAATAAAAATCAACAAATATGGACAAAACCAGTGCCAACTTAAACATCCACTTTCAACCAATACTAACCTGGTCACCTATTCAACACAATATATACACATGCATGCACATGACATACCCACACCTTAACGCTTTGTGTTTATATATATTTATATACACTGTAAACACACAGTACACCATATATGTACGTATGCATGTATCTATCTACCTGTCTATCTATCTATACAGTACAAACACACAATCTAATTATCGAAACAAAACACAGACCAGCTTACCCTTTTCCTTGCTTGTCTTTTTGCCAGATTATGTCTGAGGAACGATATGCTATCATCTTCCCTCGAAGTTCACCTTTCTCTTTCTCATGTATATGCCGTTTTGCTTCCTGGAAAAGAAATTTTTAAAAATTACAGTGTACCATGAAAACAAATATCTATGCACACGCATGCATTCACGCACACGTGCGCGCACACACACACACACACATTAGTGTAACATAAAAATAAATGTCTTGCACGCACGCACACACATACGCGCACACACACACACACACACACACACACACAGCATTCCAAAATTATCAAATGTGAGTACTAATTACCTCAAGGGGCAAGAAAGATAAGAGCAAGAGCAAGCACAACACTCTCACATCCTTCTAAAAGAAACAATGGATATAAAGCCAGACAATAAGCGTTCAAATGCAACAGTCAGAGCTATACCCAAATAAATGAATTATAAATCATACTGTCTACCACATAATAAAATGAGTATCAGTATCAATTATCTTATAGCCCATTCAGCTACATAGGGCCCTTTCAGGGTTTAAAAACTCACCAAGAAAAACAGACAAAAAATCAACCACAGAAAAACTAATCTAGCATGACTGAACTGATCCGATGAAAGCACAACTATTCACATGACATTCCTTCAGTGAACATCAAGTACCTCTATTCCATACACAACTCTGTCGTACGTAATTCTTCCTTCAAAAACACCATCTGTGAAATAGCCATGGACATCAGATGAAGCATCACCTGCAAACACACACACACACACACACACACACACACACACACACACACACACACACACACATCAAATCAAACAAAACAAAAATACTTATTACAGTACACTGCATCTTATTAACAATCTTTTCCTTTTATACGTTTTTTTTTCTATCATAAACTAAGTCCCAAAAAAATACACTGAACCAGTTGGAGAACCAGAATCAAAATGCTGCAACTGCTGGATTGCAATCAAAAAGTCAGCATTAATACATTATATGAAAAATCATCTTTCATCCTTACTATTGCTAAAACCTTGCTCTCTCTCTCTGTGTGTGTGTGTGTGTGTGTGTGTGTGTGTGTGTGTGTGTGTGTGTGTGTGTGTGTGTGTGTGTGCATGTGTGTGTGTGTGTGTGTGTGTGTGTGTGTGTGTGTGAGTGTGTTAGTAATTAACATCTAAGATAAACATTCAAGATATCTAAAAATTCTTCGGTTTGGACAATTTCCAAAATGTTTTTGAAAAAATCTTAAATTTCCACCCATCACCCACCCCCTACATTTTTGGGAAATGGTTTCCAAAACTTTCAACAAGATTTTCATATGAATACTTTTCAAAACAAATATAAACCCTCTCTTTGTCATTTGAAAAAAAAAAAGGTCATGTTTGAAAAATAAACTCACATTTAACTATTCAAAAAATATATAGATCTGTAAATTAAAATGAACAAATAACTCAATAAGTGAATAAACGCATAAACCAGTATACACTTCATTTTTCATTTATGCCCGTCGCTCCCGGTGGAGCATAGGCCATCAATGACCCTTCGCCATCGCACTCTGTTCTGGGCTGTTCTGGTCGTTCCAGTCCAGTTTGTCCCTTGTTGTTTCAACTCCGCCTCAGTGTCTCGTCTCCAGCTGTTGCGAGGCCGGCCTCTCTTTCTCTTTCCCTGCGGGTTCCAGGTCAGGGCTTGGCGTGTGGTGCTGGATGCTGGCTTCCTGAGGGTGTGTCCGATCCAGCCCCACTTCCTTCGCAGTATCTGCTTGGCCACTGGTTCCTGTCCCGCACGCTCCCACAGATCTTCGTTTCGGACCTTGTCCTGCCATCGGATTTTGTAGATGCGCCTCAGACAGGTGTTGAAGAATGTCTGAATCTTTTGTTGCATCGTCTGTGTTGTTCGCCACGTCTCGCATCCGTAGAGCAAAACTGATTTCACATTGGAGTTGAAGATGCGGAGTTTGGTTCTTATGCTAGTATACACTACATAAACATGTTTATCTGTTGACAGACACTAAAAACAAGAAATGCAGTTTTTACCTTCACATGTGCCAACCAAAAACTGCTCTGTGTCAAAGTCGTTGACCATGTTTTTTCCCCCCACTGTCCACAACAACTAGACGGAAGGAAGGTGTGAACAGGTTTTGCCTGGGGTATAAGTGGCAAACTAAAGTCCTGGAAAACAAAAAGCCCAATCAACATATTAGTCCATACCAGTAGATATAGTGCATAACACACAATTTCATAATTTCAAGGTTCTTATAGAATTTAAGAAGAAGAAAAAAAACAACACCTGACTGATGTTCTGAAATTGAAAGGCAAAACTGAGCACTGTTTTTATTTCTTTTTCTGGGGTTTTTTCAGACTTTTTTTTTAGATATAGATAGATGGTAAACCAGTGTCCTGGAAAAAGAATTCCCACAGAGCATGCACAATAATATTCCTAATGGTAAATTCTAATATATATACTAATTAAATGAGGATCTAACAGTACTTTTTTTAAACATATTAAATAGGCCAGGTTCTTACCAGGGCATAATACCTATGGAACATGTTTCTAGCATGCCTTCTTTTTTTTGCCTTACTGTTATCAAACATTCACACACACACACACACACACACACACACACACACACACACACACACACACACACACACACACACACATATGTGCACGCACACACACACACACACACACACACACACACACACACACACACACACACACACACACACACATGTCCTCACCCAGTCCCTCTTTTTTCCTTCAACATCATCTCTGGTCACCCCTATTCCCGTCCTGACCCAATATCCCACTGCAATGATAACTATAGTCAATACACAATAAAACATATCATATTCTTGTCGTCTCTTCTCATTAATCACTCACACAGACAAACTCTATTCAAGTCCATACACACACAAGCGCACATGCCGGCGCACACACACACACACATACATGCGCGTGCATGTGCGTAAGCGCGCGTGCACACACACACACACACACACACACACACACACACACACACACACACACACACACACACTCACTCACTCACTCACTCACTCACTCACTCACTCACACACACACACACACACACACACACACACACACACACACACACACACACACACACACACACACACACACACACTCACTCACTCACTCACTCACACACACACACACACACACACACACACACACACACACACACACACACACACACACACAATGCCCTTAGCATGATGTATTCATGAACAATGCATCATAATGCCATAAAGACTTGATTTACATATTGAAGATTCTGATGGTCAACTCATGTCCCCGACGAGGTAGCTGGAAGTGTGGACCAAGGCTGCGGCGTGAGCGGGCAAGGACATCATGAGAGTGCAGCACTTCGTAGTAGGTAAGTTTGTCCTCTAGAACACCTGGACCACATACAATATTCATGCACTCTACATTAAGTATATTAATGCACTAGACATTAACTACATCGATGCACTATCTAGGAGAGAGAGCATGCGGCACGGGGAGATTACAATTGTGGTTTCTTCACACCCCATAAATTCAATGTGTTTTCAATTCATGGTTGACTGATTATGCAGCCACACATGGTCTTCACTGCTGATCAACACATACACACTGTTTACAAAAATACATGTATTAGCATAGCTCCGTGTGTGTGTGTGTGTGTGTGTGTGTGTGTGTGTGTGTGTGTGTGTGTGTGTGTGTGTGCCTGTGCCTGTGCGTGTGTTGCCACAGTCTGTAACTGCGTCTTAATTTATTCATCTGTTTTAACCCCCCCCCCCCCCCCCCCTCTCTCTCTCTCTCTCATTTTTTCCCCTTCATATCATTTACACCATGGTAAAGACATTGTCCGCATGGCCTCAAAAACATGGGACTCAGCATTGGCCAAAAACATTGACAGCATTCTGATTCAGAACAAATTACATGAGACATCCTCAGTATTGCAAAATATACTCAGAGGCATAAAAAACGCGAAAACAAACTGTATAGAAATTTTGATGTAATTTGGCTACCGATTCCTTTGAACTGGTAATAGAAAGTGAGAAAAAGCAATCGAACACCGCAAAAGTGTCCTTTCAAAGTTCATTCTGGTAGAAAATAAGGTCACATGAACTTGACCTTGACCCTGTGTTAACAGCAGAATGTCAGTATCTGGTGTGACCACCTCGAGCATTGATCACAGCTGTGCACCTGCGGTACATCGAGCGCACCAGAGTGTTGGTCTGCCTCTGGGGGACTTGCCACCACACCTGGCCCACAGCAACAGCAAGCTGAGCTGCTGTCTGGGGTCTGGGGTTGAGCTGGTTCAACTGCCTCTGAAGGGCATCCCAGAAATGCTCTATTGGGTTAAGGTCGGGAGAACGGGCTGGGTGAGGCAGCAGATTGATGTTGTTCTGCCTCAGGAAGTTCTGCGTAGCACGGGCAGTGTGCGGCCTTGCGTTGTCCTGCTGAAACAGGTTCTGTGGATGCCGCTGGAAATGCGGCAGGATGTGGGGCCTCAGAACTTGGTCGATGTAATGAACAGCAGTGACCCCGTTACCACGTCCTGGACCCACATTCTGGAAGATGACTGGCCCAATACGGCGATTTATGCCGATAGCCCCCCAGATCATGATGCTTTCACCACCCCATGGTCCCTTTCGGTGATGTTCGCATCCGTGAAGCGTTCCCCCGCTCTTCTCCAGATCCGGATGCGGCCATCGCCTGGGTCGACGCAGAACCGGCTTTCATCACTGAAGAGGACTCGGCCCCAGTCCCGATGGCGCCAATGCACGGATCTGTGCCCACTGCAGACGGTTCTGGCGATGCTGGAGTGTCAGGATAGGTCGCCGGGCTGGACGCCTGCATTGGAGACCAACTGTGTTCAGTCGGCGACGCACGGTCCTGTTGCTGATTGGCCTGCCATGGTTGCCGACGGTGTTCCTGGCTGTGTTGGCAGCGGTTTGGTAAGGCTCCCGTCAATGCTGACGAAGAAGATGGCGGTCTTGGGCTGCTGTGGTGACCCTCGGTCTGCCGCTCCTCGGTCTGTCATCAGTGGTGTTTCTTGCTTGAAAGCGGTCCAGAAGGCGATAGACGGTGGAAATGTGGACTCCGAATGCGATAGCGACCTGCCTCATTGGAACCCCGGCCTGCAGTTGCCCCATTGCTATGCAACGATCTTGACGAGAAAGTCTCGGCATTATGTTGGCGCCGCTGGAAGGGATGATTTGAACTTTTTGGGGTTTGGAAATTTATAGCCCCACAATGGGGGCCACATTGAGTTGCAATTCACATTGATGCACGTGGCGTAGGTAGTCCACATGGCAAATGCACTCCTCGCGCCAAAAACGCTGACCCGGCAACATTCACCCACTGTTACGAGGTTACAACCGGCTAAGACACCACGTACTGCTAATGTTGCACGTGCCAACGACATTGCTTACGTCCTGTTCACAATGTGAACAATCGTGCACTGTCTCTATTTTTTCGCGTTTTTTATGCCTCTGAGTATACAAACTGTTTCATGTCTTTGGTTTTAAGAGACTAGACTCGAAGATGTTTCTCCTGACAATTATGTTATGATTTCTGGCTATAACATTATTTGCAAAGATTCCATGCTATCCAGATCTACAGAGTTTGAGTTCATGAAATTTTACACATGCACCTCAAAGATTTTCAATTTTGATTGGCTAGCAATTAGGTTGAAAAGAACCAAACCAGTAAGAACTAATACTAGTTACAGAAACCCCTCTGAAACTGCTGAAGGGATGGAAAAGTTCAATGCCACAATTGATGTAGGATCTCTTGACACTATTGAAATTTTACTGCTAGATAACTTTACTATTTATTCTTTCAAACCTCATCAATCATGGACAGACATGTTTTCCTCATACAACTTATCTCAGATCATTGACACCCATACCTGTGTTACCTCAACCAGCAGAACATTAACTGACCATAGTTATTCTGTATGGCATTGACTCACAAAATGTGGTTGAACAAAATGTTCCTGTGAATGGATACAGCGTCCATGTTCAAGTATGTGTGACATGGGCAAAAACAGAATTGAAATTCCCCAAACAGTTCACAACCATGTGACCTTCAGATCCTTTCAAACATTTCAGGCAGAAAGTTTTCTTGTTACCCCCTTCTGCTCCCCTTTGTTCATAGCCTACAATCATATTAATCTCTGCTCCCCTTTGTTCATAGCCTACAATCATATTAATCTCTGCTCTCCTTTGTTCATAGCCTACAATCATATTAATCTCTGCTCTCCTTTGTTCATAGCCTACAATCATATTAATCTCTGCTCTCCTTTGTTCATAGCCTACAATCATATTAATCTCTGCTCTCCTTTGTTCATAGCCTACAATCATATTAATCTCTGCTCTCCTTTGTTCATAGCCTACAATCATATTAATCTCTGCTCTCCTTTGTTCATAGCCTACAATCATATTAATCTCTGCTCTCCTTTGTTCATAGCCTACAATCATATTAATCTCTGCTCTCCTTTGTTCATAGCCTACAATCATATTAATCTCTGCTCTCCTTTGTTCATAGCCTACAATCATATTAATCTCTGCTCTCCTTTGTTCATAGCCTACAATCATATTAATCCAGAAGAAGCACTTGAGAACTGGCAACAATCACTCAATTCTGTTTATCAGTTTATGATAAGGCATTTTTTAATACAAAACAAGTAGAGTAAAACACACTCCTTAACCTAAAAGGATGACTAAGGAAATTAGCAGCAATATTCTTTAAGAAGGTCTTTCTGAGATAAGATACATGGCAGGAAAATTCAAGAAACAGTGTAATAAGGATAATGCACTCAAATGAGGTACATAAAAGAAACATTAACAGAATTTTGTTTCTTCACAACAACAAAAAACTCAATGTCAATATGGAACACTATAAATGAACATACAATAAAACACCCTAATCTCAAATATATCAAATAAGCAATGTCAAACCAATCAAACTCAATAAGCAATATCAAAAAATAAAATCATACTCAACCAAACTACCTTGAAAAATTAACAATATTCTGCAATTCCATTAAGTTTATGAATGTTCCTTGCCAACTGTTAGTACTCCTCATATTTGTAAATGATGTTCACTATTCCTTGTCTTTTGCATGAGACAGGAAGTCATGAATTTGATGGAACTGATGGTAAAATTCTAAAACTTCAAGTTCCAGTCATATATGAAACACTTACACACATCTACAACTTGTGCACTGAAAAATGCCACTTTCAAACACTATTGAAAGTTACGAAAGTCATTCCCATCTACAAATCTGGTGACAATTCCGAATCAACCAATTAAAGACCAATATCTATTTTACCTGTATTATCAAAACCCTTTGAAAAGCACATAAACAAACACATTAACAATCATCTCAAGTCACATAATCTACTGTGAGATAGTCTAGTTTTAGGAAAAATAATACTGATAGGAATCTTCACTGATCAAGTACCTCATAAGTTTTTGTGTGTTGATTGTTTCCAAATAGAACCAACTCTATATCAAACTTCAATCTGTTACAATGTTTAAAGATGTCTTTTATAGTTTTAATATTTTTTCTACTTTCCCCTAAAAATGTTTTGCAAACTGACATTGCCACAGGTAATGTCAAATCAGTATCAGTTTCACACAATCACAAAAAGAGCACAGATCACTGAGAAGAATTCCCATTTTCTCTAAAATAAAATTTGTAAGCAGAATGTTATGACAAATTCTTATTAGAAACCATTTGAATCTAATGCCTTTGATTTGCTTCACTTCTTTTAATTTTTCTCCCAGTCTATGACACAGCTCAATTTATCTTCCCACTCTGATCTTGTTAAATTAGTTCTAAATTGCATAATACTGTTCAATGTTAGTATTCTTAGTCCCTAGTGAGACAAGGGCCAGATAGAAAGAAGCATCTTTTTGCTTTGTTACCCTTGGGAATAAAAGTTATCAATCTCTCCCTCTGTCCCTCCCTCCGTTAGTTACTCACAAGCACACTTACTCTCTCTTACACACTTACACTTACACACACACACACACACACACACACACCACACACACAACACACAAAAAACCACATACACATACAACACAACACACACACACACACACACATACACACACACACACACACATACACACACACACACACACACACCCCACAATACACATACACACACACACACACACACAAAATACAACACACACACACACACACACACACACACACAACACACACACACACACACAACACACACATACACAAAATACACAACAAACACACACACACAACAACACAACACACACACACACAAATACACACACACAACACAACACCACAACACACACACACACACACACACACACACACACACACAACACACACACACACACACACACACACACACACACACACACACATACACAACACACACACACACAAACAATACACACACACACACAC
>CM031595.1:121355889-121403389 GCA_018398815.1 Conus ventricosus
TAGATGCATATTGACGATTTTCTATTTTTACTTCCCCAGATATTTTACTGTTACCTGGGCCTGAATTTGGCCATTGCTTTTAACTTCTTGAATATTGAGTGCGACCCCTTGTTGCCAAATTTGCTCCAGGGGCCAACAGTCTGAGTCGCACTATTTTATGTTATTTTATTTTACTTTTTAACATGCGCGCTGGTGACCTACTCGTTTTTGAGTGAACCAGTATTTTAGGAAGAAGAAGAAGAAGAAAAAGCTGTCTCTCACCTTGGGCTCCATTCTGTTTCTTCAAATGTGATTTACAGTTCTGAGCAAACCCATCAATTATTCCTAACCCCTCATACCCTACCTTCTCCCAGTTTTCAGAATCTGATAATCCACTCCTGGCATTAACTTACAGTAAATTGCTGTGATCGTTGTCTGAGTAAATACAGCAAATTACAACATTTGGCACAGGCATGAAATATCAACGGTTATCAGGTGACTAAGTTTGCCGATTATCCACATATTCCATCTTTTGCAAAATGACTGCTAATCTTTACACTGATGGTCGAGTTTTACGTCCTCACAGCGAATGCTTTTTGAGACGAGTTGTTCTTTGGCAGTAGTCTTTGGTTCATCTTAGTCGTAGTCTCAGGCTAATCTTAGCATAATCTTAAAATATAGCTGAGTTTTACGTCCTCACAGCAAAAGCTTTTAGGGACAAGATGTTCTTTCGCGGTAGTCTTGGACCTACTCTGAACTTACACGAGCAGTTAAATACCAAATTTTCGGCCTATCGATGATACAATAATCTCTCAGAATCAGACTGTCGAACTCGGTCCGAGAACTTTGCGCAGCCTTCTTATTAGTTTCTCTATTCTTTTTTATACTGAATTATAACCGACTTGTTCTGCATGGTCAAAATTCACGCTGAACGTGGCTACTTTCTATGTGATCAAAAGTTGACCAGATTGATCCACAAAAGCAGCGTGTCCACTACACATGCCACATGCGGCATGGGCACTCAACCACTGAACACGATTTGTTTCCTTCTGTGAAGTGATCCACATGTCAACATGTATGCTCTGTGATGATGAACCAATATATGGATTGTACTAAGTTGATAACAATAGATAATTTCGTACTCATAGTAATAATTATGATGATCATCATGCTATCATAGTGATTAGATGCCGATATGCTTTACTGACGAAACGAAACTTACCCTGAGAGAAAGCACTCAGCAGACATGTCGCCACCACAAAAATTAACACACATCTGGACATAACCTTTGAAAACGATAAACCTGGTCGCATGGTATCATGGTTTGTTTTCAATGTGTTATGAAAAGGATGAAGGCTCATCTTAGTAAGTCTACGGTTCGTTGTCCGGAGCTCCAGAGTTTCTCCGGGCTACTTTCAGACTGGGCCTGTTGCCGAGCCAATCATGCTGGGTTTCCGGGCACTTCCGGAGTCAAGCTGGCGTTGTGGCGTAAATTAACGTGTGTATTGACTACCATCATTGAGGCTACCTTGAGCCCAAACAAAAACACTTAGCTTTATCATCATCATCATCCATTTGGATGGCCCCAATCAACTGGTTGATTACCATGCATTGGCCCCCACCCCTATCCCACATCCTCTCTCTCTCTCTCTCTCTCTCTCTCTCTTATCCTGTCATCCTTAGGCCCTATACTGGAACAAGGGCCAAATGAAAAAAAAGCATCCTCTGGCTTATCTGTTACCCATGGGAAAAAGATTTTCAATTAATCAAGCAATCTCTCTGTCTCCACATACCCATACATACACATATACTTATGCTTCGGCGCGCGCGCGCGCGTGCGTGTGTGTGTGTGTGTGTGTGTGTGTGTGTGTGTGTGTGTGTGTGTGTGTGTGTGCGTGCGTGCGTGCGTGCGTGTGTGTGTGTGTGTGTGTGTGTGTGTGTGTGTGTGTGTGTGTGTGTGTGTGTGTGCGTGCGTGCGTGCGTGCTTACGTGCGTGCGTGGCGTGGGTGTATGTGTGTGCATGCGTGCGTGCGTGTGAGTGCTTGTTTACGGAATTTTACGGTCCCCCTCATCATATGCTTGTGTCTGTCTGTTCCACCCGCAACACAGCCAGAAAAAGATTATCTGTATTGTTTCCCGTGGAGCGTCCGATAAGCTTGCGTTTGTCCTACTTTCGACAGGCACTTGTGTCAAAAAGTGATGTGCTATTGCATTACCTTTGCATGACCGTTTGTTGTTGTTGTTGTTGTTGTTGTTGTTGTTGTTTTTGATATATAATTTCATTTCATTGCTAACTGTAATCCCTACTCAAGGCAAGGACTGGACGTAAAAAGCACGTCACGTGCATATCTATTATGCTTATAGGCCTATGTTTACATTAGTGCTTATCTATTATGCTATACGCTCATTTATTATGCATTGAGAAACGCTGGAGATAAAAAAAAAACCCGGACACACACACACACACACACCACACACACACACACACACACACACACACACACACACACACACACACACACACACGCGCGCGCGCGCGCTTGTTTACACACATAGGCTTACAGGAGAGTCCATTCAATCAAGTAGCTGAAAATGCTGCAGTATTAGTATAATTCCCTATTTAAACAAAAACTTCTCATGGCAAACAACTGAAGATTTGGATATAATTATCAAGAAGCATTCTGACCTTTTCATACAGACGCGCATCGCGTTTCTATTTTTGATTGTGCGTAATCGATTTGTGTGTGTGTGTGTGTGGGGGGGGGGGGGGGGGGGGGGTGCATTGTAAATATGAATACTAACTTAAACACAGCTTCACAGCTTATTTCCATAGAAAACTAGTGAACAACACACAATAAGGAAGATTCTTTTGGATAGAAAAAAATGTCAAACAAACTACTGGAAACTCAAAAACTGTTGTTTCAACTATGAGGAAACGTACATACAAAATTTAGCACATTGTATGTAGCCTTCTGATGATAGTGAAGATTCTACAGAAAATTAGGTTTTTTCTCGTCGTTTGGCCTCACAGGTGGGCATCAAGTAATGATTCGGGTGCGCAGCGTCAGATACAAAGCAAGAATTTTCAAGGTGCCGCTCCGTGTACACAGTGTAATACCGTACATCGTTTCTATTGTTTATTTAGTTAGTTCAAATGTGGGGTTCTTTTTCATCTGTGTATTAATTTATTTGTTCATTCATTCATTTATTTCAAATATTGGGAATCTGAACATTTTCAAGAGTCGTGTGAGGTGGCTGCGCATCTAAGGCCCAAAACTTTGCATCTGATAAGCGCACAGTTACGTCGATAATCGTGCGTGCGTGAGTAAAACTGACGTCACGAAGAGCACTCTTTTTTGTACTCGCAGTTCTTAAAGAACAGGGAGTACTTTAGAATGGGAACGAAGAAATGCTGTGTGTGTGTGTGTGTGTGTATGTGTGTGTGTGTGTGTGTGTGTGTGTGTATCTGTCTGTCTGTCTGTCTGTCCGTGGTCAAAATGTGTTCCACTCCCTCCAGACAAAACTACTGGGTCGATCTTTCTGAAAATTTCTAGGTATGTTCATTATGGGTCAAGGATGATGTCCGACGTTTTAGTTTACCGTTACAGCCGTTACTAACGGCTGTAACGGTCTGTAACGCTTTTTTCTTCTTTATGGAATATCTCCGAAAGTACTTGGCCGATCTTTGTGAAAATTAGCAGGTATGTTCATTATAGGTCATGGATGATGCCCGATGTTTCAGTTTACCCCGTTATAGCCGTTACTAACGGCTGTAACAGCCTGTAACGGTTTTTCTTCTTTTCAAAATATATTAAAAAGTACTTTGCCGATCTTTCTGAAATTTGTAGATATGTTCATTATGGGTCACAGATGATGCCCGATGTTTCAGTTTACCGTTACAGCCGTTACTAACGGCTGTAACGGCCTGTAACGCTTTTTCTTCTTTATGGAATATCTCCGAAAGTACTTGGCCGATCTTTGTGAAAACTAGCAGGTACGTTCATTATGGGTCACGGATGATGCCCGATGTTTTAGTTTACCCCGTTATAGCCGTTATTAAAGGCTGTAACAGCCTGTAATGGTTTTTCTTCTTTATAGAATATATCAAAAAGTACTTGGCCGATCTTTCTGAAAATCTGTAGGTATGTTCATTATAGGTCACGGATGATGCCCGATGTTTTAGTTTACCGTTACAGCCGTTACTAACGGCTGTAACGGCCTGTAACGCTTTTTCTTCTTTATGGAATATCTCCGAAAGTACTTGGCTGATCTTTGTGAAATTAGCAGGTATGTTCATTATGGGTCACGAATGATGTTTTAGCTTACCCCGTTATAGCCGTTACAGCCGTTACTAACGGCTGTAACGGCCTGTAACGGTTTTTTCTTCTTTATAGAATATCTCAGAAAGCACTTGACCAATCTTTCTGAAAATTTGTAGGTATGTTTATTATGGGTCACGCGCGTGCGCGCGCGTGTGTGTGTGTGTGTGTGTGTGTGTGTGTGTGTGTGTGTGTGTGTGTGTGTGTGGCGTGCGTGCGTGCGTGCGTGCGTGCGTGCGTGCGTGCGTGCGTGCGTGCGTGCGTGCGTGCGTGCGTGCGTGCGTGCGTGCGTGCGTGCGTGCGTGCGTGTTTTCGTTAGTCCTCGTATTGTAAAGCGCTTAGAGCTAATCTGGGATTTGCGCTATAGAGATATTCATTATTATTATTATTATTATTATTTTAGTTTACCGTTATACCGTTACTAACGGCTGTAACGGCCTGTAACGCTTTTTCTTCTTCATGGAATATCTCAGAAAATACTTGGCGATCTTTGTGAACATTAGCAGGTATGTTCATTATGGTCACGAATAATGCCCCGAAGTACCGTTATAGCCGTTACTGACGGCTGTAACGGCCTGTAACGGTTGTTTTTCTTCATGGAATATCTCAGAATGTACGTGGCCGATCTTTGTGAAAATTAGCAGGTATGTTCATTATGGATCAAGGATGATGCCTGATGTTTTAGTTTACCGTTATAGCCATTACTAAAGGCTGTAACGGCCTGTAAAGTTTGTTTTTTTTCTTTATGGAATATCTCAGAAAGTACTTGGCCGATCTTTGTGAACATTAGCAGGTATGTTCACTATGGGTTACGGATGATGCCCGGTGTTTTAGTTTACCGTTATAGCCGTTACTAACGGCTGTAACGGCCCGTAACGCTTTTCTTCTTAGGAATATCTCAGAAAGTACTTGTCCGATCCTTGTGAAAATTAGCAGGTATCTTCATTATGGGTTACGGATGATGCCCGATGTTTTAGTTTACCGTTATAGCCGTTACTAACGGCTGTAACGGCCTGTAACGGTTTTTCTTCTTTATGGAACATCTCAGAAAGAACGTGGCCGATATTTCTGAAAATTTGTAGATATGTTCATTATGGGTAACGGATGATGCCCGATGTTTAAGTTTACCGTTATAGCCGTTACTAACGGCCCATAATGGTTTTCTTCTTTATGGCAAATCTTAGAAAGTTCTTGGCCGATCTTTCTGAAAATTTGTAAGTATGTTCAATTTAGGTCACAGACGATAGCCGATGTTTACCAGAATAGCAATTACTAACGGTTACACCAGCCCAAGACGGTTTTTCCTTTTTATGGAATATCTCACACGTATTCAGGATAAACTGGGAGTACGTTTATATGCTTTGCATCTTGTTTTCTTTTTCTTTTTCTTTTTTTTTTTTAACCCACGAAAAAGCAGATACTTATGGAATGTAAAGGCAGCCCAAGGTAAAATGCGAGCGTTCCCCATCTGGCTTGAAATTATTATTTGTTAACCGGAAAATCAATTTATCAAATGTGCGTGCATACACACAATCACACACACACACACACACGCTCTCTCTCTCTCTCTCTCTCTCTCTCTCTCTCTTCTCTCTCTCTCTCTCTCTCTCTCTCTTGATATCCCTCCCTCGGGCGTGCGCGCGCGTGCACAACCACACATACTCACATAACGCGCGCTCGTAAATGCAGTAAATGTATGTGGAAACTGAGCAACTTTTTTGTCTTTTTTATTTTTGTTTACGTTCATTGTTGAACGGTAAACACAGCTTCAACTATATGTGCATATTAACACACAAATAACAAAACCATGCGCTTGCGCTTTATGGCATGAAAATGTGCTTCTTGACATGCAAAATGCGCGCTTTTAGTAGGGCGCATATCAGTGTAAGCTTACTTTCTTTTTGACTGTTCAGCAACGATCACTGAGGCCTTAATCAAGCAAGTGACAGTATTTTCACAAAGTGTAGAGCAAGAGAAGATGGTGGAGTCGACGGAAGTGCTAATATGACCGTTAGGCCCCCTGCGGGCATGCATCAAAATAATGATTCTAACACGTGGCGCCACACATGCGGACGAAGTATAAAGTGTCACTTGCCTATGCATTGGTGATGGGTGCCAAATAATTTTGACGCAGTGCGCAAAACAACAACAACAACAAAAACAAAAACAAACAAAAAAAACAAACGATAAACTGGGATGTAGAAAGGCTGTCCATGCGTCAAAACTTTGATTCCGATTCCTGGTTCCGCTCTTTGACCTTTTACTTTGAGGTCTGTGGTTTCACCAGTCAAAAATGACTGCGAGTCGACCCATCACACATGCCATAACATGTGGAACGTGTGTCGGCCTAAACATTAGAACTGATTCAAACGGATTCAACTGATTACATTTTTTTTCACACAGTCTCTCTCTCTCTCTCTCTCTCTCTCTCTCTCTCAGTCTCTCTCTCTCTCTCTCTCTCTCTCTCTCTCTCTCTCTCTCTCTCTCTCTGTTGGTGTCGGCCTAAACATTGGAACTGATTCAAACAGATTCAACTGACTACATTTTTTTTTTCACTCAGGCTCTCTCTCTCTCTCTGTTAGCGCGTTAGTCTTAGTCTGCGTGTGTATGCGTGCGTGCGTGTGTGTGTATGTGTGTGTGTGTGTGTGTGTGTGTGTGTGTGTGTGTGCGTGCGTGCGTGCGTGCGTGCGTGCGTGCGTGCGTGCGTGCGTGCGTGTGTGTGTGTGTGTGTGTGTGTGTGTGTGTGTGTGTGTGTGTGTGTGTGTGTGTGTGTGTGTGTGTGTGTGTGTGTGTGTGTGTGTGTGTGTGTGTGTGTGTGTGAAGGGTGAGGGATAGCGGATATTGCCATTTAAAAAAAAAACCACACACACACACACACACGCTTGTTTTCTACTTTGAAAAATGGCCGAACATATTCGACAAAAACTATCGAATTCATTCTGAATCCGGCATGTCCTTTTTGCCGGAATGTACCGTCACACGATTGATCTGTCAGGAACTTTCGGAACATGGAACATGAGCCGCACGGTGCTCGAACTGCAATGTTTTGATTTCCTGCTTGCTTTGTTACTAGAATTATGTCGCTGACACCGGTGCTTGATTTGATGCCATCGTTTGATGCCACATAACTATGGTCTGCGACGATGCTTCTCAACACAACAGTACAGAACCCAGGAAAATCTGTACAATTACATCTTGCCTTTGAAAAAGAATTGTTAGCGAGTCCACCAAACAGCAGGGACAAACAAATGACAACTTTTTTTTCTTGTAATTTGTCTAGTAGTAGTAGTAGTAGTAGTAGCAGTAGTAGTAGTAGTAATAATAGGGACCGGCTTTTTTTTTGCCTTAGGCCTTACGGCCTATTTGCGTCCCCTCATTATTTTTCAATTTAAGTTCGGCCTAATGTCTAATAAAAATCTTGCCTTCATTATTTCTTGTGCAATCCACTTCTGAGAATTTGAAAAGCGCATGCACATTGACATCATCATAATTATGGAATATTTTAAAAAATTGGATCAGGTCTCCTCTGATCCTCCTTCCTTTCAGTGAGTGTAATTGGAGATAGTGTAATCTTTCTTTATAGTTTAAATTACTACATTCTTTCAGGATTTTAGTAGCTCGCCTTTGTGCATTTTCTATCATTTTTGATTGTCTCTTGAGATGGGGATTCCAAATTACATTAGCGTATTCGAGATGAGGTCTAACAAATGCTTTAAATAACTTGATAAATGTCTCCTTTTCTAGGAAGGTAAAAGTTCTCCTGATGAGTCCCATCATCTGATTTGCTTTGTTCACCACTCTCTGGATGTGAGGATCAAAGGATAGATCTTTATCAAAGGTTACTCCCAGATCTGTTTCTTCATCACATGTATTTATTTTCTGCAATTCGTCGTTCACAATCATAGTATATTCAAACTGTTTATTCTTTTTGCCAATGTGCATCACCTTACATTTTGCTACATTGAAGTAAAGGTTCCATTCATCTGACCATTCTTGTAGCTTGTTTATGTCCTGTTGGATCTTTGTGTTATTTGTTGCCTTATCATATATTTTTGTGTCATCTGCAAATATTTTGCATGTGGTTTGAGTCATGTCCGGTAAATCATTAATGAACACAGTGAATAATATGGGCCCTAGGATACTACCCTGTGGAACTCCACTTAGGACCTCAGATGTCTTGGATCTCTCTTCTCCCACTCTCACTAACTGTGACCTTCCTTTAAGAAAACCTCTGATCCAGTTTAAAACATTACCAATTACTCCATATGCTTTTAGTTTAGTTAGCAGCCTTTCGTGGGGGACAGAATCAAATGCCTTTCTAAAATCCAAGTACATTATATCAATTGGCTCCCCATTATCTACCAAATCTGTTAGGTTGTCTATTACTTCTAGTAATTGGTGACACATGATCTCCTCTTCCTAAATCCATTTTGGCATTTAGCATATAAGTCATTTTCAGTAAAATGAGCATTACCACATCCCTTACAAAGCTCTCTAAAATCTTACATGCAATACAAGTCAAACTCACCGGCCTGTAATTACCTGGGTCTGTTTTGGAACCTTTTTTAAATATAGCTGCGACCTCTGCAGTCTTCCAATCTCTAGGCAAGGATCCTGCTTCTAAGGATTTGTTAAATATATTGCATAGTGGACTAGCTATCTCATCACTTACTTCTTTTAACACTCGTGGTGGAATGAGATCGGGACCTTGAGACTTGTTAGGATTTAATTCTTTCAGTTTGCTTTTAACTGCATGTGTGGTTACCCTTACATCACATATAGATACCCCATCAGATCGGGATCACTCTGGTAAGTTTGGGACACTACTTAGGTCCTCACGTGTAAAAACGCTAGAGAAGAAGTCGTTTAGCGTTTCCGCCTTTTCTTTATCGTTATCTACCAAACTTCCATCTTTCCTTTTCAATGTGCCTATTCCAGTGTTTATTTTTATCTTTTCTTTAACATATTTCCAGAACATTTTGGGGTTACTTTTACTTTCTTTACCTATTTCTCTTTCGTAATTTTTACGGCTTCTCTTAACAAGTCTGTTGCTTAAATTCCTTATTTCAATATATCTTAAGTAATCCCGTCCTCATTTGGTGCACAAGTATCTTTTGAACATCTTATATTTCTTTTTGATTGTTTTAAATGCTTTTTCATCCATCTATATTGGCTTTATGTTTTTACTGAACCTATTTTCATTTTTGGAATGCACTCTTCCATACCTGTTGTTAGTACTTCTTTGAGGTGATTCCAACTATCTTCTACATTCATTTGGTCCATAGTTGTCCAATCGTGGTTACTTATAATACTTCTCAGTTGGTTATAATTTCCTTTGTTTAGATTAAAAATATATCTTGCCTTTGGTTTCATGTTGTAGTTTTTTAATGCATAAAATTCAAAGGACACACATCATGGTCACTTTTTCCAACTGGATCCTGGTGTGTAATATCTGAAATAAGATTATCCTCATTCACTAATATCCAGTCACCCAAAGTTGGGTTCTGTCCTAGTCTCCTCCTTGTTGGTTTGTTTACTTTCTGCATCAAGTATGCATCATTGATTCTTTCCACAATTGCTCACCTTTCTCCCCTGACCACTTTCTATCCCATCTGACAAATGGGTAATTGAAATCACCCATAATCAATACTTTATCAAATTTTAACATTATATCAGATTTTAACAGGTCAAACATTTTTTCATCATTAGCTTCAGAACTCTCATTAGGACTTCTATAGATGCAGCCAAGTAACACTGTGTTTCTATCATTAGTATTAAATGTGCACCATACACTTTCCTGGAACTCAGATGTGTTTAGTTCTTCACATTCACGTGCATTTAAGGATTTAACTGTATATAATGCTACCCTCTACTTACTTTGCTATTTAAGAACATATTGTACTGAACAATTAAGTAGTGGGGGAAAACAAGTGCAGGCTAACAATTCTTCCGTCATTATAATAATGACTTTACAAAGATTTGAACTTTTAGAGAGAAAAAAAAAAATAAAGAAAAATTGAAGATTGTCACCGATCTGTATCAGCGCGGAAATCGTACAGACGCGCCGACGGCTCTTGTATCGCATTCGTGGCATCATTCCACGATGGGGGTGTAGGCTTACCAGGCCATATATGGTAGTTGTTGGGTTCAGGAAGGATGGTGGGGTGTTGGATACCTGTATGTTACATTCATATACTGGGTGTGCGTTTGCTACCAGGCACAGGCAGGAAAGGATAAGTGTGGGGAGAGAGAGGGTTAGCCTTCCGTCTCTTGTTTTGTGTCGTGTGGAGTCCCGTTGCACGTGCAGTGTTGTAGAGTTCAGAACTCAGCAAGGAGTGAGTGCTGAGTCACCAGGCTTTAAAGTTTGGTGGGGCCGGGTGGCTATCACTTCGGTCAAGTCCTTGGTGAAGAGCAGTTGGGCTTTTGTCTTGGTGCCAGCGTTTGTGCTGTGGGTCCCGACTTCGGTCGACATGGTGAGCCGGCCCTCGTGAACATGTTGCTCTTGGCTGTGCAAGTCATCTGTGTTTCTGTGTGCTGCGACCCTGAGGTTCAGGTGCTGGGGTGGCCAGCCGCAGTTGTTAGTCATCGTTCTGTGTTGTGGCAGGTGAGGGCGCATTCCCACCATCCTGTGGCCCGGTTACACCAGGCGGATCAGGGCAGCTTAGGGCGGGTGCTGTGGCGGCCAATTGCGGCATTCCTGTCCTTGACTGTCCGGTGGTCGTCGCAGGTGCCTGCAAGTACCCTTCCTGCCACTCCCCACCCTGCGTGTGCCGGACGGTTGTCCCAGCCATTACCCCGTCCGGTGCTACAGCCCTTTACTTTTCCCTCCCATCCGACCGGGCCTTTACAGCCTGGCCGTTGCTGGTGCCGTAGCGGGTGCCACTGTTGCCGTGGGCGCCGTAGCTCGCCGTCGTCTGTGTCGCCGTCAGTGTCCCGCTGCTGTTATCGCCGGTGCTGTGACTCCACTGATTGAAAGCCAGTGTGTCACTGTCACTGGTCGCTGTCGTCTGTGTCGCCGTCAGTGTGTCACCGCTGCTGTTGTCACCGTTGCTGTGACACCACTGATGTGAAAGCCAGTGTGTCACTGTCACCGGGCGCTGTCGTCTGTGTCGCCGTTAGTGTGTCACCACTGCTGTTATCGCCGGTGCTGTGACTCCACTGATGTGAAAGCAGTGTGTCACTGTCACTGGTCGCTGTCGTCTGTGTCGCCGTCAGTGTGTCACGCTGCTGTTGTCACCGTGCTGTGACACCACTGATGTGAAAGCCAGTGTGTCACTGTCACCGGGCGCTGTCGTCTGTGTCGCCGTTAGTGTTCACCACTGCTGTTATCGCCGTTGCTGTGACTCCACTGTTTGTGAAAGCCGGTGTGTTTACTGTTGTGTCTTCTCGTCTTCGGCAGGCAGGTTCGTCTGGTCACCGTCACCGTCGCTGTCGTCGTCGTGAGACAGTCACGTTGTCGTCGTGTGGCATGGTTTTTGTTTTTTTTGGTTTTTTTTTGTGTGTGTGACATGAAACACCCGAAGACATTGGGGTTTGGATGTGCGTACATGAAGGATGGATGTTGATTAAAAAGGGTATGACTGAAGGGGTGAATGTGCGCAGTGAATTATATGCTAAAATGAATATAGTTAAGTGAAGTTAGTATAGTTGGGTTGTTGTTTTTTTTTTCTTTTTTTGGGGGGGAATTGGATTTGGAAAAAAAAAATGATTTGTATTATGCTATGTGTAATCTGCGGATCTGGGAAACACTGCAATCTTGCCAGTCAGGTTTTGAATGTTTTGAAGGTTATTAGTCACACTGATTGGGGTGCAGACAAGCGAACACTTTGTTGCGATTGTATCGAGCTTTGGTGAGACCAAAGCTAGATTATGGGTGTGTGGTATATGGTTCTGCACGAAAGTCTTACCTCAAGCTCTTGATCCAGTCCATCATCAAGGACTGCGGATTGCTCTGGGAGCACTTCGCACATCTCCAAAAGAAAGTTTGTATGCTGAATCGGGTGAACCCCCTCTGGAGCTAAGGAGGTTGCGTCTTTCCATGAATTACTACCTGAAATTGAGGGCTAATCCAGAAAACCCTGCCTATGATATTGTCATGAACCCGCCTTTTAGAGCCAAATATGACTTAAAGCCAAATGAGATTCCTCCACTGGGTATTCGTATTTTGCCCCATTTCGGGGCAGCTGGCATTGACCTTGATGCTGTTGATGATGGTCCATTACAGACTGATTTACCTCCTTGGAAAGTCGCCAATCCAGAGATTAATTTTATTTAACTCAATTTCGAAAGGTTACCCCGAGTGTTGCATATAAACAACTTATCTTGGCAATGTGAACTTTATAAAGATTTTATCAAGATTTTTACTGATGGTTCTAAGAAGGTGAGAGGGCTGCAGCTGCCATTGTGGGTGATATAACGATTTTTGGGACCCAACTTTGTTAAGTTTGGGGGATTGGTCATCTGTTTACCTGCTGAATGGGGTTTTAAAATTTTTGGCCCTCAGTGGGGGTTTTCCCAGATCAATCAGAATTTTTTCCTTATTTTTTTCGGTTTCATTTTTCGGCATTGCCCGGTTTGGGGCGACAAGAAAGTATACACCAAAATTAGGGGTTTATTCATGTTCTTCATACTCAGCTTTTTTCTTTTCGGGAAGAAAAAAAGTTTTCTTGGGGGTTTCCCCCAGTCAAAAAGGGGAATTCTAGGAAACCTCAGGGGTTTGGAAACAAGCAGCCAAACAAGCCTCGGGAAGTTTTCCCAAGGAGGCCAATGCAGTTTGTTCCTCACTCTGACTACGTCTAAATCCTTTTTTATTGTCGTGAACTGTGGCAGAGGGGAAATGGTGTAAAAAAAATTTTCATAATAAATTTTTTAAATTTTTGCCCAGTTTTAAACCAAATCCTTCCCATCGGTGGTTACTAACCGAAAAGAGGAATCGATTTTTCAGGGTTTACTTTTGGGGAAAGCTTTTAAAAAGCACATTTGGGGATTTTCAAAGGGGGGGCCCCCCCCCAGGGTTTTTTTGCGTGTGCCAGCTTGTTCGGGTTTTAAATTCTTTTTTTGCCCGAATGTGCTGATTTGATGTGATCAGGGAGAAGTTTTTTTCCCCCCAGTGTTTTAAATCGGTTCTTTTTCGTGGATTTCAGTGGACCCTTATTTTTTTTTTTTGGGGAAAAAGAGGAAAATTAAATTTTTTTAAAATTTTGGGTTTTTAAATTAATGTTTACGGGGGTCAAAAGGATTGGGAAAAGATAAATTTGCTTTTGCCCTCAAAAAATTTTAAGTGATTTTTTAAAATACTAGTGTGAGTATTTGTATCAAGAGATTCAGATAGTAGCTGGGGTCCTGTTTGCCCTAGTAGTCCGCGGGGACCCATAAACACTAACAAAATAATAACTAAAAAACCCACGGGCAACCGTGAGGGAAAAAAGGGGTAAAATAACGGGTTGTGGGGGCCTTTTGGCCTTTGGGAAAACCGTGTTTTCGGGCTGGGCCCTGAGAGAGTATATAAAATTTTTCCCGGGTCTTTGTTTTTTGTGTCGGGAAATTTAAAATTGTTTTATTGCGTTTTGTGTGACGGGGGTTTATGAAAAAGGGGTTAGTTGTGGGGGGGTTTTTTTTTTTTTTTACGCCGGCTTAGCGCCCCGGACAATTTGGTGGAGATGGGGGGAAACCCCTTGGGGGTTTTTGTGTTGGGTGGTGGGAAAGGGTTTGTATGGCAGGGTGGGAAAGGGGGGTTTGTCTTGGCCCAATGCCCGTGTCGTGTGCTGGTAGTTAGGGGGAGGTTGGGGGGGCCCCGGTACCCCTTTTTAAGGGGAAAGGAAGGTACTTAGTGTTCCTGTTAGCAAAATTTTTTCGGGGGCGTAGGACAGGGCACAAAATTTTGGTAGAAAGTGATGGTGCTGTGTGTTTAAATAGGGGTTGCTTTTTTAAAAAAAAAAAAAAAAAAAAAAAAAAAAAATTTGTCCAGAGTTTTAGTGCGGCTTTTTTGGGCGGTTATCGGGGGTGGGGGACTAGCAAGGTAACCAGGTTGCCCCCGGGGTCGGATAGCGGTAGGCAATTTGTTCCCCCTAGAAACCCCTTTGTTTGGGGGGCGTAAATCTACTGGGTGGCAGGTGTGGCAGGTTGGATTTTTTTGGGCCCATCCCTTGATAGGACGTTCCATTTTGAAAGTTGGAGCCAGCGGGTGAGTCGGGTTTGATGGGTTTGTCTTGAGGGATTGGATTGTGTCGGGGTGAGGGTGGGGGTTCGGTACGTCATCCCTCGCCCAAAATAAGGCTAACCCTCATTTTAAAAAACCAGAGGGGGGTAGGGCATTCGGGAAGTCACCCTGAGAAGAATGTTAGGGGCACTGTATCAGGGGGGGGCTGAAAAAAGGATTGGGACTGGGGCTGTATCCCATTTTGGGCGGGAAAAGGGTTTTCCGAAAAGGGGACTGGCAGGGGATGCTTTCTCGGTTTTTTTTCTGTTCGGAAAAAAGGGTTGGGAAACAAGAAAGAAGTATGAGCAGCAGATGGCGGATGCAACGGGAAGGATGGGGAAGGGGGGTTTCAAACAGAGCAGAAAGGATGAGGAAGAGAGGGTTCGACAGCGGGAAAAGGGATGGGGAAGAGGGGCCCCCCCGTGGGGAGGCGAAAAACCCGCGGGGGAAAACAAAAGGATAGGAAGAGGGGGAGGGCCCCGTGAGGAGGCAAAAATCCGACGGCCCGAAGGATGGGGAAGGGGAGGGGGCCCCGGGTGAGGGGGCGGGGTTCGACGAAACGGAAGGATGGGGAGGAGAGAAGACCCCGAGGTTTGATTTGGGAACCTGAAGGTTCGGGGGCAGCTGGGAAAAAGGGAAGGGAGGAGGAGGAGAGGATTCGACAGAGGGGTTGATCGGGAAAAAAGGGGAGGCCGGGAAAGGGGGGAGTTTCCCTTGAGGGGGGGGTTTTTTTTTTCCAGGTTTTGGCGGGGCAACGCCGTGGGGTTTCTCATCGAGGTTAAGGAGCCCCCAAGCACGTCCACCTAGTTTCCCTTAGGTAAAGGGACGATGGGGTAATTTTTATTGCACATTTTAGCGGGGTCCCCTGACTGTGAAAATTGGGTTTCCCAGACTTCTTGGGGCCCCCCACTGTTGTTTGCAGTACTTCGGGGGAAGGAAAGGGAAAAGCGATAATCGCCCGGGGTGCGGAGGAATTAGGATCCTTTCGGGGGTTTAAAAAGCGCCCCTGTTTAACACTTTCCCCCAAACGCCGGGGAAAATTTGGGGAAGAAGTTTCGGCGGGGGAGGAAGGATGTTGCTGAGACTTTTGGGTTCACCCTGCTAGCAAAAATGGGGCGTGGTTTTCCTTGTGGTGCACAGCAGCGGGGAAAGGATGAAAAGGATTGGGAAGGATGTAAAGGAATCTGACCCCTACGGGAAATTCTTCCAGCCCAAAATCCGAGTTCACGGGGGAGGTGAAGCGGAATGTCCTCAGACGGCAGTGAGGTAGTTTGAAAGCCACTTTTTGCTGGCTGAAGCCAAACGCAGGGGCAGGGAGGCTAATCGGATCGGTCCAGGGGAGAGAACCCAGGATGGCCCCAAAAAAGGGTTAAAGGGGAGGGGGGCCCAACCGCCAGGTCAAAACGCCCACCCCAGTCAAAAAAGGGCGGGGAGAGAAATGGGCCCCAAAACCCAGGTCTCTGATGGTGGTTAAAATTTGGGCGGGGAAACCCCGGGGCTTGTTGCTAGGGGGTTTGCCTGCCCCAGGGGGTTACACGCTGTCGGGAAAGTAGGGGGGAGACCCGGGGTAGGCGTGCCCCCCCAATGGGGACCTTGTGCAAACCCAAGAGTAAAACCCCCTGGGTGTGGGGGTTACGGTCAAGGGGGTTCCTCCCAATCCCTTTACGCGACCCCGGAGAAAGGATTTACCGTCGTTCCTGAAATTGGTCTGGGAGAAAATCCCCTACACAGGAGAGTCGAAAAGGGTGGTTTTGGCGTCGTCTAAGTGCCAAAGTTTTTTTCCCCCAGGGCCGTGGGTGGATGCGTCACCCCTTTAAACCCAAAGGGCAGGTAGGGGTTTTTAGTTATGGTCACCCCGGGGGAGGAGGTGCGATAAAAAATTTTTGCCGGGAAAGGGAAAGGGTTTTTTTCGGGTGGAGGGAGAGTTCCCGTGTATGTAAACCCCACAAGGTTTAAAGTGCTGAAAGTGCCGGGCCCCCAAAAAAAGGAAAAGGGGAAGAAAGGGGGTTTTTTCCTCTACCGGTGAAGGGACGGTGCGGGATGCAAAACCATGGGTTGACCCATTTGGGGCCAGGGATGACACGCTCGTAAGGCGGGGAGAGGCTTCCCCGGGGGGCCCAAACCTTTTTCCAGCCAAGGGCCAGGTCAAAAAACTTGGGAAAAGGTGGAGTGCTGTTTTAGGGGGGGTATCAAGGCCCCGGGGAAAACCCCCCGGGGGGGGGCTTTCCCGGGTGATTGCGGGTGTCCTTGGGGGCTCGGGGGACGACTTTCCCCGATGCCCTGGTCACCTGGGGGGCTGAAAACCCCCAAGGATCGGGTGTTCGGGAATTTTTTACTGGCCAGGAATGTGCGCTAAATATCCGTCGAAAATGCCGCGTTTTTGGCTTTTTGGGGAGGCGGTAGACAAGGGGACACCCGGACTGCAGCAGCCCCCCCAGTGCGGGCACAGGGTCGGCGAAGGCCCCCGGGAGTGGGAGGAAACTGGGCCCGGATGAGGTGGAGAAGATGCGGAAATAAAATTAACCCGGCGGAACTAAAACTACCGCACAGTGGAAGAGCCTTGGGCCTTGGGTTGGGGGAAACCAAAGCTTCAGTCCTTTTTGGTAGGGGGTCCCTTTTTTGGGGTTTTCAGACAGACCACTCGCCTCTTCAGTTTTTAGAGAGGAAAAGTCGCCAGTGAAGGACCCAAAAGTGGGCATTTTCCCGCTTTGCCCTTTTAGTTCCAGTGGCGGGGAATCCCAGGTCGGGAATGTCCGGGTGATTTAAATTAAGCCGATATTGACGGGTTCCAAGGGGAGTTCCCGGAATCGAGGTGATTTTTGGGTCTGAAATGTGTTTGGGGGAGGGGGGGTTCGTTGGGGGCAAAGATAGGGGTTTACAAGTCGAGCGATGTGAGACCCTTTGGGAGGGGGGTTTAAAAGAACCTCCCTAATAGTTCGTCGGTGTAGTCGTGGTTTTTTTTTTTAACAAAAACAATTTTGGGGTTTAAAAACTTTGGCAGGGGTATTGGGCACCGATCTTTTTTCAGCGCGGAAAAACGTACAGACGCGCCCCGGGTTTTGTTTTCGATTCGTGGGGATCATTCCACCCATGGGGGGGTAGGCTTTACCAGGGCCCTATATGGGATTTTTTGGGGTTTGGGAAAAGGTGGGGGGGGGTGTTGGGTCCCTTTTGTTTTCTTTTAATACTGGGGGTGCGTTTGCCCAAAGGCCCCAGGGAGGGAAAGGTTAAGTGTGGGGGGGAGAGAAGGGTTAGCCCCTTTCCCTTCTTGTTTTATTTTCGGTTTTGGGGTCCCCCCTTTTTTCACGGCAGTGTTGTAAAAGTTCCCGAACTCAGAAAAGGGAGGGGTGCTGAGGGGACCAAAGGGTTTTAAAATTTTGGGGGGCCGGGTTTGGGTTTCACTTCGGTTTAAAATCCTTGGTGAAGAGCAGTTGGGCTTTTGTCTTGGTGCCCCGGGTTTTTTGCTGTGGGGGCCCGGGCTTCGGTCGACATGGTGGGGCCGGGCCCCCGTGAGCATGTTTCTCTTGGCTTGTCAAGTCATCGGGGTTTTTGTGCGCGACCCTTTAGGTTCAGGTGCTGGGGGGGCCAGCCCCAGTTGTTGTCATCGTTTTTTTTTGTGGCAGGGGAGGGGGGCATTCCCCCCCATCCCGTGGCCCCGGGACCCCCGGCGGGTCGGGCCCGCTTTGGCGGGGTGCTGTGGACGGCCCCAAAAACGGGGATTTTGTCCATGACTGTCCGGTGGTCGTCGCATTTTCCCGCAAGTACCCTTCCCGCCCCTCCCCCCCCCTGCGTGGCCGGGGTTTCCCGCCTTTTCCCCCTTCCCCGGGGCTACAACCCCTTTTCTTTTCCCTCCCATCCGACCCGGGGCCCTTTTCAGGCCGGGGTTGTGGTGCCGTTGCGGGTTTTCCATTTTTCCGTGGGCGCCGTAGCTCGCCGGGCGGTTTGGGGGGGGCCGTCAGTGTGTTTACCCCCTGTGTTATCCCGGGCGTGACCCAAGATGTGGAAAGCCCGTGTGGGCCCCTGTCACTGGGCGCTGTTTGTCCCGTGTCCCCGTCATTTTGTCCCGCTGTGTTGTCCCGTTGCGGGACACCCCTGATGTGAAAGCCAGGTGTTTACTGTTACCGGGGGCTGTCGTCTGTGTCGCCGTTAGTGTGTCACCATGCTGTTATCGCCGGGGCTGTGATCCATGATTTTGGGAAGCCAGTGTGTCAATGCAATGGTCGCTTCGCGGGGTCGCCGTCTGTGTCAAAACCGCTGTGTTGTCACCGTTGCTGTGACACCACTGATGTGAAAGCCAGTGTGTCACTGTCACCGGGCGCTGTCAGTCTGGTCCCCGTTGTGGTCACCCTGCTGTTATCGCCGTTGCTGTGACTCCACATGTTTGTGAAAGCGGTGTGTTTATGTTGTGTCTTCTGTCTTGGCTGGTAGGCGTTCCAGGTGTCTTGGTCACCGTCACCGTCGTCGTCGTGAGACAGTCAACGTTGTCGTCGTGTGGCATGGTTTTTGTTTTTTTTGGTTTTTTTTTTGTGTGTGTGACATTGAAACACCCGAAGACATTGGGGTTTGGATGTGCGTACATGAAGGATGGATGTTGATTAAAAAGGGTATGACTGAAGGGGTGAATGTGCGCAGTGAATTATATGCTAAAATGAATATAGTTAAGTGAAGTTAGTATAGTTGGGTTGTTGTTTTTTCTTTCTTTTTTTGGGGGAATTGGATTTGGAAAAAAAAATGATTTGTATTATGCTATGTGTAATCTGCGGATCTGGGAAACACTGCACACCGTGACTGGAAAAGGGGTCAAATAACTGGTTGTGGCGGCCTTGGCCGTTGGAACCGTGTGTTTCAGGCTGGGGTCTGAGACGAGTATATAGAAGATTCCGGTCATTGATTGTTGTGTCGGGAATAAAATTGTTTTATTGTCAGTTCTTGTGTGACGTGTTATATGTTTAATGGGTTAGTTGTGGGAGGGTTTTTTTTTTTTTTTACGTCCGGCTTAGCGACCCGTGACAAAGATGAAGTAAATGGGGGAAATATATTATAAATATGAAAAACCCTTCACTAGCTGCCTGAGAGAACCATCGTGATCCCTTCTGAAGGCAGATATATTTGTATTGCCTGCTCCTAGGCCTTTCGTCCGCTGGATCGGACTCATCAGGGAGATACGGCTGATTGTGTCTGCGCTCCTGGTGTCAAATAGAGACACACCACAGTTCATAATTCTGTGGTGTTCTCCCACCAAGAGTTCAAAAAGAATCCAACAGCACCCCCAAAGCAGCCAGTGAAGGGTAGTAAATGGAATAAAACGAAAGTGTGGAGAGGAAAAAAGTTGCTAAAAAACTAAAAGCATTATACAAACAGTATAAAATGTAGGGGACAATCTTTGAGCCTATGCCTGAGGATCCATTCAAGGATACAAGGGAGATCAAAAGATATGGAACAGTTTGAGTGGTCAACTCTGCTGTTCTATAACTCAAGCAATGTCAGTGGCTAAGAATTGTGCAGGTCAACCTTTACTTGGATCTCCTAAGAGATGCAATCTCCCACTGATTGACCAAACAATATGATGCTGAACAATTAAGTAGTGGGGGAAAACAAGTGCAGGCTAACAATTCTTCCGTCATTATAATAATGACTTTACAAGATTTGAACTTTTAGAGAGAAAAAAAAAATAAAGAAAAATTGAAGATGAAGAAAATGGGGGAAATATATTATAAATATGAAAAAACCCTTCACTAGCTGCCTGAGAGAACCATCGTGATCCCTTCTGAAGGCAGATCTATTTGTATTGCCTGCTCCTAGGCCTTTCGTCCGCTGGATCATAAGAACATATCGTAGTTTGGAATATGGTATTCTGATTCGATGAAATTCTTAGCATTCTTGGGTTTTATTTCTGTGATACCAATTATACTAGGTTTAATTTTCGTGTATTCTTGTAAAAAAACTCATCTTTTTTGTTCAAAAAGCTGTCCATATTGGTGTACAGTACCGAGCATCCATTCACTCCATATCTTGCACTATCATGACTCCCTCTCTTACTATTCATTCTTCCATTTTTGTTTGTTTTATTTACACTATGTACATGTCCTTGATCCAGTCAATCCCTGTCACTCCCACCACTGTTTCCTGCACCAGTCCTGTCATTGTTCATTCTTGGTTTTCTTGGGGTTTCTTGTCTGTCCCTGTTGTTTGGCGGACTCACGAACGATTTTTTTTCAAATTCGTTTCAGTTTCCACCCGCAGTCATCTCACTTTGAAAGTGTATGTTGCCTGTTTACCGTGACAGACGAGCCAGATTTAAAAAAAAAAAAAAAAATTATCGGCCTTGTGGATGAATATTAGTTTACAAAAAAATATGGAATACACACGACCAAAATGTACACATCTGCTTGTGAGCGCAAGCAGCATAGACAGGGGAAAATATGAGGTTGTCTTCTCGGTCTTGGCTAACGCTGTGTCATCTATTCGTGGAGGGCCTACTTCTCTTGTTTCCAAGTTTTCGTCTGCATTAATTTTGTCTTGCTGGGTGACTTGGGAGCCGTGAATTGAACAGCATGGGTAGCAGAATCATTCATTGGTTGCGCTTGAGAGTGCAGCTGTATATGGAGACCTGCATGCTCTGATTTCATGTCCTCTGAAGAGCCAGATGTCTAACCACTGTCATGCTCCATCTCTTGATTCTGGCTGGTCTGCATTCTCTCCAGACTCAGGAGGTGACGGCGATCTCCGCCACTTGCCTGTAGTCTTGGATCAGGAACGATTGGCTCTGGGGGTGATATAAGCCAGAAGGTTTGCAGGAGGGCCTCGAGAACTCTAGTTTCTGTGCTTGGGAATTCATCAGGAACGTGTTCATGGTCATTCTAAGATTAGTGAAGAAGACTTAGTGTATATCTCATTTCCGTCTCTGCCTTTCGATCACTTCTCTACTCTTTGGGTGTGTGTACCATGTAGGCCTGGACTCTTCCAAGGGGCTGTTTCTATAAGGATCTGGGCTCTGGAAAGCTTCCACCTTGATAACTCTCTTGCCTGGACTCTCGCTCTTCACGGTGAGCTAAGTGACTGGTGGACTGGTCCCGGGGATGATTAGAATCATATATTTTAAAAGGGCTACCAAAGAGATCATTTATTTGCAGTCCGAAATAGGCTGTTATCCCTTGTTAGCGTTAAGTATTCAACTTCTTCTCTTTTATGGCCCTTTGCGGTCGGCTGGGCTATAAGCAAGATTACCTTACCTTACTTGGCATGGGGATAAAATCCACAGTGACCCCGATTTTTTCTCTTTGGAGACTATCGCTAGCATTTTGTCAGTGATTATTTGCATTTTGTCTCCCAACTGTTCATGAAAACAGTGGTCGTGATGAATTGTTCTTTGGTTGATGGATTTCAACTGGATATGCCTTCTCTATATCAGTCTTATGCCATGGTTTTGTTCGTTTAGGAAGTCAACAACAATTTGAGTGTTTTTGTCAAAATTATCACGTTCTTCATTATTGGCATCAGTTCCAAAGGGAATCTCTCACCAGTTTTTCTTCTTCTTTTCTTCAAATGCCCACATGTCATAGTTGATAATCATTAACATGTATGGGGTTAAGCATGAAATTTGCGCAACATTGCAGTGGGGAGGGGGGAGGGGGCGGGGGAGTATGGGAGAGAGATGATTAGCTATTGGGCTCTACTCAGATCAAACCGAAAGCGCTGAGGCACGGGAATACAATAACAGCCTCTGAAGGCAAGATGTTACAGTTGTGAACAGCTCAAGGAAAAAAGTCGTTGCAGTAATCGGTGCGACAATGCATGTGCTGGTATTGCTATTTGCGTTGGCTTCTGCTACTGGACGGCAGTGGCTTCAGGTCAACACACTTCACACATGTTAGTCTGGAGCGGATTTGCAGAGCATGGCGAGTTTTAGGACCGTCTATATTCCTCAAGAGATGGCCACTGCAGCTGTTAAAGCTTTTTTATGCTTGAGGTATTTCTGTGCCTGTTTAAGACATATATCTAAGTGTTCTTCACTGAATATTCTCTATGTTCAAGAACAGTGTAGTAGTGCCGAGGTTCAAACTGTGCTGGAATAGTCAACAATGGGACGAATCTGAGCCTCGTTCGCCAGTTCTCTGGATTTGTTGGAGCCTACTTTCAAGTTTCTCCTCAGGTAGGCGACAGTTTTGTTGGCCTTGGCGCAGATATTGCCAATATGTCCCCACTCCCACGAAAGATGTGACTGCAGGTACATCAGAGGACACATGCTTGGGGGTGTGGGGTGGGGGGTCCCTCCAGTTTGCATTCGGTCTAATCCAGTCGTTCTCCAGTGTGACTTTGGTTGTGTTGTAGCTCATGTAATCCTCTCCCATCCTGTTACAGTTGGTATCCAGCTTTGCAGAGCGGACTGATCTATGATCGAAGGCATAGTCAAGTTTCCTGAACATCTTGTTCATTTTTTGAAACAAGTCGTTGGCACTGTCAGAACGTTTAGGATGATTTTATGATGTCGGCAGAAAGTTTATGATGATCAAGTGACGGTAATTCAACAAATGAGCGTTTGCTCCCCGAGACAGGAAGAGTAATCATCAGGGTTGGTGCAGCTGGAATTGTTTGTGTATTCTGTGGAAAGGGTTCGTCTCCACATAGTAGTAAAAAGCCAAAGACACAGACACAGTAGAGTGCACCAACAGTCATAGCAGTACACCAAATTTGTAGCTCTGATTTCATCGGACATCGCTATGCACTATGTCTTCGTTCTCATTCTTGCATTTTCTGGTGATTCACACTTCCACACAATAAAATGTTCCGAGTCTTTGAACTGTTTGACTGTTTTGGCATTTTGGTAGCTTCAGAAAATTAGCAGTGTTCCTTTTAGATGTTGCTACAATACATGATTATGTACATGTGCAGCGGGGGGCAGAAAAAAAAATCGTAAGTGGAATTTTCAGGCACAAGGTGAACACTTTGGCACAACCTTGTATGCTCAGAGATCTCTGTACACATGTCTGATCTTGACAATCAATTGTGTGTGTGTGTGTGTGTGTGTGTGTGTGTGAGAGAGAGAGAGAGAGACAGAGACAGAGACAGAGATGGAGAGAGACAGAGAGAGAGAGAGAGAGAGAGAGAGAGGGGAAGGGTAAGGGGGAGGGTCTTCAAAAGAAACAAAAATAAAGTATAATACTCTTTATTTCTATCAAAATACTGCAAAAATTATCTTTATTTTACACTGTATAAAATCACTAAAGCTATCTTTATCACTCCATGCAATTATAAAGAATGTTAACTGATTAAGTAATTCAAATATAAATCTGAGCTCTGAAAGAATCAATAACAACAGATCTGGATTACATACTTTAAAAAAAAATCACATTTGATCATCACTTTCCGACTTCAACAACTTATTCTAGTCAGAAACAAACAAAGTTTGTCTTTACTCTGTAAAGTATAATATATAAAAGCCCGACAAGTTCACTCAGGAGAGTGTAGACCTCTGCAACACAACATTTTATGCCAGAGGAATAGTAGGGATGGATTAAAAAAGTTACATGCTTTTTACCTTTTGTAAAAGGACATGGAAAATATGAACTTTCAAGGTTTGTATCTTTAAAAAGTTTCAGTGTTCCATGATCATACATAACTTCATGGATGATTGTCAGTTTGTTAAAAAAAATTCACATTGTTCCTCTTCTGTGGAAAATTTATAATAAGATCTTGGATTATTCACCTTTTAAGCCAGATCTGAACCACAGATCTGCATCAAAATTCGAAGGGTAAAATCATATTCTTTCCACCAAGTTTTAAGATCAGTTCAAAATGTTATTTGTTTACATATCTTTTTGCGTAATTTTGCTGAAAGACAAATAAACAGATGCAGGTGAAAAGTGTAGCATCCTAGGCAACGATAAGACAATCTGTAGAAAACACACACACACACACACACACAAATACATGTCAAACATCAAGCAGACTAAAAGTTGAAAGCAATATAAGCACTGATTAAACAAACAATGGTTAAACATGTTCAAAATAGACCAAAGTATGTATGACCTCTCTTAGTATTACACATAAAGATTCTATGAGCTGCATGTAATACTTCTGATATTCTTGCCCTGGTATTCCATAAATATCTTCTGCATATAAAAAGTCATCGTTGAGACCTGTGTGACATAGTTATCATTAACAGGTTATCACTTGTTGAAATTCCATGAACATTCTTCTTAAATTCCAGCACAGAAGAAAACGCAAGACACGAAACATACTCAACTTTCCCAGTATAATGGTTGAAAAAAAACCCATCTAATTACCAGCACAATGTTGATGCATAAACATAGACATTCTGGCATTTTCTCCTTATCTGTATGATAAGGCTAACTATAGAGGACATCTAAGTGAAACTAGCATTTATCTTGATCTGTTGTATCAAGTTATACAGATAACAAGATTCTAGTTGGTGTGTTACTAAATTTCTATCATCCCTGTCTCTCATCACAAATTTTCTTCCTTCATTCACACATCATTTATTTTCTTCCTTTCCCCTCCCTCTTTTAGTCTGCCTGTCTTTGTTCATTAATGTGTGTGTGTGTGTGTGTGTGTGTGTGTGTGTGTTGTGTGTGTGTGTGTGTGTAAGTGAAAAAGCAACAATATATCAAATAAAACGCAATGAAAAATACATATTCTGGACCGACATTATTAGTACATATTATACTCGGTTGAACCTGTTGACTACTGTGTGGAAGTTAACTAGTAAAAAAAAAAACCCCATATATATGACATACACGCAACAACACACAATACACAAACTGAAATGGCATGAAAACACATGCATGTATGCATGCACATTGCAAACAGTGTGACACTGACATAAACACTGAAAAGGCTAAGCAATCAGACCTGAGTAATAATACAATTTATGAAAATGTCATATATCTTTACCGTTTGATCTATGTAACCGACTATTACTCCAGATTAAAGATGTGTTAGTATACTGAAATGACCAATGCTTGCAAACAAATTTACAAGTGCAAATGTTTTCCACCCAAGCGTGAATTCAGCCATTTTGAAAATGCTAATGAGAAATTCCTTTTTTTTGGGGGGGGGGACTTAGATGTTTCTCAAAATTCCCAGAAAATATTAATTACTGTTGTGTGTGTGTGTGTGTGGTGCGTGTGTGTGTGCGCGTGCATGTGTGTGTGTGTGTGTGTGTGTGTGTGGTGTGTGTGTGTGTGTGTGTGTGTGTTGTTTTCATTGTTGTGGTGGTCATATTTGTTTTTAGGTTTTTGTTGTTATTTAGTTTTCTTCCCTTTACATTACTCATGAGTACGTGTTTGATACCTTGGAGTTGGTCTCTTTTTGTTACTTGTGGATGTGTGTTTGAAGATGGAAGATTCAAGAAAAGAAATTTGATGATAACTTTTTATGGCTTTTTTTGCTGTCATTTGATTTAAGTACTGTTCAGTAATTAGCTACAATGTTAACATATGTAGTGAAAAAAAAAAGATTTTGATGTTAAGTCCTTGTATCTATAGGCGTACCTATTTGAAATGTTTGGTAGCTGAGAGTCTATAAAAAAGCTTCAAATATGTTGTTTTTCTTCAGCTTCTGAGCTGTTGCCCCTGCACCCTACTGGGGCCTTGGTCCCTCCTGCACACAGACCCCATTCCTTCTTTTCTATGTGGGAAACTTTCACCCATGAATATGTTTGCCTAACAAGTTATAACAAATGCATAGAACACTTTTTGCCACCGCAAATAAAGTGAGGTACACAGGTGATTCCTAAGGTCCTGGATGCCAGAGGTATGTCAGGTGGCTTGAATATGACACCTGTACAGCATACTGTGCAGCTGAACACTCACACATGCTGATATGCTGGAGACCCTTGCTGTACTTGGTGGTAAATTGTGTGGGTGACAAGGCACATGGATTCATGATGGGAGGAATAAAAAAAAAACAGCAGAAGACCTTTTTTTTTTGCTGTCCCATCTTCTGTGCCACCTCAGAGGCATTGAAGCCACGCTGCTCATTCCGACACCCCATCCACAGCCACAGACCGGTCAGTCCCGCCGCAGCTCCTGCACTGGCAATCCACAGGAAACGGTCAATATCAAGCTGTCATCAGGCAACCCACCGGAGGAGACACTGCACTGCTGCCGAGTCACTTCGGTGGTGTTCAGTGGTGCCTGTTCTGATCCAACATACCCGGGACACCACCTACTAAGCCCCCTACTGACGACCATAATTGCTTAGTCACGGAGCCGCCTTGAGTGAGCTCTGCAGGGGGCCGGATAGCTCAGTTGGTAGAGCGCTGGACTCGTAATCTTGGTGATCCTGGGGTTGCGGGTTCGAACCTCCGCCGGGGTGTTTCGGTACAGGGGGATTTTTCCCTCGGAGTTAACATTGGTTCTGACTCCATTCCCCATACAGTCCTTCGAATGAGACTATAAACCGAGGTTCCGTGTGTGAACGCACGCATAACATCTTGCACACACGTCAAATCCCATCACCAACTTTCGGAAGAGAAGCCAGTTTGGCCGTTGGTATGGATGACACGTGACACATAGCATGCACCTTCCCCGAAGATGGAGTATGGCTGCCTTAATGGCGGGATAAAAAAGGGTCATACACACAAAACTCCACTGCCTGGCTATACAGGGAGTGTCCGCAGGAGTATCAGCCTGCGTACGCAGAAAGAAAGAAGTGAGCTCTGCCTCCGGAGGGTGCCACCATGTCCGTCCAATAACAGCCCCCATGGAATCACCGATACCGGTGACCCCAACGGAATCAAACCAAGGCGACAGACGTGGAGGGGACATCAAAACTAAGGTCACCATGAGAGCAGGGCATAAAGGGCCACAGAATTTGAGACTTTTTTTATGCTGATGGATGAGAATGAGGATGATGAAGATGATGCTATAGATTTCCATTCCGGTTAAGAATGCATGACAGGGCTGTACTCTACGCTTCCTTTCATAATATATCCCGGCGTCAACCAGGCCCGAGAGATACAGACACCTGCAGTGCTGGTCAGGAAATTTGAGCAACACTCTCAGAGACGCATCCATTAAGTGGATGAAACTCGACTGTGTGGTCCCAGTCTTCCCAGCTGAGCCCATAGCAAACTCAACTCTGGGTAGGAGCTGGTTGGGGAAGAAAAATCCCACATGACCCTGATGGGAATTGAACCCACGACCTCCCAGCCGGGAATCCGCGATGCTAACCACTTCACCATGGTGGAACACCATAAAGGTTGGAAATCTTAGCTGCCCACGTCATATAATTCAGGGCATTCCTTGGTTTAGTTCTTTACAAATCTAAAATGTGTCTTACAGTCATGTCACTGGAGGCATATATATAACTTAAGAGGAACATGAAAGTTTAATCAGATTAAAAACAAACTGTGAGCTGATGTTTTCATGAGTGGATGATTTGGTTGGTTACCACCAGTGCACAATGATGTTAATTTTTTCTGTTTTTTTTTTAAGGTAAAAAAAACAACAAAACAACCGATGTGATCTGACTGCATCTTCATCATTTTGGGGCACTTGGGAGATCAACTTTTCAGACATACATTTGCATAGACGTTAATGTAAACATATACATGGTTTTATGCAGATATACAGCAATGTATGCATGGTATTGATGTTTTTGAAAATACAGTTATCTAACAACAGGGAAAAAATGGAAACAGTTTAAGACAAACAAACAAACATTTTTTTCTCTCAAGATCCTGATCATTAATTTGAAAACTGATCTGTTGCCTGTGGTCCAAATTTGTAAAGTGCTGGCTGTTCTACAATGTCTGTTTTTGTTTTCATTTTTTTCAGAATATTTGTTGCTTTCTCCACATGTGCAAAATGTACATTATGACTGCATTAATTTTTCGTCATAACTGAAACCATTTCAGGATCAATTCTCAATAACAAATCCTATAATTAAACATGATCTGTTCCTTTCATTGTTTTTAGTTTCTGTTTGTTGTTGTTTTTAATACTATTGTTTTTTTTCTTGTTTATCATTACTGCTTCACATCTATATCAAGTGTAAAAAAAAAAAGAGAAAGAGATCAATATGTGATGGCAATAATTAATAAAAACACACATATGCTTACTTATTTATAGTTATGACAAATTCAAAACTGAACACTCACACAACACACACACATGCAGTAAGTAAACTACTGTATTATGCTGACTACATCAAAACAGTCTCTGCAAAGCAGATGAACAAGATTCAAATGGTACGCTTTCCTAATAACATATTACCAACAGTCCTGATAATCAAATACCAAAACAGACATGATTTCTTAACTCAAAAAAGAAATTATAAACATTACAATATTTAAACATTCAATCAATTCATCTCACAGCCAATTGATGCAACAAGGTGAACAGTCAACATTCATTCATTCCTTGGACACTTGATTACAACCCAATCATTTCAGCAACTGTAAGGAAAAAAAGAAAAGGAAAAGGAATCCAACAACATACAATATGAATAATAAAAGTCATGTTCCATGTTCCATAACCCTTTAGCATTTCTAGAATTCAAATTTCATACTTTTCAAGTACATGCAGCACCATAACTATGTTGTATCAAAATTGGCAATGTTCTTTCTCTCATTAAACCTTGGCCTAAGGGGGAAGTTTCATTCACAGTGGGCATGTGCTTGTCAGAGCTTAATGTGTGATGGGAAATCACCAGCAGGCCTGAGTGACAGGCAGTGAGCTGTGGCAGGTATAAACACTTGGGATTTTCAGTCAGCAGGCTGTAGAGGGATTAACTGTAAAATGGAACCCAAACCGTTGTGGCCATGAAGATGTGTCTGAATGTGACTTAATTTCCAAATGCATCATATTACTTTAATACAGAGCACAGAACTATGTTTTCAGGAAAATTCACTTATTTGTCATGCCACACTTGTGATTCTGATTCTGAGGCACTTTGAGCAATTGTATAAAGAAAAACATTCTAAAACATAATGAAAATGGAGAGAAAAAAAAACACCTTTGATGGCACTCATGCTTAAGTAGTACATAAATGATTACTCTGATTCAAATAAAAATAAAGAAAAGAAGTGATCCAAATGCATCAGAAAAATTAAAATGTCTTAAAATTAATGAGATTAAAGGCAGTTACTTGGCCAATCTTTGGTCGATATTTAATGTAATAGATGTATATTTATATGTGCTCCTCTTTTCTGTGGAAATTGCATATACTGATGTCATCTTAATCAAAAGTGAGCTGTTTTGTTTGTTGCAATGTTTGTATGAAACATTATTCAAAATTCTTTTGTCATTCTATGAGACAATATTTGCAAGCGATCACAGTTGTTGTTTTTTTTGGTTAAAGAAGACATCGATTTTTTTAATGTTGAGACTTTTGATGGAAAGGTAAATCACAGATTTTCAGCCTTTACCATCCGTCATGAAGGGAATAGATGGAAAAGTGTAATCAACAGTTATTTCACCAAAGTTAGTTCTCCTGGTAATTGTTATTGCAGGGGGAAAAAAAACAACAATGTTAAATATTACCATGGACAAACACACACACACAGAGCTAAAACTGGATTATAACATAGTCATTTTTCGTACATGTGACATAAAAATGAGCATCAAACCCCACATTTTTTACTTCACCAAAATCTAGGATTTCAGAAACTATTTTTACAATATTGGAAGTTTGGCAGCTATGAAACACGCCAAGATGAGAGTTGTATCCCTCATTATCCTTAACAATAAAATTGGCACAAATTCTCCCTCCCCCCCCCTTCTCTCTCTCTAAAAAAAAGAAGAATAAAGCATTCATGCAAATGCTTTTAAAAATCACCAAAGTACAAAAGCGTTTATGTACGATTAAAAAAAGACAGATGCAGAACTTGAAGAACACCTGACATCAGGAAATACAAATGTTTATGATGTAAAACTGTACATATAATATGTGACATGCACTAACCAGTTAAAAGTCACAATCTGCTTCTGTAAACACACAAATGATGAAGCAAACATTCTAGTTCTTGATTACGTCAAGACCTGTCGCTTCAAAGTAACACATGAGGAGATTTTAACCTTTGATTATCATAATGTCATTACTTCACACAGATCCAGTGAACAAGCATGTTACTTGCAAAAGCAAATAACAGGGGTACATCAAAAACAGATATATGAAAAATATAAAATTCAGTCTTCAAAACACAAGACAAAGGTTAATGAAAGTGATAATCTAAATCCTTTGAATTCCAATAACATGCAAGACACAAGAACAATTCTTGCTGAGCAAAATTCTTGAAGATGCTCAAGAACTCTCTGTCCAGTATCTCTACAAAGTACTGAGGTGGAAAAACAAAACAAAACAAAATACAAAAAAAATATGCATGTATTTGTAAGCAGAAAAATGCACACTGTCTAAAAGCTATGCAAGAAATGAAACCAAGCAGTATAAGGCAATTGTGAGAATAAACACATGGATTGACACACCACTTTCAATCAAGAAAAGACTGATGTCAAAATTTGTTCTTTTTGCACTCTTTAAATTAAGTACTTTTAATGCTCTTTCTAACACTGAAACTGCTTGTACATCAAGTGCTGCTGAATTTCAGTCACATAAAGAATGTATGCACTTCTCTAGACAAGTTATTCAGAGAATATTTGATAGGAGTTACATGTCAAGTGGTCTAAAAACAACTCTTAGTGAACGTATTTTAAGGATTTTTTTTTCTTTACCAATAAAATCTGGGAAACATTATTGGTTTTTAACTAGCAAATAACAACTGAGTCTGAGAAACATTATTGGTTTTTAACTGGCAAATAACAACTCAGTCAAGATCTACAGATATTCAACAGATATTGAATAATGTGCTAATTTTATTCCTTTTTCACTCTAAGGTGAAACAAAGGGCACCTCTCCTTATTTTTGCCTTTGTTTAACTTTATGAACATGCTTTGAGAAAAGAAAAAAAAAATGCGTTGTATGTAGTCATGTTATGGTCCTGAGATGATGAACACATTACTGGTAAAACAAAATAACACTGCTCTGTTGAAACAGGCGATCCATTTTCTGAAGTGAGTTTCACAGCTGTATAAATCTAAGATATGATGTGGAATGCGGTTTGATTGGAGTGATCAACATTCCAGACCTGAATCAGCATTAAACATAAACATACCATGTTTGTCTGTTTGGTTACCCATGGAATGAGAGCACAGCATAGAGCACTGACACTACTTCTGCTGATACATATATTAACTGATCAAAAACTGTTATCAAAAGTTATTTGCTGAAAAATGTATCAGTCGCTGCTATTTTTAAGCGCAAAAGCAATGGAATGTTGTGAACAGCAAAGTAGGATGGTATCAAAAGCAGGCTGGGACAATTGACAACAAATCCAATGATCAAGTACTGTGGTGCAATGTGAACACCAGGCAGCTCTTTTTACCACAAAAGCAGTTGAATGAAGTAAACTGCATAGAATATTATTTAAAAAAAAGCTGGCCAACGCAACTGATAACAAATCCAATAATTCAACACCGCGATATAGTGCGAACAGCGAGCAGCTAGTTTTTACCACAAAAGCAGTTGAATGAAGTAAACCATGTAGAATATTGTAAAAATCAGGTTAATGCAATTGACAACAAATCCAATAATTCAGCGCAACCATATACTGTGAACAGCAAGCAGCTATTTTCACCACAAAATCAGTTGAATGAAGTGAACTGCGTGGAATATTGTAAAAAGCAGATTAATGCAATTAGTAACAAATCCAAAAGGTCAGCACTATATCTTGTGAACAGCAAGCAGCTATTTTTCTATCACAAAAACAGTGGATTGTTGTGAATTTCATAGCAGAATGTTGCAAAAATCACATATATTTATATTGGGGTAATTGATAACAAATACAATGATCCAGCACCATGGAATACCATTCACAGCAAGTTGAAGGGTGAAGGACTGACAACGTATTCAATATTTCTTCTACTAGTGTAGTGGAGCTTTGTAAAAAAACAAGCTGGGGGTATTGGTAACAATTTCAACTATCCAGCATTATGGCATGCTATGAATAGCATCGTTTGGAAGGAAGGAGAAGGGGTAGTCAAAAAAGAATGAGGGAGCTGATGATTCAGCTTAGGGAAATTTCAACAGTAAACTGGTGGAGACTGATAACACTTCAATCACTCAACCCCATCAAATGGCATGGATATCAGACTGGGAGATTCATAAGAATGTCAATGATTCAACAAGGTGGAATGTTGTGAACAAAACGTGGAGAGGAACTGGAGGGCCTGGACTGGGTGGGCACAGGAGGAAATGGTGTGAATACAGGCACAGAGAAGTACAGCGGTGGTAAGCCACAATGATCAAGCCTTGAGTGTTGTTGAAGAGTGGGGATGAGAGTGGGAAAACAAGGCTTAGACAGGGAGGGAGGGGGATGAAGTAGAAGATGGCAACAACATTCATTATCCATGCTCAAACTCAGCATAATTCGTCACTTTCCATTTTGGTATGGCTTAAGTTACAGCCTATTCTTTTCCAAGGAGGGTCTGAAAATCTAAAAAATTCCCAAAATGAATAGAGATCCAGAGGTCAATATAGGTCAGGAAATGAAGGCCCCATGGTTTTTCCACGGGGGTAAAGAAATTTCAGGAACAGAGGTCTTGTGGCTGACACAGCATTAAGGTCCTGATCCTGAAAGTTTATCGTTGTCTGTTCAGAACATTATTAACCACATCATTGATGTAATTAACATACAGTTCAATTGTGAATCTGATGAAGATAACCTGAACCTGCGTGAAATTTCTGAAAAAGTTCTGATCCTGGATGTTAGTGATCCATTTTAAAACCTGCATTACACATACATTTTACTTATTCACCCTTATGGAAAGCTCAAAACCGAAATATCTATTCTGGGTATGATGAGCGTTTGAAAACAACACATATGAATCTAAAAGAATTTACACAGTTTGCCTTTCATTACTTGTCAAATTTGTTCAAAAATCATCCCAGTGAACTGATAGTAAGTTTTGGGTTCAATATTTTTCACCTTCATTATCACAATTTTGTTCGTGTTATCAGTTTTGTGAATGACACAAGATAGTTTCCAGATGCCAAGTGTGATGATTATCTTGGCGTGCGAATGAATTCGAGCCAAAACACTCGCTGCTGCACCAATGCCACCTTGTCCTTCACTGCTTTCCAGAAGGCTTCTCGGTCATCCTGGCCTGCCACCACCTCCACTGTCTCTGCATCAGGCAATAGGAAAAAATTAATAGTAAGAAAAATGCGAGAACAGAATATCTTGAAACGTAAACATGAAACAGTGAAAACACTGTTTTAAAACTAAATCTGAACACAAATAAATGATAATCAAACTAGCAAACTGAATGAATAAACAAATAACTATACAGAAGCAATGTGTTTTGATTCCCAGATCTTTAAGGGACCACACAAACAAACATGAAAAAAAGAGAGAATAATGAAAAGACCCAGCTGTGCAAGGAAACATCTATTCAGCAAGTGAACAGGCAGTGTGATGAAAATGAAGGATACAGAAAACAAAGACTGAAAATGGCTAAATAAATGACATTTACAAAATTGGAAAGAAAACTGGCAAGTGGGGAGTGGAAGGATAGAAGGCTGAAAGGAGAGTGAAGGGGAGGGAAAGAGTCTTGGTAAAGCTGGTTGTACTACTAATGATAATTCTGAATATAAGAATAACGTTTCATGGGCCAGATAAAAAAAAAAAGCAAGTCTTGGGTATTCTTTGTCCAGATCTAGTTTTATCCTGGACCAAGTTTTCCATGCTGAACAGCAACGCATCTGAGGTGAGATCTGAATTAAAAAATACACCCTGCATGTCTGCAAATAATTCTTAGTTCAGCTAGTTCAGCTTTCCTAAGGCAACAACATTCTGAAATTTCTGGCTGTCCATGACCAAATCGGAAGAACAGTCAGGTGAGCATTAGTCTGTAATGGGCTCCAGTAATTAAACGTTGTTCTATATTTTTCTTTAGGAAAACTGTCTTCAAATTCACTCAAAACTTGTTCATCAAAAGTGAGAAAGTGAAATTTTCAAATCTATTCCTTTCCATCTACGATTCTCTTTTTGCTAAATGATACATGATATAAATACTTAGATTTACAGTTAATATCCAGACACCCAGGCAGGAGACAGTGTCTGTTTCAGACCTGTGCTCTCCTGGTGAGGGTCTAATGCTGCCCATGTTGTTTCTATAATGAAGACCTGGTGGGGCTCAGAGTTTGGCTTCTCCAAGCCAAGAGGGAAGAATCCTCTATCTTTGTGCTGGGCTATAGAAGCCACCAAATACACAACCTATACACGCAAGGGCTGGGTGAAAATCTTGCTTCTTCAAGAAAGCTGGGCAGTAGCAAAATAGTTTAAAGATCAATAACTTTCAGTGATTGTATGAAGTGAGACAGTGCATCGCCAAATCGTTGAACTGTGAAAACACTATATATGTTCTTTTTCATGAAAAGGAAAAATCACATTTTGTAGGATGAAGCAGCAAGTCGGCTCTACTTTTGTGTGAACATTTTGTGATCCTTTGGTGAAAAGGAGACCACAGCTTTTGTCGTGTGAAGAAGTGGGTCGAGATCATATTTTGAAAGCCTGCTTTATTAAGTCAGTAACAAGAAGACTCTCTTTGCTGACAGTCACATGGCAGCATCAAACACTTACGTTCACCTTTGCTGATGGTCGTAAAACTGTAGCAGTGACATTCTGAATAAAGTCTCCTAAAGGGAAGCAACTATTTCCCTATAATATGAACATGCTATGAATCCATATTATTTGCACTCATAAGAAACATATTTTATTTTTCTTGCTTATTACTAATGGACACTATGAACAGATAAATTTCATTTTTCTTGCCTATTCCTAACATACACACAAACATACAGCACTGCCAGCACAATGACATTTCCACCGTTCCCAACATGTCCTTTCATGGTCTCTTTGACATACCGCTGTGTAGTCCTGCACTTGTCACCAAATCCAGCCTTTCCTTCAAGTACTTCATCTCCTGATCAAATTCCATGTTGAGGTCAGGCTCTCCCAGGAGATGTCTGAAACAAGTCCACAACTTTGCAATGTCTAAAATAATACATGTAAAATGTATTAGGTTGCCATCATATTTAATCAGTTTTTCAAAACACACTTGGAGCGTTACTGAAGAATTCTCCAGCTTGAATCCATAGGTCAGAATACTATAGCTTCAAAAGAGAAAATCAGCTCTAGTTTGCTGAAAGTCACCAACTTCATAACTGCTTTTAGTCAGCGCTGTAAACTTCCTGACCAACACTGCATACATCTTTGTGTCATCTGTCTGGCTTATGTGTGCATACGATGTACCAGAAACTATATAATCTTAATGATTTTACTCAGCCTAAAAAACACAATCCTTAAACTCATTGCTGCCTCGTCGATCACCTGGCGGGCGACGGGTTGAGTGCTTTGCACTGATGCGTCGCCCGCCAGGTGATCAATGATTTACTTGAATTTTCACATGCAGCTGTGCGGTCTAAGGAAAACAATCTTAGTATCTACAGAAAGCTGAGGCTTTCCTCTATTAGGTGGTACTCTCCCTTGGTGTATATCTCGTGTTTAATTCTACTTTTTCACTCATATTATGGGATAGCTGGAGATAACTCCGGCTGCCTGTGTTCATCATGTTGTCGGCACTGAAGCGTCAGCGAGTGGTAGCGAACAGAAACATCTTATTTCAATTAGTAATTGAAAGAATAATGGAAGAAGGATCAAATGAAGAACTAGAACTGTTTTCCGAACTTTTCTGAACTGTTTTCTGAACTTGCCGAATCGGACAGAGATGATATGAGCGACGATGGTGAGTTGCACATACCAAATGATGATGAAATTTTTGCATTTTTTCTTCAAATATGTGACAGCAGCTCTCTGTTTGAGGTTTAGACCATGCACACAGCTGTGTGTGTGGAAGATACATTGTTTTTATGTGTTTGCTACACATTGTGTTGACTACAGTTATGATCATACTGATTTTTCATCCATACTTACGTGGAGAAAAAGGTTTTGCTGATAGCTGTTTCCCTACACTTTTCAAACCAGTGGCGAGTGAAGTGTGTACTGAGCACAGGACTGTAGTATTTTTTTCCTAAAAGAACATGATTTGTAGTTTTCAAAAAAATAATATTTATTGTTGTATTCGGTTTGGTTCTGTCGGTATATTTTTTGTAAAAATCCTGAAAATGGTGCGTCTCAGTGTGTCACGGTTGTGGCAGAAAGTTGCGTCTGCATTGAGTTAATCTGATTAAATTTGCCCCCAAAATACACAGAACAAAATATCAAATTCTATAGGTTGTCATGTGGAACACATGCTTCAGAACGGACAGGAGGTGTTGCCAATAGTGATGCCCTTCATCACCAAATTCTATGGCGAGAACCACGACTTGGAAATGACAACATTCACTGCCAGATGTGAACGAAATGTGTTGACCTCAACAGCAAAGAAGTAGAAGATTAGCTGTTCTTATCATTATCTTAGGTTGATTATATTTTCTCTTGGATTTCTATTTCCGTATCTACAGCGATTAAGTTTACATCAAATAAATCCAATCTTAATGACTTTGTACACTGTTTCTGCAAATTATTGATGAAGCTTATTCATGTGTATACTGATCACTCTGAGGTAAAATGATCACTTAGAGGTCTGTGCATATTGTACGACACACAGCAGTTCTTCACTCATTTAACATGAAGAATTGAATGTCTGTCACTGACCATGAATAGCATGGAGAAATGCACTGCAAACAGAACTGTTATGACTTGTTTGAGTTCCTCAGCTATGCAGAGAGAGAGAGAGAGAGAGAGAGAGAGAGAGAGAGAGAGAGAGAGAGAGTGTGTGTCTGTGTGTGCGCTTGCCTACACACATGCCTCACAAGCAAATGCCAGGTCACCAAGTGCATTTTGCATGATAACAGCATAGTAAAAATTTCTACTTTTGATCACCACATTATTTATGCAGCCTTTGTCTGTCTTCAAAGGATTTTCATTCCTTTCAAAGAGAAAGAATACTGTTCTTCTGGGAACTTAACATGGCTAAAAGCAATCCAACACAACACTGCACTGAATCATAGCCTAATGTATATCTCAAGGCCCAGCTTGCACCAAAACCTGACAAAGCTTAAGAGGCCAGCCATTGTTTCTGAAACTGGGTCAATGGATGAGAACCAGTCAAGACATAAGCACAGCTAGAACTACATGTAATGCATTGGTACTCACCTGAAAGTGACCACAGCCTCCTGTGACTTCAGAGTGATGATGATGATGATGAACTTGTGCAGGTTGTTGTTATACTTTTGGGGATCTTTGGGTCGCACCTCCCATGGGAGAACATTGTGTCTGTTTGACTGATGATAATACAGTTACAAGTGTTTTTAACTGATTTCCTCTTCAGATTGTTGTAAATGACATAGGTAAACATTGTAAATCTGATGTTATTTTGGCTTTTCCCTAGAGATTAGGAGCATGCCATGCACTCAAATGGGAAGACTGGAACTACACAACAGAGTTTAATCCACTTAACCGATGCATGTCTGAGAGTGTAGTTCGACTCTGTAGGTGTCTGTGTCTCTGGGGCTTGGTTGACACTGGTATGTATTATGAAAAGAAGCATAGTAAACAGCCTTGTCATAGTGCAGACTGAAACTCCATAGAATCAGCTTCATTGATCATCATCATTTCGAAAGAAAGTCTCAATTTTAGTGGGTATTCATACCATATCTCTCCTCGTCCCCTCCTCAGGAATAGCCATGTTGAGTTTGTATCAGTCTTCAGAGTCAGCCAGTTCACTGGGCGCTCCCTCCTCAGGAATACCCATGTTGTGTTTGTATCAGTCTTCAGAGTCAGCCAGTTCACTGGGCGCTCCCTCCACAGGAATACCCATGTTGTGTTTGTATCAGTCTTCAGAGTCAGCCAGTTCACTGGGCGCTCCCTCCTCAGGAATAGCCATGTTGAGTTTGTATCAGTCTTCAGAGTCAGCCAGTTCACTGGGCGCTCCCTCCACAGGAATAGCCATGTTGAGTTTGTATCAGTCTTCAGAGTCAGCCAGTTCACTGGGCGCTCCCTCCACAGGAATAGCCATGTTGAGTTTGTATCAGTCTTCAGAGTCAGCCAGTTCACTGGGCGCTAAGATTTAGTGGTACCCTTGAAGAGAGAAGCTTACTCTCGGTGACTCAGTGACTGAGCAAATATTGCCATCAGTGGGAAGCTCAGTCTGTCATCTGTCCTTGGAGAGATGTGGTTGTGCCCTTCAGAAGAGGACGGGGGCACTCATCAATGCTGGCTCTGTTATCAGAAGAGGGATTAGAAGTTATGGCCCTGCATATGCTGGATCAGAATACCGACTAGGTGATTACACAGGCATGCATTTATCTTCTCTGGCAGGCTGCCTTGAGCCAATCTGACATTGATAGCTCTCTGGATTGCTTGTGGGAGTAATGCCAAGGAGGCCACAAAAGATTGGAGAGGAAAGGGCAATCAAACCCAAATAACTAACTGAACAAAGGAAAAGATACACAAAAGATATATAAGAACACAAATAAAACTGTAGAAATATAGAAGACAGACATCTGCTCACAGACATAAAATTACCTCAGCAAACAGATGAGATGATGATTCAGTGGATCCGTCTGAAAATATAAAGAACTTAAATAAAAGAATGAAGTACATGATGCCTGATCACATAAACCAATTTGTCCCCCCACCTACACTCTCAAATCCATTTGTCACTTGTATTTAATTTTTGTCACAGCATGTGGGTTTATGTGTGACAGTGCATGTGCATTTATGTGTGTGTGTGTGTGTGTGTGTGTGTGTGTGTGTGTGTGTGTGTGTGTGTGTGCATGTGAAGTGTAAAAAGTGGACCAGATTAATGCTGTCTTGGTTTGTTTTGTTTCTTTTTAATTTTTTCTTTAAATGGGGCAAAAACTGTTGTCTACTTTCTTGTCAGGAGTATCAAAGATGAATAATTTAATTGGTTTGATCATTAACATTCATTCTGTGTTTGAAAATTACTAAGTCGGAGTTAAAGCTTTCCTACATTTTCCAGTGGACTGTAGATGTGAGCGTATTAACCATTCAGAAATTGGTATTGAACACACTGCAGCTGACTCTTCCAATAAAGACACCCCCTACCCTCTCCCCACCATTCATTTCAAGTCTTGTTTTTCAGGAACATTTTGTCTGTCTGACTGATTGAACTCCAAATAGAAATTTTACTACTAAAGTAGTTTTATAAAATACTTATCTGTCCAAACAAATGCCTTTTCCCTACTTGGAGTGAAACATCACCTAATCATCAGAATCCCATTCCCCTACCCCTCTCTAACAAAAAAATTAAAACAATAAAAAACCAAAAGAAAAAAAGCAAAAAAAAAAAAAAAGTAAAAGAATTTTAATATTGTATGCAATTTTATGATGTACTTACCCGTCTACACAAATGCCTTATCCCTTCTTGATGTGGAACATTGCCATATCATTAGGACCCCCTCCCCAATAAAACTGGGAATGCAGGGAGCTAGCTTCGCCTTGATTCCAAGATAAGCCACCTAGATGGATCGCTATTTCTAAGTTCTAAGCACCACATTAGAACTAGCTCAGTTTTGGCACCTTTTCCCGACTTCCTGGGAAGGTAGGAGGGCATCCTAGTGTTTGGGCAGGTAATATTGTAAAACTACTTTTGGTGGCAAGATTTCTTTTTCTGTCCAAGGATAGTAGGAGCATGCTGACATGAGAAGAGATACATTGATTCTCTCCTCTTATAATTCACATGAGAATGACTCTGTACAGTTCCTTGACCAAGAAGTGGGTGCCAAAGGCTCAAAGGGCCTTTAAGAAATGTCCCCCTCAATAGAAGAAGAATCCATAGTACCTGCTCTCCCTCAAAGGCTCAAATGGGCAATAAGTAAACACAACCATGAAAAGATAAAACACTAGCAGGATCAGGAAAAGGAGAAGACCCATAAATGCAACTTGAACAAAGTGCCAAGACAATGATTTAAAGAAAAAAAAGGGGGCAATATTGTTGGCAGGGGAGGCAGATGAAGTAGAGACCAAAATCAGTGTGGGTGTGTTGCCGCCTAGGCAACCACTATCCCCCACCCCCCCTCCCCCAAGTCGAGTCCAAAAATCATAGAGTGGAGGTGTGCTCTTCCAATAAGAAAAAGGAGAAAACAGCTAATTCTAATATGGCTCCATTTTGTGAACTCACTAAGGGCGATCACTCTGGCTGGCTTCTCTGGGGATCGAGACAAAGTTGGCTCCCAGCTGTTCCAGTTATATTTTTTGAGGGATCTTTATAATATGGTTATGCTCCACACCAAATGAGGACAAAGAAATCGTTTGGACAGGCAGGTATCTGAAAAGGCTAGTTTGAATGTTTAAATAAAGTGAACTCACTAAGGGCAATCACTCTTGTGGCCTAACCGGGAATCGAGGCAAAGTCAGCTACATGATCTCCCAATTTTTTGAGGGTGGAGATGATCCCGATCATATAGCAATGTTCCACTCCATGTGAGGGTAAGCCATTTACATGGACAGGTTAGTAGGAGAAAAAAAAACAAACTTCCCCTGCTTAAAAGATCTAGATTCTAAGGGTATACAAAAGAAGGCAGGAAAAAAATGCCATTATGGTCTTGAGTTCATCTTTCTTGAAGGAGCTAAATCAAGTGTGCACAACAATGTTCCAGATGATATTTCTTGTTACCATGAATGATATGGGCCCAGTCTTGGGCAGTGGTCTCCATACAACTCAGCACAGGCTTCATCGCTGGTAAGGGGCACAGAAGGAGTACTGGCAACAAGCGAGTTGCTGAAATCACACATACACATTACAATTCTGTACATCTATCAGTCTAGAGTAAACAAATGGACGCTGGTCATCAAACACACAATCACATGCATATACACACCACACACACATGTGCACACAGACACACACAAACCACACTTGCATACACACAAACGCGCCCACACACACACACACACAATCGCAGAATATTGTAAAGAAAATGAATAACACAGTAACTTCTATCTGGTGCTACAATGAAAAAAAAAGTGTTAAGTGGCTGGTACAAACAGCAGCATTGTGCCTGCCTCTTCAGCCCCGACGTGGTCTTCGCTGTCAGCTGGTCTATAAACATAACAAGACTTGACACACCCGACCTATGAGCTGACTTGACTAATCTGCCTTACAAAATTCCATGAGTTGACTTGACTGGCTAGTTGTATAAACAACATGAGCTGGCCTACCTAACTTTTCGTAAATAAAATGATCCAACTTGACTAATCTGCTGGATAAATAACATGACTTCACAAACCTGTCTCATACACAACATAAGTTGATTGACAAGAATATCTTACTGACTAGGCCTAACTCAACAAGCCCTTCTCATAAACAAGAGTTGACTAGCTCATTTTATAAACAAGAGTTGGCTTGACTAATCTGTCTAATACACACCGTGACTTGACTATCCTGTATCATAAACAACATCAGCTGATAAACACGTCTTATAAACTACCTGAAAAAAAAAAAGAACTTCACTGACCTATCTCGTAAACAGTATGAATAGACTGACAAGCTCGTTTTATGACAAGAGTTGAGTTGTCTAGCCTGTCTTCTGAACAACAGCTGACTAAACGAACCTGTCTTATACACAGCATACCTTAAATTTTTTGTCTTTTGACACATGAGTTTATGACTAATATGTTTTATAAACAACATTACTGACTTGACTTGTTCTGCATAACATGACTTTACTGGCCTGTCTCATACAAACCTTGGTTTGACTGGCCTGACATAAACAACATCACTTGACCGGCCTGTGTTATGAACAAAATGACTCGACTGGTCTATCTTACACACAGCTTCACTTGACAAGCCTGTCTTTTAAACCCTGTCTTGAAACAACATGATTTCACAAGCCTGTTTTATAAACGACATAACTCGATCAGGCTGTCTTAAAAACATCTGACTTCTCAAACCTGCCTTATAAAGAAGATGATTGGACTAGTCAGTCTTTTAAACCCTGTCTTTAAACAACATGACTTCTCAAACCTGCCTTATAAAGAAGATGATTGGACTAGTCAGTCTTTTAAAGGCATGACAACTTCACTGGCCTGCTTTGATTGAAGAAAAACATGACTTGCAAATAATTCAGTTTGACTGGCCCGTCTCATAAACAACATGATTTCATTGGCACATCTTAGTCCTTCGAATGAGACTATAAACCGAGGTTCCGTGTGTGAATGCACGCATAACATCTTGCACACACGTAAAATCCCATCACCAACTTTCGGAAGAGAAGGCCAGTTTGGCCGTTGGTATGGATGACACGTGACACATAGCATGCACCTTCCCCGAAGATGGAGTATGGCTGCCTTAATGGCGGGATAAAAAAGGGTCATACACACAAAACTCCACTGCCTGGCTATACAGGGAGTGTCCGCAGGAGTATCAGCCTGCGTACGCAGAAAGAAAAAGAATTGGCACGTCTTACATTAAACATGGTTTGACTTGACTAGCATTTTTTAAATGCAAGATGACTTGACTAGTGTGTCTTATATACATCATGACTTTATCAGACTGTCTCTTACAGGAAACGACTTGACAAACCTGTCTAAAACACATGATTTGACTAGCCTGTCTTACAAAAAAAAAAAAAAAAGAAAAAAAAAAACCAAAAACTTGACAAGACTGTCCTATGAATATGACTTGCCTTGCCTGCCTTGTTAACGACACGACTAACTAGCCTGTCATTCAAACAATGTGAGTTGGTGTGACTAGCCCCCCTCTCCTGTTTTGAACATCATTGTAGGATTACCTTTCATGGGGTAGACAGTGGTGAAGGAATTGATGAAAGAATGCTGATGTCGCACCTCTCGACCTGTGCAGTAAGCAATGTCTGGGTTACATCTTAAAAACAACAATATCTAATCACCAGAGAGCACATAAACACAAAACATAACCAGCACACTGCATTAGGTAGTTCACCTGTGTATCTACCGTATTTCCACCTTTTCGACATGATTACTAGTTATAAACATCTGGGTTTGGTTATAGAGTGACCTCTGACCTGTCTCATAACAACTCTATCAGAGAGAAAACTACACTGTTTCTGGTCTACGCTAAAAGAAACGCATATATATTTACATTTATATTTATTACATTATTTATATTTCAGAAAAAAAGAAAGAAAAAGTAGGCAATAGAAGGGCATCTGGGAGTCATGACCTGGATGCGGCCCACCCCCTTAGAGTGTAAAGGAGTTCAGGGCCGAAACACTTGTCTGATGGGGTTTCTTCTCTGAACACCTGCTGCTGTCAAGCTCTCCCTAGATTTTCTTCCTACTGGCCTGGGTCTATTTTTTTTGGACTGGAGCTTGTACATGCACAACAACAAAAGAAAAAGAAAAAAAGAAACAGCAAAAAAAAAAAAAGGTCTTCTGTCAAAATCATAACTTCAGAACATCAAAGTTTGTGGGCAAGACACTAATGTCATCGAGATAAAGTGCAGGTATCCTTAGGGTTCCCAAAACTAAAGAAGTATGATTCATAATGTTCATAGAGAAAAAAAGATAGAAAGAAAGAAAGAGAGAAAAAGCCTTGAATCATTCAGCTGGACACCAACATGTTGCATGACACAAGACGACGAAGGGAGCAAAGAAAAACCTGGTTCATGGAAGGTAGGCCAGGGAATAAAGAGAGGTGAAAGACAGAAACTCAGCCAGTTATTAGAGATGGAGATAAATCGAAGGTTAGAGGGGTGGTGAGGAGAAAGGGTGGAAGGCAGAGGGGACAGGGGGTAGAGAGAGTGGGGCAAATGATAACAATACATAAACATCAGACTGTTATCACTATATTTTCCTTGTGCAATGAAAAGGACGTTAAAAGATATTATTGTTTCATTAATCCTAATGAAGTAGCAAAATTAAAATTTTAAAACTCATATTGTTCAGCCCATGAAATACAACTAAACCTAAATACAACAGTGGTATGACTGACTTACGAATTGCATATTTTCTTTCAAGAGTAAGAGACTTGTTTGCAGAATCAGATGGATTGCGGCGGACTGATTTTCCACTTGTGCTGGAAAGTTAAAATCAATGGCAATGTTGTAATCATCAGTCAGTCACAATGTTAACATATAAAGTCACGTCAATCACAATAGTGTTGACATGTGATGTCAGTCAAAATAATATTACCATGTAAAGTCAATCACAATGGTGTTATGCTATGATATGTAAAGCCACAGAGCAAAGGTGTTATCCTATGATGTAAAAGTATGCACATACTGTTATGCTATGAAGTAAAGCCAATCACAATGGTGTTATCCGATGATGAAAAGTCAATCACAATGGTCTCATCGTGCGATGTAAAGTCAATCACAATGGAATTTTTCAGTGAAAAAAAGACAATCACAGTGATTTCATTGTTTGATATATATTCAATCACAACAGTATTCTATTGTAAACTCAAACTCAAAGATGTTATCCTGTGATGTAACTAGACAATCAGTATTACCATCTTATGTTGCATAGCCAGTCTTACTAATGTTACCCTATGACATAAAGTCAACCAAGATGTTGTTATGAGGCAAAGCAAATCACAATTATGTTCTTCTATGATGTAAAATCAATCACAATGGCATTATCCTATGATGTAAACTCAAACACAACAGTGTTATCCAGTGATGTAAAGTCAAACACAACACTGTTATCCTGTGATTAAAGTCAAGCACAATGTTATCCTATGATGTAAAGTCAAACACAATAATGACATCTACAATGTTAAGTCAAACACAATAATGCTATTCTATAATGTTAAGTCAAACACAATAATGTTATTCTACCATGTAAAGCCAAACACAACAATGTTACCCATGATTCAAAGTCAATCACAGTGGTGCTAGCTGATGACTTATAGTCAACAGCAACAGTGTTCTGACACTGTTAAAGTTAATCACAATAGTGTTACCTACCCTTTGATGTAGAGTCATTCAGAAAAGTGTTATTCTATGATGTAAAGTCAATTATCACTGTGCTATCCTTTGATGTAAAGTCAAAAACAGTGTTCTGCTATAATGTAAAGTCAACCAAATGGCATCACCCTATGATGTAAAGTCAATCACAATAATGTTACATATGATGTAAAGTCAATCACAATAATGTTATCACATGATGTAAAATTAATCACAATAATGTTATCACGATGTAAAATTAATCACAATAATGTTATCACATGATGTAAAGTCAATCACAACAATGTTACCCTTAGATATGAGTCAATCACAATGATGTTATCCTATGGTATACAGTCAACAACCTGTTACGTAAAGTCAACCAGATGTACAGTCAATAACAACAGTGTTATCCAAATGATGTAAAGTCAATCACACTGGTGTCACACAATGATGCAAAGTCAACGACAATGGTGTTAACTTATGATGTAAAGTCAATAACAGCGGTGTTACCCTATCATGTAAAGCCAATCATGAAGATAATAACCCTATCATGTAAAGTCAAGCACGATGGTGTTCTCCCGTGACATATAGACAAGCACAATGGTGTTATCCTTTAATGTAAAGTCAATCCCAACAGTGTTATACTATGATGTAAAGTCCGTCATGATGGTGTTATGTTACAAAGTCAATTACAATGGTATTACTCTGTGATGTTAAGTTAATCACAATATTGTTATCAAATGATATTATCGGAATAGTTATCTTATTACATAACCACAAGTCAAACCAATGTTATCCCACAGTCATAAGTCATTAGCAATTATGTTATACTTGTTATACTACCATGCAAATCAGTACCAGTGATATCCTACCATGGTAATCAGCAGCAATAATGTTATACATTCATGCAAATCAACACCAATCGTATCCTATCATGTAACATCATTAGCCATAGTGTTATACAATCATGCAAACCACAAAGCATATCATCTGTCACTGTAAGTCATCAGTGATATGGTGTGTGCGTGTGTGTGTGTGTGTGTGTGCGTGTGTTTGTGTGCACTCATGTGTGAGCACATGTGCGTGTATGTGTGTGTGGTTGTGCGTCTGTGTGCATATGTGTGTGTGTGTGTGTGTGTTCATATAAATGCATGTGTGTGTGTGTGTGTGTGTGTGTGTGTGTGTGTACACACGCGTGCGTGCGTACATGCATGCATGTGTGCATATGAATATGTGTGAAGATGCGCATGTGCGCTTGTGAGCATATATGCTACCATTATTAAGGCAGCCAGATTCTGTCTTCCGGAATCGTTTCCTAAAACAATCACCAGAATGCATGTTTTCAATTTTTTTTAACTTTTGTGTCACCCACCCATCAGCACACATCGGCCTACTCTTCTCTAAAAAGGTGGAATGAGATGTAACATGACTGGAAGTTTTTTTCATGCATGCATCGACACATGGGACCTTGATTTAATGCCTAATCCGAAGGAGAAGGAGTTGGTTGGTGTCTGCACAGATGCAAACTCAGAAGAGAAAATGTGGCACGAATGTGGACATATGTAGTGTTTACCTGTCAGGATTATGTATATAGCCCTGAAGGTGGGGCCAGAGTTTCCCAGTGGTCCTGTCCACTGCCATCACCTTCCACTTCTCCTGCCCTGTCTGCACAACGTACAGGATGTCCCCTTCCTGTACCGTCATGGTCTCACCTTCACCTTCCTCCTTCACGTTCGACCTTCAACACATATTTACAATGACAGCAACAAATCATCCTATCACCATACAACTGTTTGGCCCTTGAGGTGATGGGACAGGCATTAGAACTTCCATGAAATTCACTTGATCATTACAGCAGATTTCTGAGTAATGCCTGGGTTTGCTCAGTCCTAAATGCCACCATAGAAAAACCTCAACTGTCTCTTTCTTCCCTTTTCTTAATTAGTATACATTTTTGTGTACCCCTCCATCTCCCTGTTTCTGTCTCTTTTTTTTCCCTGAGGTTCATCATTATTGAGATTTTT
>CM031595.1:121408389-121533389 GCA_018398815.1 Conus ventricosus
CACAGTTTTTACCCCATTTAAACAGGTTGGCTACTGTTGAGAAGATTCATTGTATTCTGTAAAGGGTTTCTTCTTTAAAGGGGTTCACTGCATTCTGCAGAGGTTTTCACCACGAGAAAGGCGGGCTGCTCTGGGTTCACTGCATTTTGTAGAGGTTTTCACCATGAGTAGGTGGATTACTGTTGGGTTCATCGCATTCTGTGGAGGTTTTCACCACGAGAAAGGTGGACTGCTCTTGGGGTCACTACATTCTGTAGAGGTTTTCACCATGAGCAAGGTGGACTGCTTTTGGGTTCACTGCATTCTGTAGAGGTTTTCACCAAGAGAAAGGTGGACTGCTCTTGGGGTCACTACATTCTGTAGAGGTTTATTCAGTTTGAAAGGTAGACTGCTCTTGGGTTCACTGCATTCTGTGGAGGTTTCACCACGAGAAAGGTGGACTGCTCTTGGGTTCACTGCATTCTGTAGAGGTTTATTCAATTGAAAAGATAGACTGCTCTTGGGTTCACTGCATTCTGTAGAGGTTTATTCAATTTCATTGAAAAGGTAGACTGCCCTTGGTTCACTGCATTCTTTAGAGGTTTTCCCTGCTGAGAAGGTGGACTGTTTTGGTTTTCACTGCATTCTGTTGAGGTTTTCTCCATTAACAAGGTGGACTGCTCTTGAGTTCACTGCATTCTGTAGAGGTTTTCTCCATTAACAAGGTGGACTGCTCTTGACTTCACTGCATTCTGTACAGGTTTTCTCCATTAACAAGGTGGACTGCTCTTGAGTTCACTGCATTCTGTAGAGGTTTTCTCCATTAACAAGGTGGACTGCTCTTGACTTCACTGCATTCTGTAGAGGTTTTCTCCATTAACAAGGTGGACTGCTCTTGACTTCACTGCATTCAGTAGAGTTTTCCCATTAACAAGGTGGACTGCTCTTGAGTTCACTGCATTCTGTTGAGGTTTTTCTCCATTAACAAGGTGGACTGCTCTGACTTCACTGCATTCTGTAGAGGTTTTCTCCATTAACAAGGTGGACTGCTCTTGACTTCACTGCATTCTGTTGAGGTTTTCTCCATTAACAAGGTGGACTGCTCTTGAGTTCACTGCATTCTGTTGAGGTTTTCTCCATTAACAAGGTGGACTGCTCTTGACTTCACTGCATTCTGTAGAGGTTTTCTCCATTAACAAGGTGGACTGCTCTTGACTTCACTGCATTCTGTTGAGGTTTTCTCCATTAACAAGGTGGACTGCTCTTGAGTTCACTGCATTCTGTAGTGGTTTCGCGAACTAAAAAGTTGGACTGCTTGTTGGATTTCTTGCATTCTGTAGAGGTTTTCCCCCATTAAAAAGTTGAATTGTTTTGGGGTTTACTGCCAACAGTAGAGGTTTTTCTCCATTTAATGATGGACTGCTATTGTGTTCAATGCATTCTGTAGAGTTTTTCCTACTATAAAAGGTTGACTGCTTTCGAGGTCACTGCATTTCGTAGGGTTTTCCCCACTAAAAATCTTGACTGCTATTGGGTTCACTGCTTTATGTAGAGCTTTCCTCACTGAAAAACTTGACTGCTAATGGGTTCACTGCATTCTGTAGAGTTTTTCCCTATTGAAAAAGGTTGACTGTTGTTGGGTTCACTGCATTCTATAGAGTCCCCCCCCCCCCCCCCCCCCCCCCCCCCCCCCCGATGGGTTCACTGCATTCTGTAGAGTTTTTCCCTATTGAAAAAGGTTGACTGTTGTTGGGTTCACTGCATTCTATAGAGTCCCCCCCCCCCCCCCCCCCCCCCCACTAAGAAGAAAAGATTGACGACTGCTGAGGTTCACTGCATTCTGTCATGTTTTTCACCACTGAAAGCTTGACTACTATCAGGTTCGCTGTATTCTGTAGAGTTTTTCCCCTCACTAAAAAGGGCTGACTGCTATTGAGCTTTACTGCCCTTTGCTGAGTTTCCCCCTCCACCCCCACTAAAAAAAAAGAAAAAGAAAAAAAGAAAGGATGACTGCTGTTGAGAATCATTGTTTCTGTATAGTTTTTTCTCACTAGAAAAAAAGAATGATAGCTATTGAGGAGATACGCTGCACTTTGTAGCCTCTTTCTCACATCAAGAAAGGACTGCCCTTGAGGTTCACAGCATTCTGTAGAGATTTTTTCCCCATTGAAAGAATATAGTTCTGAAGAGATTCACTGTACTTTGGAGAGCTATTCCCCATTAACAACAGAATGAGAGATGTTGAGGCGATTCGCTGTGTTTTGCAAAGTTATCCCCTGTTGAAAAACAACAACATGATGGCTGATGGGGCTTTACTACATCCTGTAGTATTTTCCAACTTGAGGAGGAAAAAAGACTGCTGTTAACAAAATTCAGTGCATTCTGTGAAGTTCTTTCCAACCGAAAAAAGAATTACTGCTGTGTGCGGAAAATTGCACTCCATACAATTATTCCCTACTAAATCAAGACAAAACAAAACAAAACAAAAAAGACTGCTTGACTTGACTTGATCCCTTAGACATCGCTACCTGAGGGTTATTACGTTCTTTATAATCATTCCCCATTACAAGAAACAGTTTGCGACTGAATAGTTCACTGCCTTCTGCAGAATTTTTTTCCTCAATAATATATTGCACTCGTAATTCCAGTTTGTATTTCAAAACAATTTTCTTATATATGTACTGCCTTATAAATAATTTTTCAAATGTGTACCGCAAGTTTAACCTATGTAACCATTCAGGAAAGCATTGGCAGACCTGGTGTAGCTGTGGGTAATCAGAGGTAAAAAGTATTACCAGCAATGGCACAGTAGTGTTAAAAACTCCCTACTATGATTTTAATGACAGTCACTGATAAGTATAGGATGAGGATGTTACGTGGTGTCGCCAATACACCAGAGGCAAAAATGAGAGGGCTGATATCAATACACCAGGGGCAAAAATGAGAGAGTTAATAGTGATAGAAAAAAAATTTTCTGTCACACCATAGGTGTGACAAGACAATGCCTGTCTCAATGTCTGAATTAAAAAAATGTAAGCAACAAGTCGACTAATCAAATACTAAAAAGTTTATATCATTCTTGCTTCTTCCCTACGTATCATGTCTCTGTCACTGAAGTTTATCTCTGCATGAAAAACAAGGAGATACTGAGGTTCTGTCACAAAGCTTACTTATTAGCATCTGTAATTTGGGTGATTTTTCAAGTACCATACAACCTACATTCTGGGAAGGATACTAAAACATACATGAGAAGAGATACATCCCATGAACTTAAAGTTTAGATGGGTTGCTACCATGCAAATGAGAAAAACTATATCTTCCAAACTACATGACATGGAACCACTTATACTCCTTTCTAACGCACACTGTTTTTAAGCATACACACTCCTTTCTACCACAGATAACCTTTAACCAAACGCTGTATTACACTGTAAAAGGCGTACCAATGTTAATTGGGCAGCTGGCACTGACCATTTTCACTTTCAGCCGACTCCTCATCTTCGTGTTTGTTTTTCCTCTTCATAGAGGCAGGCAGGTTGACTGTCAAGGAGCCGCTTCGTTCAATGTTTCTGCTCTGGAATGCTGGGTTAATGGCACCACCATCAACAACCTCTGTCTGATTGCTGTCATCATCTATGGAATACACAGTAGAGAAATGAAGACGGAAAACTGAACTTTTCCTCTGCAGATGTTGGATGTGCATTATCTTGTGTGTGTTTGATTGTGTGCCACTGGAAAGTCAACTTTTCATTTTCCAGCTGGGAGGTCACGGGTTCGATTCCCATCTGAGTCATGTGTGATTTTTCTGTCCCGACCGGCTCCTCCCCAGAGTTGCGTCGGCTATGGGCTCAGTTGGGAAGACTGGGACCACACAGTCCAGTTTCATCCACTTAACGCATGCGTCTCTGAGAGTGTTGCTCAAATTTCTTGACCAACACTGCAAGTACCTGTATCTCTCAGGCCTGGTTGATGCTGGGATATGTTATGAAAAAAACCATAGAATACAGCCCTCTCATGCATTCTTAACCAGAATGGAAATCTGTAGCATCATCTTCATCATCCTCATTCTCATCGATCTGCATAAAAAAGTCTCAAATTCTGTGGCCCTTTATGCCCTGCTCTCATGGTGACCTCAGTATTGATGTCAACTCCACGTCTTTGGCTTTGGTTTGATTCCGTTGGGGTCAATGGTATGGGTGAGCCAGTGGGGGCTGTCGTTAAATGGACGTGGTGGCACCCTCTTGAGGGACAGCTCACTCACGCCAGCTCCACAACTAACCAATTATTGTTGTTAGTAGGGGGCTTAGTTAGTGGTGTCCTGTGTATGTTGGATCAGAACAGGCGTCACTGAACAGCACAAAAGTGACTCAGCAGCAGTGCAGTGTCCTCCGGTGGGTTGCTTCTTGATGACTTGATAATGACTGGCTCTGTGGCTTGCCAGGGCCAGGGTTGAGGCGGGCCGCACTGGGCTGTGGCTACTATGGAGAAGGTATCAAAATGAGCAGCATGAGTGCACTGTCACTGAGGTGGCACAGAAGATGGGACAGCAAAAAAAAAAAAAAAAAAAAAAAGGATAACTGAGAGTGGAAGGTGCTGAGGAAGGAGGTGGGGGAAAGGGGCAGGAATGATGGGAAAATGACAGGAATTCATCAGAAAAGAAAATTAAGTTATGTAAAATGAGAATATGATGGAAAATTCTACAGAAAAGAAAATTAAGTTATACATGCAATGTTTCAGATGTGTTTTCACTTCCATAATATGTAACACCAGCTTATATTCATGAGCATGTTCATAAATATGATGAATTTACACAAACTGCCACATCAATAATGAGTGGGAAAGATACAAGCAATTAGCCATTCTTGGGAGAAACTGTTCTCAGAGTTTTTAAATTGGTTTTTGTTCTTTATAGTTTCAAAGGTTGTTCCCAAAATCTTCCAGCAAATTGCAAAAAAAAGAAGAAGATTTATATAGATTATTTCTCGGTCTACACAAAGATAACACAGTCATGATTGTCTCTACGGTGGTCAGTTTTGAAAATGTCTCTGATCTTTCTGGTAGCATTTCCATTTACAAAATCAGAATTGTATATTGCTAAGTGGGAGAAGAATCTGTTGTAGAAAGTTAACATCTTGAGTTGTTTCTAATAAAATCTTCAGCAGTCTAGGAGCTTGATTTTAACAATATTAATCTTAGTACTCATTTATAAATACAATACATAATTTTCAAACTCGTATTTGGCATTGTCCCATAATGTTGACACATAATCAATTTTGACAGAATATGAACACACTCACGTAAAAGATTGTGGAAATGGGCATCACTCTTCAATCTTAGCAGACTGAAGTATATTTCCAGACAGGGACGTCGGTGGTTAATCTCAGATAAATTTTATTAAAAAATGACACCCTGAAATGTACGCGAGACTACTTCTTCAAATTTGTCTGTCACATGTAAACAATGGCTGACACCGTGACTTCATCCCTTGCCTTTTTGTGTTGCGAAGATACATACATGCAACAGGTTTTGTTTGCAAATAAAGACACATGATTTAGTTGGGTCCAGCCAATAAGCCTTTAAATATCATCTTGAGTTAATTTGCTAGTTTACTTACAACTACTGGCATCATTTGAATCAAGAGATGTATCATCTTAAATCATTTTGCACACTTCAAAATATGGTAAATTAGAGACATACATAGAAAACAAAAGAGGGCCTAATCCAGATCCTTGTGGTACACCAAATCTGACACACAAATTTTGACATCTTACTAACAACCATAACTGTTTCTTATTTATGAAATTAGTTTAGTCCACAATTAATAAACAACATTCCAATGTATGCAGCGGCAGAGCTATTAACAATATGGATGGCTTGCTATAAAAAGAATACAGGTAACTTTATTTTCATTGAAGGCTATCAATTGGTATAAAGGCTGTATGCAATCATATTTTCATGCAAGGCAGACAAATCATTGCATTGGTTATCTTTCACAAGCTAAGACTACAAAGACTTTTGCAGGTCCTTTCCAACATCCTTTAATAAAGCAGATAAAACAGAAACTGGTCTATAATTTAAAGTATCACCAGACTCACAGAGACGAACTTCAGCTACCTTGAATTTTAAAAGAAAAAGTTATACAATAATTATGTTAGCGCATCACAGATCACCGCCCCTGAAACTTTTAGCAGTTTTACATCTGACAAAACCAAATTACATGTGTCCTACTGCTTTTAAAATGATGGACTTTCACCAATGCCTAGTTGGATGTACATCAGGCCTGCTATATTACATTTCATCTTTGAAGTTTGCAAAATGATAGTCAAACAAATCTGTGGTGTATCTCTGCTAATTTGCTGACGTTTACACAACTGCTTATTATTCAACATCTTGTTGAGTTTCCAGATTTGATCTGAATCTTTTGCAGGAAAGATCATCTTCTGGAAGCACCTATGTTTAGATTTATCTTTCACCGAGTTTACCTTCTTTCTTTGTGTCCTAACTATTTATTTGTTCCAAAATTTCTCAAATGATTTCTTTTATTGATTTCCATGTCAGACCCTTTTATCCATTGTGGATTTGTTATTTGAGTCATTCTTCCCTTTATAAATGTTTATCATAAAGAAAAGTTAAGTTTTTAGCAGCTCCCCCCTTGGGATCTCCTGTCTGATATATGTTCTCTGATATGGGGAGTTTGTATTATACTCCCTGTTTGGCTAGTATACTTACCATGTCAGAACATAGCATTCCACGGCAGTTAGTTAGCTCTGCAGGCCGAGATTTTTTGTGGCTAATGCAGTAATAAGACCATCACGTGACGTCCACACTACTTCTGCCAGGGAAGAAACCGGTGTAAACTTCCTGTTCCTCATTCAACGAGGCCTATGCGCAAGGTAACCCCGAGAACCATAGCGCTAGCGGGAAAGGTAGGGTGGGCATTAGAGTCTGACATGGTAAGTATACTAGCCAAACAGGGAGTATAATACAAACTCCCCATTTTGGCGTCATATACTTTACCATGTCAGACCATAGCAGAATTCAAAGGAATCGGAGGAGGGCTTAGTGCCCTAATGGTTCTTGGGGTTAGCAGAGGAATAGATATGGCTGCGTTAGCCGCAAAAGAAGTCCCTAGAACCATCAGCCCTGGTCATGCGGACACCCCTAAAATAAAGGCTTATGAAGGGACTTTCCGGATGCCAGTAGGCTGCCTCGAGGATGTGGTGCAAGAGAACAGAGTGCTGAATCGCTGTGCAAGTGGCCAACGCCCTGCCCTCATGGGCCCGGGGAGATAAGACGGGGAGATCCTTATACGTCTGGGCGTAGGCCGATCTGACCATCTTGGAAGCATCTAGATAGGACTGGGAGGAGCGCCTGGGGCGCGGGTTCCCAGTAGCTCCGAATGGAGCCAGCCGAGAGCCTAACGAAGAAGATTGTGCTTTTGCAATGTCCAGTACAAAATCTTTAAAGCTTCTAACCATTCCACACTATTCATAAACTAGAGCTACTAACCCTTACTCACTATCTGATCTTATGTCTTGTCTTTGAAAGATCAGTTTTTACCCAAGACAGATGGACAGGACTGTGATCACTCCATCCACTCAGTGGAACACATACTTCAGTAATGGGTTCCTTTGAGTTCGTATCAGTGTGATATTTTAAATCATCAGTTATATGTGTTGGTTTGTTTATCAATCTTCTGTGCGTGTTGTTTTGATGCCATTTAGATTTTTGTTACAATCCGTCCATAAAACTTTGTATTATTACTTCATCCATAGGAGCACTGAATTTGTCCTGCTAGGCTGTGGTTTCCAATGGATTTCTGTGTGTGAATCTTATTATGACGGGGATTATTGGTTTTTTTTTTCCCTTTTTCTTTTTAATACTCATTTCAATCCAGATCAGTTCAACATCCTAATTTTCAAAACGGTTAAGTTTTCTACATTTTGACTACATTTTCAACACAAATGTAATCCTATAGTTTGAAATTTATGTGGATCTGATCAAATTATCTGGAATTCTAGTATCAGCATTTACTATAACTGAGGACAAATGGGACATAGCAAAACAAAATAAATGGAGACTGTATTTGACATTACGAGGAATGATTACAATATAGCTTCTTTCTTATTTGTTGCATTATTTATATCCCAAAGCATGATATACACAATGGTACCTCCTCAAGGGGACAAAATAAACTAGTTCTGTACTATTAACTTGTACAGATGCATACACTCATGCAATTAGTCACAGGAAAAATGTGAAAGCATGCATGCATGTTTGTGTGTGTGAGCCTGCACGGTTTTTGTCAATGTGTTTGCTTATGTTTTCATGACATAAGTTCAATTTCCTGCTGATTATGTGCGCGCATGGGAGCATGTCTGAAAATCCTTTCTTCATTTTTTACAACAATTTTATCAGAGGAGAGAGAGAATTAGAAAACAAAGAGAGAATTTTTCTTGTTTGCTTGAAGACATAGTTAACTCTAGCAATCTGAATACAGTGCGCATACATGAATACAACCAAACACGTTTAATCTGAAACTCAAGCAACTGGAACTTTGTTTGTGGTTAGCTACATTGCTAACAGCTGATTAAGTAAGCAATTGGGACCTATCTGTTCATGCTATACCAAATTTTGGCACAACTGTTTTCTAGTAAACTGCACTCAACTGTACATGAAATTTGTACCACACTATTTTTACAGTTTTCAGTGCAAGCAATGAGGACTAATCTGATAAATTATAATGCATGAATATGTATAAAGCACAAGGAAATTAGGATCTTGAATCACACATTCACAAAGTCAACAACATGCACTTCTTGAAAAATGTGTTTGGCTATGACCAGTGATGAATGAAACATCCAAGAAACAAAAACAGCTAAACCTTTCATGATGTGATCCAACATCAATAAGTATTCATGAAACTGATCAAAAGAGTTTCCATTCAACTGGACAGCATATTCATAATAAAAACAAAGAAGAGACAAACAACCCAACAAAAAACACACCACCTTAACCAGTAACAGCTAAACAAGCAAGCATAAACTGAGAATGAATAAGAAACAATTACCATGCTGAAACGCTGGAGCACAAAAGGAGGCAAACGGCTTGAACGTGTCATCATTACACAGAGATGGTGAAACGCCAGGAGAACGACATGCACGAGTAGGTAGGACAGCTCTCTCCTTCAGTCCTGGCAGACGATGTCGGGGCTGTCTGTCAAAGGGCTCACCCTAAACAAAATCAACATGTTTGTTTTGTACAGGTCCTTGGGCTCCCATCGCAGGTAAGAGCAGTTGGCCGACACAGAGCAGTACAAACACTGCATAAATTCAAAGTAAAAACAAATAATCACAAAACATACTAAGTCACACATACTAAGTCTCTACTGACAAGCACTAAGGAAAAACATAGGGTAAACAATTTAAGGCAGGAATAAAACAAGAAACATACAAAAAAGAAAAAAAAAATTACAACCAAAAGACGTTATATAAAATGCATACCTGTCCAAGCTAACCACTTATCCCCACTTAGCATGGAATATTGCAATATCATCAGGATCCCCCAAAAAACAAATTGGGCGTGCAGGGAGTTAACTTCCTTTCCATTCCTAATTTGCCAGTAAGAATAATCACCCTTAGTGAATCACTTCATCAAAACATATTCGAACTAGCTCAGTTTTCATACTTTTTCTCAACTAAGCGGGCAGGTTGGAAAAGAGTCTGCAAGGACATTCAGCTTGCCAGGGATATGTCTCACAAGCAGAGAGATCTTCACAGACTGACAGAACAAGTGAAGACACAATGCCAGTCATTCAAGGCCTTGGAGCGAGTCTACCTTGGGTTTTTTCAATTTTGTTTTGTTTTGTTTGGTCTTCAAACATGCCATTACAGTGGAGGTGTCTGTGCACACCCTAACATTCTTCTCTACCAGCATTTGAGACCAGTTTCCGGCACTTGTGAAACCACTCAACCCTGAGCCTTAAGCGGGGTGGGGAGTGGAGGGAGTACGGAGATGGGGCAAGACAATATAGCACATCCTGCACAAATTCCCCAACTGCTCCTCTTCATCTATAAGGTGTTTAGGGGTTGACAGCATGGAATGGGATGGGGGAGATGCTGGTGTGCCTCCAGAGACGTTGGTGCTGCTGTTGCTTGGGTGTGACTGTGAAAGAGCAGTTGACTCTCATGCCAAAACTGGCAGGCTGTCATGCAGATTAACTCAACTAAGCTGAATGCCATGTCTCACAGTTCCAATCCTCACATGATTTACAAAGTGATAACGGGGAACATCAAGTACAGGAGATGCAGGTCTCATGTGCATCGGCACAAAGAAACCACTTGTGGCAAGAATAGACACATGAGGGTGTCAAAAGTAGCAGCTAGTCTAAGGACTACAAGACACCAAGGCAAACAAGAATGAAGCCGACCATTGAAGAGAAACGGCGACTGAAATTGAACTGTGGGAATTATCAGCCAAAAATTCCCCCTTCAGAGGCTGAAGAAAAAAGTTGCTTCTTTTGCTGAAACAAACATGAGCCTGAATAAGCATTTGTGGGACATGAAAAAAAAAGACAAGTGGAAAACCAGAAAGAAGAAAAGGTATGTTCCTCCACCCAAAAAAAAAAAGTAAAAAACCAGAAAGAAGAAAGAGGCATGTTCCTTCACCAAGGAAAAGGAGAAATCTGAGCTGGTTCAACTATGTTTTAAAGTGGTGAACTAAGGGTAATCACTCCTGTTGGCTAACTAGGAATGTAGGTGAAGTAAGCCCATTCCCTCCCCATTCTTTTGTGTGTGTTTTTTTTCAAATCTTGATGATATGATGATGATCCACCCAAAGTGGGGATAAGGCATTTGTTTCGATAGGTAAGTGTGAGATAAAAAGCAAATAAACAGTAAACGCACAAACAAAATTAAACCTTAAAAGAAGCAGTATCTGTTTTAGTTTAGGCTGCCGTTTGCTCATGAGCTCTTCATCAATTATCGTAAGATTTTTTTCTTATCTTTCTCTGTTTCCAAGTGGCTGATATCTATGTTCTACATTCTATGACCAGTGTCAATTAAATAAAACCTGCACTTAAATATCACGTTATAATAAATGGAGGAACAAATGTGCAACATATTTTCCCGATGGTTGAAACAATGCTGATGATCATGTTTAACACAAAAGAACACACAGGATCAAGGACATAATTCAGTAGTGACTGTATTTGTTTTGTTTTTAAAGATTGTCAGGCAGACATTAGAGCTGATAAGCATCAATCACAGTGGTAACAGTATATCTGCTGACTAGCTACTCAAAGTGATGTAAAAGCTGCTGACCGACACGCAGTATCGATGATCTTGGCGAAACTGCTCGTAGCTCTGTTGAAGCTGGTCGTAACGATTTTCTAGCTTGTGCTGCTGTTCAAACTGCTTGTCGTTTACTTGTGACATCTCCCAGAGTTTTGTCTGCATGTGCATGCGTTCTTCCTCTAGCTGTCAATGGAAAAAACAACAACAACAACAAGAATCAGAAGCATACATTTTTGCACTTTGCACTACAATGAACAAAATCTATCATATTCAAATATCTTGATATTTGTCAGAAAGGTGTACACAAAATATTCATTTGTATTCATTACTCATGCTCTTTTAATATCTCCATTAATCTTTTACTATTCAAGTATTCCTTCTCTTTTTCAAATATAATTTAATTTTATTGTTTTATGACCATTACTACAAATAAAAAAGGCTCACCGGTCTTCACACACGTACACACACACACACACTTGCATCAATATGAACAAAAAAACATGTAAATGGATTAATCTTACATACCTTGCGTTTTTCATCTTCCAGCTGCTTAATTTTGCTGTAATATCGTTCTATCTTCTGACTTGTGGCAAGCTGTCGAGTCTCCAGGGTATTCTTGTCAAGTTCAAGCGCACAAACACGCCGATGCAGCTATGATTTTAATGAAACATACAAGAGAGGATTATACCGACATATTGTTTATATTTGAAACTGACAAATTCAAACACTGATCTAAATAAAATCTAATGAAAACAAAAAAGGATTAGGGTTTGGTATCTCTTAAAGTGAAACCCATGGGCATTTTACAAGGATACACAAAAACACCAACACACAAACACTATCAGATTATGCAACTGCTGAGCTTACCCTGACCATCCATAAGCTGAGTGGTTTGTCTAAATTCCTTCATGCGCAGTAATTTCAACATTGCTATCTTAAACTTTACATGTAGTGCTTGATCAGAGATTGCTCTATAAGATAAAAAATAAACTAAGGTTTACAGGATGAACCTAACAACAGCAACAATGCTACTGTGTTGGAAGACTCAGATGACAAAACTGTGACATCTGTCCAACCCAAGCTAAAGACTGGCAGAGAATTGACAGTGGACAGTGACAGTGGCCTACATGGGAAATCGCACTCCAAATAGGTCTCAGCTGAAATGAAATCAGGCACATGGAACATCATAAGATCAGCTGTATCCTAAAATCTGTGTATGATCTCCGCTTGAATTCAAACTTGGTAAAATGAAGGAAAGCAAATGACTTTATGTGTCCGCTCTGTTAGGGCAAACAAACAGTGGAACATTTCCTGAGTTATGCTTAGCAGCGATGACAAAGGGAAGGAACATGTGAAGACATATCCCTGGGACATCGCACATGAGGATAGCACTGCCAGAGGAATCACCACCTGCCAGAAGTTCCAGCAATGAAGTTCTACATGACAGGAGTCCACAAATCATGGCCTGCAAAAGCTTCAGCAGGGAAGTGAGGTTTACTGGATGAAGTGGATGATTGGGAGTGCACAGCAGGCCTTCCAGAAGAGGAAATCCACCAAGAGATCATCACGAAGAGTAGCATGAGTTCAGAAATTGTACTGTACATGGGTTCAGCAAAACTGATTAAACTCACTGTATCATAACCAATCAGAATGAAGCAAGTTCATATTTACAAGACTGAGAAGTAGGCCAGTCTAGCCAGCATGTTGAGGGAATCTGACTTCAAATCCAAAGTCCTAGCTGTAGAGGTTGACGCAGGGGAGTTTGTAGGTTCATCAGCCTATAACCTCATGATACAACTTGCGATGTTTGGTAAGAGGACCAGTTCATCAGCCTATAACCTCATGATACAACTTGCGATGTTTGGTAAGAGGACCAGAAACCTAAAGGCAATGGAAAGGCAGCTGAAAAGAGTTCAAGCTGGATCTGGTTGAGGAGAAAAAACTTCATTGGGCTTTATTTCCAAACTTTGAACAGAGGCCCAATAGCGATGTTGGCAAGACAGTAATCTAAAGAGGGATGCTTTGAGACATCCACCCATACAGAGTTTGCAGGTTCGAATCTCGACAGCAACAAGCGAAAATAATCAGACAGCAGAAAAGCATCTATGAGTCATGACCTGGATGGGCTAGGCCCTCGTAGAATGTCAGGAGTTCAGGGTCAAAACACTTGTATGAGGAGGGTTTCTTCTCTGAGTCTGAATACCTTCTGCTGTTAAGCTCTCCTTACAGTTTCTTTCTGTATTTCAAAATATAAAGGAAAACCGACCTAAAAAGGCAATCCCCCAAACTGACATTGTGTGTAATCTTTTTGTGGAATTTTCATTGCCATTCTGTTCATTTGATTGGAATAATTCCAATATTATCATTATCAGAAACAATTTAAGATACATATTCCTTAATTTGTGATCACAGATTTTCCTTTCAGTAATCCTCCATCATTTAAATCAGCCTTGTATACATTATTGCCTAACATCTCTTGAGTAATGAGTAGCGTAAGCTGTGCAAGCATTTTCTCTGTCATGGTTCTGGTCTGGTAAGGAAAAACCTGGCAAAGGGGATCTTTTAACACAATGCGAACAAGCTGCCTTGAAATATCCACCAGAAATAAAGGTTACAGTATGGTAAAAACACACTGGCTAACATGATATATATGATTTTGTTGAAATTGTTACTATAAATTGTGAAAATATGTAATATGTAATTGCGTATACCAATTTGAAGCAGTAAAAAGAGCATACAGTTTCTGCTGGGATGAATTATATTGTTTGTTTTGTCTGTATTAGAAAGGTAACATTTTCTTCATTAAAACATACATGCATATACGATGCAGACAACAGATCTATACCTGTACATGAACCACCTGCATAACATAGGTGATGGAGCACTGCATTGTGCACATACATATGTGTTACATCTGGAACAGGTGAACTGAAATTGAATGAGAAGTTATATTCGTATACATTCACAGTAATGAACATCTATTGAATTTCTTTCTTCCTTCAATTTCAAACTTCTCTCCTTTCAAGGTTCTTCTTGCTTCCTTTTGGCGAGTGACAGCTTAACTTTAAACCTCTCTTTAATCTGTTCATTTAACTGATTCCCTACTGTTACAAACTGTAAATGACTGTATCAAAACAGCCTCTAATAGCATGTTTACCAAAAACCAACAACATTAAAAAGATGCAAGATAACACTTACTCAACTATTCTCATGGTACTCATTTTGCACAAAAAAATGCATATGTCCAAACAATGTCATATATGACAGGCTAACTAAAAATTTCACAGTGACATGACAAAGAATTACTTCTGTTATACCTGTCTCTTTACTCAATACTCTTCCTTGATGAAATGTTTAAAAGGACTACAATACTGCACCTGATCTCTTTCATCTTTTTCCGAGTCCAGCAGTTCCTGCATATACTGCAGTTGTTCACACAGATCTCTGTTGGTTTCCTCCAGGTTTTTCATGTCATCGGTAAGGATCTCCAGCTGTTGCTGCATATCATTCTGAAAATATGGCAGACATCTGGTGTTACAAAATGTATGGTAAAAGTTCAAATATCTGTGCTTTTTAATACAATGAGAATGTTGAGGCAGCACTAGCTGAGGGAAACAACCATGTTATTTTATGACATTCTCTAATGTTGATAGTTCTTTCATCAAATGATACACCTCTTCCCTACTTTGCTTTCAAGGTACGAGTTTCATTTTCAGATCCTTAAATCAATAAGCTCTTTAGTTTCCTTTCATAAAAAGTTGTGAAAGTACAAAATCTTGACAGATGTCTTGACAATACTAAAATATATAAGATTGTAAGATGACTTATGTTAGCAGTTTTCGCTTATATCTGTTGAAAAAGCTGTTTTAGCCTTATCAAAGTTTTTTTAAAATATTCTGGTGTACAGTGCCTCTGCTGTCCAACTTTAAACATGGTCCTCAAATCACAGATGACATGAGATATTAGGCATCTTAATATATGCATTAAAATAGCAAGACTCGACTAAATCAGATTTCAAGCATTTCTTAGAACTTACTATTTGATGAAAACTATCATGCAACAAGTAATGTGACATAAGTATGAATTGCTTGATACAATACAGTACAATACATTACAATGCAATAAAAGACTAGTCCATACCATAAATCAAAATAAGCCAATCAAAGGCTTATGTTTTCAAGATACAAACTCTCAGTCTACACACATGTGCGCACGCACGCACACACAAACACAGACATACATGTTCACAAGCATACACACAAACATCAAAAATGGCAAAATTAAGCATTTCTAGGGGTGAAGGTGAAAAGCAGAATGTAAAAATGAACATAATCAACCTGAATAATTACACCAACTTTTAAGATGTTTTAGCATAAAAAAAGGGATGGAGGAACATTTTCAAATGATGTTTGTGGACCTGAATGGTGCACCTGTGGTGTGATGTTTCCCACAGACAAGCTACTGGTAAATTAACACACACTGATCAGTGGAACTGTATATTCACTTGATTGTAATCAAACAATTGACAACATTCACATTTGTTTTATTTGATAACTTTGTTAACTTTGTGTTGTGTAATAACCAAAGTAACAAAATTAAACATTGATATTCAGATGATAGCAAGTTATATCACACTGCAACATACACAATAACATTATCCCAGCTTCATGAATATTTGCCAGTAAACTATTTCTGTGCATAGATAAGAGTGGCAATTAGAGCAATCATTCTGTGAACTAAGAACTGAACATGCAATAAAAATAAGTCCAAGCTGCAGTCACACATAAACATAATGTACGTTGATAAACACCAAGCATCAGAGCCTTAAGATTTAATTCTGCATCCACAACACTTGAAACACACAACATTGTAACTAAGATATATATCTGCTTTCATCTGCCCAAAACCTCTTTCTGCAGGGGACGCACACACACATGCACGCGCGCGCACACACACACACACACACACACACACACACACACACACACACACACACACATTCCCGTACCGCCCATTCCATCAGCCTATACCTTTCTGGCAGCATGTTGAGCTTGGGTCACTACGGATGCAAGGTCTTGTCGTCTGTTCCGGGCCTGACTCATTGACTGCAGCTTGAGGGACTCCTTGCGCATATGTTCATATTTGGCTGTAACAGTTTGTCACTGCACTACAATGTCATGCAGAAATCAATGTCTTCCAATCTGCTTCTTGGAAAGTGGGAGAAACATAGATAATTCAAACATATGACAAGTTCTTGATCAGTTCTCATGACAGAGTACTTTAAGTTTGCAAGATCAGTTATCAAAACAAAACTAAGAATGTTCAACAGATTTTCTTTTGTAATCTTCAATACAATAAGTTTTCTCAGCAAACTGTAAGTTAAAATTGTTAACACAAATAACAGCTACCAATGACAACAACAAGAAGAAAACGAACAAACAAAATAGTTCATTAGTACCTTCATCCAATAGATGTCCCACCTATCTTCATTGAACGAGACTATCTAAAATGATCATCTTTTGTCAACATGATATTCTGTTCTTGACAAAGAAAACTCAGAAATCCAGCAAGGTTAGAATCAGAATAGGAAATCAAAATTCATTTCCAGACTTCTCCGTACCTCTCAGATCACTTTCCTCTCTATCTTTCCTGCTCAGCTCAAAGCTTTTTCCTGGATCTGTTGAGTCATTTCATCCAAGTTGGCCTGAAGGGAGGCCTCCTGATCACGTCGCTTCTGAAGCTCCAGGGTCAGTGTCCGTATCTCATGTAGAAACTGTCCTTTTGTGGAGAAACAACAGATGGAACAAACATGAACCACCTTCACACACACACACACACACACACACACATGCAGACACACACCACACACTTACACATTCTAAGTCTGTAAGAATCACTGAATAATTCTAATCTATCAGGATGATAATGCAGTTTCCCGGACACATAGTGCATCAATTCAATATGGATACACGCACACATATCCAAACACGCACACACACACACACACGCACACGCACACACACACACACACACACACAAACATACATGCTCATAAACACACCTGTAAACATAAACATAAAACGTGAAAATGCATACACTTGCACGTACGCACAGGAGGATTAAAATGTTATTACTTGGAGTAGTTTTACAATATCTTTACCTGTCCAAGCAAATGCCTTATCCCCACTTGGGATGGAACAATGTTACATTATCAGGATCCCCCCCAAACTGTGTCTTACAGATCCTACTGAGCAACAAGCAGTAAACTCTGTTAGGAATGGATCATGGCTATTGCAAGGTTTCTCCCCATGAGCCTAAGCGTTTGGCAATGCTTGATTTGAACCCTCTAAGGGTATCAACTGTCCTCCCTTTGCAGTGTAAATCCTTAAACAAAAAACAAAACGCAACATTTTCAACTTTTGCATTAGCCGAAAAACCAGCCTGATTACACCATTTGGAGAAGTCCTTCCACTTAATGTCATACATCTTCAAGGTAGATAATTTCTACCCAGCCCTGATCTTTTTCATTCATGAAGGGAGGAAACATCTCTCATCAGGGAGTTGTCACCTGATATCTAGTTGGCGTGGAGAGAGATATTTATGTATCTCCTCCACCTGGGCTGCAGCAAGAAGTCTAACCTCGCAGGAAGTGGCATGGGTACCTTTACTTTACAGGAAGAGTAATCAAGAGGTTGATCCAACTCTTTGTCCATTTCAATAGGCAAATGAGAATCATTTGACATTTCTCTCTGGCCACTTTGTTTAGGACTGCAGAAATGAGAGGTGAGGTGAGGGGGGGGGGGGGGGGGGGGGCATTTCAGCAAATGTTCCTTCCCATGAAATCGCCAGAGCACGCACAGCGAAGGCTGATGGATCTGGAACCAGAGACAAAACTTGGAAGTTGTTCCATCCAGTGTTGAACAGGTCCATATGAAGGGTTCCCGTAACCTGACACATCTACCTGAACAGACTTGTTTACTATATCCATTCTGAGGGAAGGACCTGCCCCTGCCTAAAAAGAGAATCTGCAAGAACATTCAGTTTGCCTAGGATGTGTCTTACGAGTAACGAGATCTTCATGGGCTGACAGAACAGATGGAGAGAGACTTCTAGGTTGTTCAAGGATGCAGTGAGTGCCATCCTGATTCTGTATGCTACTATGGTGGAGTTGTCTGTGCATGCTGTCACAGTTCTGTCCTTCAGAATTTAAGACCAACTGTGGACGGCAAGAAAGACTGCTCTCACCTCAAGAATGTTTATGAGATCCGTTCCTTCCTGCAGAGTCCATTTCCCACTGGGCTCCAGTAAGAGGGGAAAGAGATGAGCACACCAACCTGATTCCCTCGCATCAGCCCAAATTGTGTGCAATGACGGAGGGAGAAGAAGAGGAACCCTGGACCTCAACATGCCAATTCCAGCCATGGCTGAAGAGCAGACACAAAGGGCTGGATCATAGGCAGCTGAATATCCCAACCCGCTATTGACTGAGCCCAAGCATCACTCAGCACCCACTGAAAAATGCGGAGGAGGAAATGACACAGAGGGACAAGCTCTGCAGCTGAGGATGCCAGACAGATCATGGTATGAAAGTTGCGAGGAAATGCTGACAGCAACTGAAGAAGGGACGGAGCCTACCACTGAATCTTCTCGGGTCTTGCATTCAGAAGGTGAATTAAGTTCAAATCCATAAAGAAGTGCATGCCCAGGTGAACAAAGTTCTGAGAGGAAATACTGTCCAACTTTTCAAGGTTCACCAGAAAGCCCAGCAAAGAGAGTGCTTGCTTGAGAATTGAAAGGCCCTTGGCAAGAACCTCTGGATTCTGATTGCTTATCATTCATTATGAGGGTTTCAAGGTAAAATTGACATACTTCCATGGTAATACAAAAGAACAAAGTCAATGATGTACAACCATTGTTACAGAGAAGAACAATTTCAAAGTATCCAAATTTGTTTTTTTCAAGATGAATCCAGTTTCTCAAAAGCTGTCTAGGCATCAACAGTATATCAAGGTGCTTCATATCTATTTCAGTACCTTATGAGGACCTGATATCTCGCAAGGACCCCAATTGCTTACTGGGAAGAAGTCCCTACCAAGTTCTACGCTCGACAAATAAAGATATTTTCCTGTTTGCTGAAAACGCACACATGCACACAATCATACTCAAATTTACATTCACACTTTCATGTTTGATTTTACACACACACACACACACACACACACACACACACACACACACACACACACATACACACACACACACAAACACACATACACTCAATCACACACACACACACACAAACACACATACACAGCTTACTGTTTTCTTCTTTGATTTCTTCATTCTTTGTGGTCAGTGTTCGCAGTTTTTCTCTGTTCTGTTGGTTATCTCTTTCATACTGACGCAGGCGTTGGTTCTCTCTCTGAGACATTCATAGAACATTCCAATACCCATCAGTTCAAAGAAACATGGATGTAGTACCACTGCAAAACAATGATCTAAAATTATTTTTGGCCTGCTTTTATTGGTTTGCTTATAAGTTCTTGCTGTTATTGTTTTGTCTTTGCTCAATTTCTGATCAATTACTTTTTTTTCCCTTTGAAGCTGTCAACTTTCTCAAAATTCAAAGGATCTCCTTACAACCACCCAACCAGATCTGCTTCAGATAAAAGAAAATTAAAATATACTCCAAAGAATACTATAGTCGCAATGGCGACTATATGTACTTTGATTAGAATGCTCTAAGTCTGAGGAGAATTGCAAATGATGAACTCAGTTTAATACGAAAAACAAAAGCTGAAATTGAGAGAATTGTGTATGTATGTGTGTGTGTGTGTGTGTGTGTGTGTGTGTGTGCGTGTGCGCGCGCGTGTGTAGGTGTGTGTGCGCGCGCATACGTGCGTGTGTGCATGCGTGCAAGCGTGTGTATGCGCATATGTGTGTGTATGTGATTTGGACAGAGATACACACATAAAAAATAACAGAAATGCAATTTGGAATGTGACATTTTTGACAGGAATCAGTGAGGTAAGGAAGAATCTTAACTACGCTCAGTCTCAATAATGGCAAAGTTTTGTGTTCTGCTGTATAACTGTTTTACCAGTCATGAATACACGGGTGGAAGAAGACTCTTTAAACAATGCTGAAACATCAGTGTACCAACACTGGACCTGGGCCTCTTATGGGATGCCGTGCTTAATTTTTTTCCCCCCATAAGGTTTAGTTATTCTTCAATAATAAAAAAAGAAGTATAAATTCTAATATGTTGTTCCATGATACATCAGTTTAAGAAATAAATACAATTACAAAATCTAAAGTTGAGTTTACAATATGGACAGCTTCATCTGCCTGGCTGGTTTGCAGAAACAGAAGTGGTACTTCATTAAAACTTCATTTTAAAAAAATTATTTTACCAACAAGAAACAATTAGGATAAGATAAGATAATGTTCCTTATAGCCCAGCCGACCGCAAAGGGCCACATCAGGGCTGTCACCACGTTAAAATAAGAAACAATTTTATTTGATTATAGCAACATGATTTACATATTAATGTATACAAATTTCATGATGCATTTATGGATTTCTGACGCCTTGAACAACTAAAACATTATTCTACTCTTTGCATAAATCCCCTTATACAATATAAGCATTAAAGCATGTTAATTGTTTGAATTATTCAGAAACATTTCTTGTGCCTATGAGGAAGGATGTTCTTTGAAAGGTACATCCTTTTCCTGGCAGTTAAATGATTATTCATGAGCTGATAAGCCAGCTTGAGGAAAAGGGCTAGTTAGCCAAAATCCTGTTCTGACAATGGTTAAGAATGACTGGGCAATGGATAAGACTGACATTCAGAGGCACCCGAACAGCATTCAGGCTTAGGGTTGAATAAATTAAGATAACAAGTCTACTATGAAGAGAAGAGATCTGACTTTTCTTCTTTTTTGTTGCCTTCTTAACTTTAACATCTGTAATAACTACTCTCTCTTTCTCTCTCTCTTTGCAAATGCAGCCTTTATGCTCTACCAATGCCATCAGACAGGGCAATTTTTTTCAGCACCCATTCATATAGAGAGTGTGATATTTGACTCTCAAGCAGGCCTGCACGCTCTTCATTTTGTGTACATAGATAAATTTTTGTTGTCTTCAAAACTTATTTGTACCTTCTCTACCATCATGATCATGCTTGATCATTAGGGTGTACCATAGTCTATGAGTAGTGTTACAACTCAACTGGAATTGCTCCATTTGAATAATTATATTCAGGCTTGGACATACTGTTCACTTCTTGAGCATGATAAAATTGAACACAAAACTGCACATTATGCATACATGCTTGTGTGCGCACACACAAACACACACGCATACACACACACACACACACACAGAGATCTACACCAACACACACATTTTCCTTTTTTTGACAATACCTTCACTAACTGTGATAATCTTTTGTACTCTTAAAAAACTCAGCCAGGAAATATAATACAAAGGGGCAAAACAGAATACTCAGTTTTACTTTGCTTCAGTTTTAAGTCTGCCATTTACTGTCGTTACCCTTACCTCCAGATCCTCAATTTCATTCTTTTGGTGTTTCAACATGGCTTCCATCTCCTTGATCTGCTCAGCCAAATCTTGCTTTTGGTTTTGCAGTCGCTTCAAATCCAAACCAACTGTTAGCAGCTGGTTCAAGCCACAGGACAAGCGACTCTTGGTGTCCTGCTTGTAAGCTGGAGAAGACACTTGTGGCATTAGATATGCATTGTTCAAAGTTCTACACTACCTCAATCCTCATGTTTCGCCAACAAGCACTCCACTGTCTCAGTCCTAATACTTCACCAACAAATACAAGCACAAAGAAGCAGTATGATCAATTGGTCACCAACTGATAAAGGAATACTCAAAATAAATTTAACAATTAAGGAAAATGACTTCTACAAGTTGCTGGTGTCATGTCAGATATACTCTTTTTCGACAAGCTGCTGCCTCTAATGATGTGATAGTTGGAAAATAATTAAATAAACAAAACAAAACAAAAAGATCCCCATACACTTAAACTGTCAAGTAGTGGAGATATGTGTACACACAGAATAGCTCTTTGGTTGCATCAAAATGATTTACCAAAGATAAATCTTAAATAAAAGTTAGCGAACTGCCCCCAAAACATGATTCGTTTGTCCACATTTTTTTTGGCTGTTCTCTAACATTTAGTTAAGATTTGTTTAGATTTCCGCCTGCAGTCATCTCACTTTGCAACTTTACCAAAGATAGTTTCAAAGTGAGGTGACTGCAAACAGAAACTGAAACAAATCTTAAGAATAAATCTTAGTGAGTCCGCAAAAACATACACAAACAAGTTCCAACACAAAACATGACACATTTCGACCTCTTAAGTCTTCTTCAGGCAAGATAAACAAAGTTAAAGGACAATGAGAATGAAGAACCTAAGATGTCAAAATACGTCATGTTCTGTCTTGTGGCATGTTTGTCCTTGTTTCTGGTGGACTCACTAAGAATTATTCTTAAAATTTGCCAAAGATATGTTAAAAAAAAGATGGGTAATGGTCGGGAGAAGGAATGAGGGGAGGGAGAAAGTGGAGGAAGCAAGGGGGAAGGGAGAGAAAGTCTGAAGGTAAGAAGTAAACTAAAAAGGCTGCTGACTTTTCACTTGACAGAAAAACAGGCAGGGCTTATGAAGACCAAGTGAATTTTCTTTTTCAATATGCAACATGATGACTGTTTGTGGAGAAGACAGAGCATGTACAGCACTCAACCTGACATACACTGACAAACTTTGCATGACCGCCAAATGGAGGGGAAAGGGAACTTTATAAAAAGTACTGCCAAAGTAAAACACTGGGCTCAATGCATGTATGATTGATATTCAGAAGTGGCACAACACACCTCATTAGAATTAAACAGGTTAAAAAAAAATCTCAACTTCCTTTCCTTAGGCCCACCATGGTCACGCTGACACAGATTTAGAGGAACAAGGAAAATATTTCTTGACCAATTTTCCTCGTTTCTCAGACATGCAATACTGTTTTTGTTGTTGGGAGACTGATTTTGCTTTGGGGTCACCTCAACAGCAATGGTTTTATACTGTCACATGACTTTGAGCTGAAGCGCTAAGCACAATGCATAAAGAAAAAAAAAAGAAAAAAGAAAGCCATGTTGAAAGTGAATGGGATATAGAATGTACTGAAAACAGCACTGGTAAAGCAGACATTTTTTCCCCTCCCATTGTCCTATTGGACTTCAACACAGCATTTCACACAGTATGCTGCTCCATTCTCTTCATTGTTTTAAAACAGCACTGAATGTACTGGTACAGTTCTCAAATGATGGGTCAGTGATTTAGTGATATGTTTCAGATATAGATATTGTTGGTAAAATTAAACCTGCCCTGTGCACTTCTTCTATGTGGTTGCTGTAGTCCGCAGGAAGCAATCAATACAAAGATCACACGAGGAAACCTACTACAGACATTGCACTATTACCAACTCACTTTTGTGGTATTCAGTCATGCCCATTGTGACCCAACATATTTAGGACACCATCAGCTAAGCATCCTACTGACGACAACAGCATTTGTTTATATTTTATTCTGTGTGTGCTGGAGGCAAAGAAAGAGATGCAGTGAGACAGAGGCATAGCAAGGTGTGTTAGAGCACACTGCATCAGGTTCTGAGATTACAAAAAGCGACAATTTTTAATCTCACATAATCAGTTTACATTCCTTTAGAAATAAAGTCAAATTGCTTTTTTGCCTTTATAAAAAAACAAGCAAATAAAGCAAAGAAATAAAAACATGCATCTACCCAATTCTACAATAACTCCCAAATCCGTAAGCTTCTAGAATGCTTTGCTTTCTCCCCCCCCCCCCCCCCCCCTCCTCTCTCTTCCTTTTTTTGAAAGCCTCCACATCCTACAACAATGAATTTAAGGGTAATGAATCAGTAAGAAAGAGTCATAATTACACTGATTTCCATGTAAAAGGGTAGTCAGGCATAATGATGTCGCAATTTGTCCACAATTACACTATATACAGCAAAAAGAATACACTGTTCAGGTTTTACAGGATTTTTCAGCATTTTGTTCATGAAGTCTCCACTACAACAGCACATATTTTCAGACAAGGGTAGCTTAGAAGTAAAGACCCTGTTTTATGGAGATGTCTCTCCTTTTGATTTTCAGCATTGAACTTTTGAAGGATTCCACACACTGAGGACAAATCAACATTGGCTGGAAGCATGTTTTGTGCTAATGCTGATTTGACACAATCCATGAAATATGTAACTATATTTCAGTCTTGGTACCTAGCAAACAATTACTGTTTTCCTGACATTTTTTTAAATATGTTTTCAAGCCATGTTTAAGTCTGTAAGATAAGATAATGTTGCTTAGAGCCCAGCCGACCGTAAAGGGCCATATCAGGGCTTTCACCACGTTAAAATCAACTCACCAGTCTATAAAAAAAAAAAAAAAAAAAAAAACCACTTTCATACATCTCATTAAATGACATCGTCTACAAACGCACCAGAAACTTTGTTAAAAATCTTTCTTCCGTTAAATCTTAAATCAGATGAAAAATGTTAATCTCTCTCAAAAACTCAAGGATCACATCAGGCGGGACATCCCTGAACAGGATCTTCATGGACTCCGCTGTAAAATGTTTGTGTCTCACATCGTGCAAGTCCCAACACTCTAAAAGAACATGTTTCATGGTGAGTGGCGCATGACATGGAATGCACCACGGAGCTTCTTCACTCTTTAAAAGGTAAGCATGGGTAAAATACGAATGGCCGGTGTGCAGCCGGCACAGAAACCGTTTCCTCTTTACGACCTCCCGACGTGGATGGGAGGAAGTCCTTAAGGTTTGGACGGATCTGAAAGAGTTTGTTACTCGTCTGTGTGTTCCAATCCTCCTGCCAGAGGTCTCTCACATAATCGTTAATTTTGGGTTTCACATCTGAACAGGGGATATAAATGTTGGACAGTTTCTCTCTTGTGGCGTTCTTGGCTAAACGATCAACCATTTCGTTCCGCCAATGCCAACATGACCAGGAACCAAGCAAGAGTAATGTTGTAACCGTCCGCTTTCAACTTGCTAAAAAGTTCAAAGAAATGCAAAAGTTCTGGATGCTGAAGGTTGCGGCCAGCTATGGCTTCCAAAGCTGACAGCGAATCCGACAGAACCAGAAAGTCCCTCTTTGAAGAATGTGAGATTATCTTCAAAGCCAGTACCAGAGCAGTAAGTTCAGCAGAATAGACAGAAGCATCGGAATGGATATGTTCCAACAGTATCTGAGAAGGAGCCCCAGGGCAGTAGGCTGCACAGGCCACTCCATCCTCAGACTTGGAACCGTCAGTGAAAACTTTTTGATAGGATGGGAATTTCGAACAGAGGTCAGCATACAATGCCTTGTACGCCAGAGAGCTGGTAGACTCTTTGCGAAAAGCTGCAAGATCGAAACGAATCTCTGGTGTGAAAAAGGTCCACGGAGGTTGATCCGGAAACTTGGAAAAATCGGAAACTACTCCCAGGTTTAGACCTGCATTCCGCACATGAGGCTGCATACGAAGACCAAACGGCGGAATACAGTTAGGGTTGTTTTCAAACTTACTTTGGAATGGAGGGTCAAAGACACAGTCATAGGCAGGATTCTGCGGTTCTGAGAACAGTCGGATATAATAATTTAAAGACAGTTTCAGCCTGCGGTTGGACAATGAAGGTTCACCCGCCTCTGCGTACAGGCTGTACACAGGGGGTGGTGCGGAACGCTCCAAGACAGAGACGAAGCCCTTGATGGTGGATAGGGTCCAAAAGTTTGAGGTAAGAGGGTCTTGCGGAGCCGTAGACAGCACAACCATAGTCCAGTTTGGAACGGACCAGGGCTCTGTAGAGGTGCAGCAAGTTTTCTTATCAGCGCCCCAGTCGGTGTGCGCTACGACCCGCAGAATATTCAGAGCTTTCTGGCAAGAAGTTTTGAGGTTTTTGATGTGGCTGAGAAAGTTGAGTTTCTGGTCAAAAATGACTCCAGAAATTTGGCCTCTGTAACAGCTGGAATGGGAGATTTCCCTACTTGAAGTTCAGGATCTGGGAAAACTGACGGAAATTATGGAAGTGAATACATTGCGTCTTTGTTGGAGAAAAGGTGAAACGTTTTCATCCGCCCATCGATGGATTTTATCTACGCAAAGCTGGAGCCTGCGCTGGACACTCGGGTACAGGCTTCCAGTTGCGTAGACAGCGAAATCATCCACAACAATGAGCAGTCTGAACCCTGCTGAACTGATTTCACAATGTTGTTGATTTTAATACTAAAGAGGGCAGGAGACAGTATGCTCCCCTGTGGAACACCCAACTCCTGCTCGTGGACATCAGAGAGAGTGGTGCCAACCCGGACCTGAAACTGTCGTTCTGCCAAAAAATTTTGAATAAAAAGCGGAAGATGACCTCGAAAACCCAGATCGTGGAGATCATGAAGTATCCCCGACTTCCAGGTGGTATCGTAGGCCTTCTCCAAATCAAAGAAAATTGCCACTGCATGCTGTTTGTTCAGAAAGGCGTTCCTAAGTGTAGATTCCAGACGAATCAAATGGTCAACTGTACTACGATGCTTGCGGAAACCACACTGTTCTTTCGCCAAAAGGCCATCGGTTTCGAGTTTCCACATGAGCCTAGCATTGACCATTTTTTCCATCAATTTACAGACACAGCTGGTCAAAGCTATGGGACGGTAATTAGATGGATTAGAAAGATCTTTTCAGGTTTGGGGATGGGAATAATGAGGGCTTTCCGCCAAGAGGGTGGAAAGCAACCTGTAGTCCACACATGGTTGTATACCTGTAACAGGATGTTCAGACCTTCTTGCGGAAGATGTTTCAATAGTTGATAATGAATGTCATCTATACCTGGAGGAGGAATCGCTGCAAGAGAGTAAGGCAGATTTCAGCTCGTTTAATGTGAAAGGAAGATGGTAGTCTTCCATGTTGTCGGATGAAAAGTTGCAGGGTGATTTTTCTTTTAGGGCTTTGTTTTTGACAAAAGTGACTGATTTATTAGAAGAGAGGAATTCTTTTCAATGGTAGAAGCAAGCAGATTAGCAACTGCTTTCTTCTCTGTTATTAAAGAATCCGAAAACTTGAGATGGTTCACAGTGGGACAGGTGTTCTTCCCTTTGATTTTTCTTAATGATGTTCCACACTTTTTTCTTAGAAGTTTTTGATGTCAGCCTGGAGCAGAAGCTTCTCCAGGACCGACGTTTACTGATTTTAAAAGTGTGTCTCGATTTGGCACGGAGTTTTTGATGGGCTCGAGCGTTGGGACCCGAAGGTCGTTGGTATACCTGACGCTGAGCCCGTTTTCTAACTTTGGAAAGTTGTTGGCATTCTGAATCGAACCAGGGTGTTTTTGGCATTTGAAGTTTATTGGAAGACACTGGAATACAGGTCTTAGCACATTTAATCATAGTGTTAGTCAGTGATTCAGCTGGGTCAGGACTCTGAAAAAAATCAGTGTCTGGAACTCCTTAGAAACAGTGGCTGCAAATAGATCCCAGTTTGCTTTCTTATAATTTAAATGCTGAGAGACAGAGACGTGTTCAGTTATTACAGGTTGTAGAAGGACAGGGAAATGGTCACTTCCGTGCAGATCGTCATGGACAGACCACTCATAGTCCAGGACCAGCGAGGGTCACAAACCGACAAATCTAAACACGAAAGTGAACCTGTGGAAGAATGGAGGTAAGTTGCAGATCCGTCGTTCAGACAACACAAATCCAAATCCGAAAGGACATCCTCAATCAGCAGACCTCTGGATGACGAACCGGTACTACCCCAAAGAGGGTTGTGACGTTAAAGTCACCCAACAGCAAAAAAGGTCGAGGGAGTTCCTCTATCAGACTGACAAGGTCCTGACGACATACCGGGACAGAAGGTGAGAGATAAAGAGAACAGACTGTCACAGTCTTGTGGAGAGTGACTCTCGCAGCTACAGCCTGAAGGGAGGTAGACAGAGTGACAGGACTATACAACAAAGTTTTGTGTAGGAGAAGGGCAACACCGCCCGACAGTCCCAACGTGGATGGTTGTGCAGGTTTTTTCGAAAGAATATTAAAGCCAGAAAGAGTAAAGGTCTTCTGGCTTTGAATTTGAGTTTCTTGAAGAGCACGACAGAAGGTTTTAGAGACTGACACAGAAGCTGCAGCTCCTCGAAGTTGGAATTTAGACCACGGATATTCCAATGGAATATTGTATTATCCATGGTGCAGAGGGCGAAAAGGAGAGAGATCAGGTCATCTCCTCCTCAACATCTGCTGCTAAAGCTGTAAATTTGTTGCTTAATTTCACTGGACTATCTGCAGACCTGCTGGCAGTCTTGCCAACAGGTGAAGTAGGTCTGGGTTTGGGGGACGGTGGAGGTTTTTTCCTCAACTCCACCATCTCCACACTAGGTTGAACTCCCTTGCCCGCACGGGCACTGGACAGAGGAGTTCGAGGGAGGGGTGCTGGTTTTTTAATCTGCCCAGCAGCAGATGTTGTAGACTGCTGGGCAGTCTGAGGGGTGGCGGATTTTTTGCCTCCACCAGGGGCAGTCACTTTGGTTTGGAAGGTGGTGGACCTGCTTCCACCAGAGCTGACAGTTTTTCCTTGCAATGTCTTCGAAAAACGTAAAGTTATCAGTCTGACAGCAGACTGACCGAGTTGGAACTGTTGGAACTTTCTTTACGGCCGAAGCATACGAAGAAGCTGTCGGCGACTGACTGCCCACAACCTGCTTGCGGGCTTCAAAAAAGGAGATCTTCTTTTCTGTCTTAACCCTCTGTATTGCAGATTCCTGAATCCACAGAGGACAATTCCGTGAAGAGGAGGGATGGTCGCCACCGCAGTTTGCACAATGTGCCGGATCTTTACACGGCCCATCATGGGTTGCCTTGCAGCAAATACCACACACCTCCTGCCCAGAACAACGGTCTCTGACATGGCCAAACTTCTGGCATCGGAAGCACCTCAACGGGGACGGAACGTACAACTGAACCCGGACAATCAGGTAGCCGACTTTGATGACCGGAGGCAGCACAGGGTTGCAGAATGTCAGAAAGAGGGTGTTGGTGGCCACTCTTTCTGCACCCTTCTTGACAGTCACCCTGCGCGCCTCCGTCACACCCTGGGATGCCAGCTCCGTTTTGATTTCTGCCTCTGAGACTCCTGATAAATTCCCGGCAGCGAATCACGCCTTTAGATGAATTTAGCTGTTTGTGGGGAGTTACCCTGATCTCCCTGTCCACTAGTTTAGTTGCTTTCAGCAGCTGTTCAGATTGTTTGTGTGACTTGCATTGAATAAGAAATGACCATTCCTCAACCTCTTGATGGACCGAGGGTCACCTGCTAAAGCTTGAAAGCCCTTCTGTATGGCGAAAGGGCTCAGAGCTGAAAGGGGTCTTTCCTGCTCCGTCCCTTCCATCACGAGCCAGGAAGCCCAGAATCCTGTCCTCTGTCGTACCTCCATATCGGAATCACTATCGGAATCAAAATTCCCTGAAATAGGGGATGCAGCCTTCCTCTTTTTTGGGGGGATTGTTTTGAAAAAGCCATAATGTATTTTATTTTATTTCATCTCTCCCTTACCCACCACCTTGGAGTCCAACTAAGGGGCCAGGGCCAAGAAACCAATGTCTTGACCCCTTCCAGGCTTCGGGAGAGATATACGACAAACAGAAACTACCAACCCTATCCCCCCTGATCATGCTCAACTCCCGGGGACAGAGAGCTGAGCACTGCAGGGGTTAACTTGGCCAGTAGGGGAACTGTCTGTCTTGACCCAGCCCCAAGAAGGGGAGCCGATTAGTACACCCGGGCCAAAGTGTACTTCCTGTCTAGGAGAGGTCCGAGCCAAAGTGATGTGTTGAGAGCGCTGGCCCTCTCAATCACCAGGATCTCATTCCCCTCCGACACAGGTCGCACCGCACGGCAAACACGGCGGATCTTAAGGAGACCACAGAGAGAAAAGGAGTGTGGAAAAGAAGACTTGAAGAGGAGACGAAGATAGAAAAGGGCCAAAGAAAGGCAGAAAACAAGAAAAGGAGAAAGGCGGGTTACTCTTAGTCAGGATCCTCACCCTTAGCCTATCTGATATGGGAAGCCCTACCAGGGGCATCAACTTCTTACCACGTTTCGCTTAGGCCATACGCATCTTCACCTCTCAGGCCTACAAGCAGTGTGAAAAAAACCAGCCTATCTCCCAAGTATTGATGCCCCCGTCAGCATAGCCTAAAGGATCACTGGACCACGCAAACCCTCCGACCACGACAAGGTCGCAACCCCCGGAGGGTTTAAGTCTGTAAGACCCATAAAGTCGTCGTTTCATTTAAACGCATTTGGTTTGATCTCTTTTGCTTTTTGTTCAATGTAAAATGGTGACTGGCCTTTGCTCAGGGAAAGTTTAAAGGCGCATTTTGGAAAACATTATTACCAAACACTGTGTAAGTCAATGAAACCACATATGAAGAAAAATGATATCTAACAAAATTATCAGAGCCACTTAAGCAAATTTTCAAAATAAGATCGAGATGAAAATAGTATAATCTCAGTGTACGTTTTTGTCAAAACGAATTACGTTGGTTTTTTTTCATTCATGTAATTATGTTCCAAAGTACACATTCTACAGTCTGGATGTACTAGACTGTGAGCTAGTCACATTAAGAGGCTGGGAAGTTATGGCAGTCTTTTTTTCATTATCATGTTCCTTGAACATTTGTGATGCGATATTTGCCATATGGTTTACATATTTTTCTATCAAACATTGTACTGGATTCAGTATGTTGTCTTGGAATTAACTGAGTGTACTTACACTGGGGAGGAATGCTTGGCTCCTGTCGGAAAATCTCACGGTATACATGTGGATATTCCCAACAAGCTGCTGGAAAAACAACTTAATATTTTCTGGTCCTTTGAGGCGTATAATATTTAAAAACGAACCTGAAACAGAGCAAATAACAAAAACACACACACTCACATAGCAAGAATATACCATTTTTAAGTATAATTACAAAGAGAATCATTAAGAAGTCTAGTTTGCTTCATTCAAAATTGAATGGACAGACATTTTTTTCAGGCTGGCTACATTCAGCATATCCAATGACTACATCTGAACCACAGGCGTTGGTTTGTGACGTCAACGTAAATTGTGATGTTAACATTAAATTACATAACAACAAGACGTAAATTTAAAAAAAAAATGGGGGTAGAGAAAAAAACGGTGAGCCCCTGAGTCCGGCCGAGAACTGTTCACCACCGAGTGTGGAGGTACAGCCCGTTCCCCAGCCGCTGTCTCCGTCAAGATGATGTGGAGAGGCTGACCGCCAGGTCAGTAGTAGAATTGAGTAGTAAGGGGCCTCAGGATTCTCCGTCAAGACGATGTGGAGAGGCCGACTGCCATGACGGTAGTCTGACGTGACCTTCTGTGTGGGTGTACCCTGTGGAACTTCGGACTGTATTTGTAAGCGGCTCTGCTTGTCATGTGAAGACTGTGACTTGAGGATTCTCCGTCAAGACAATGTGGAGGGGCTGACCGCCAGGTCGGTAGTCCAACGTGATCTTCTGTGTGGGTGTACCCTATGAGACTTCAAACTGTACTCGTGAGCAGCTCTGCTCGCCGTGATCTTCTGTGTGGGTGTACCCTACAAGACTTCAAACTGTACTTGTGAGCAGCTCTGCTCGCCGTGATCTTCTGTGTGGGTGTACCCTGTGAGACTTCGAACTGCGCTTGTGATCTAAATCTGTGTGGGTGTACCCTGTGGGACTTTGAACTGTACTCGTGAGCAGCTCTGCTTGCCGTGTGAAGACTGCGACTTGGGCTCGTTGCAGCCCACTGTGTGGACTGTGTCTGCTGGGACACTACTGATGGTGCCAGTGAGAAATATTCAATGTGTCATTTTGAGAGTGACGTTTGAAGCTCCTGTGTTTGTTGAATGCCCTTGCTGGTGGTGGTGTGTATTGCTTTTGTGCCAATTCACATTGATATGTGTTTATGTTTTGATGGTTCAGGCAGCATATAAAAGAAAGAAACTTAACTTGTGTGTTGCCTGGCTGTCCATGCTTGTGTGGTGTGGGTGTGTGTAATCGTTACACGCATCCAAACTTTTGAAAGTGAGAGCCTGACAGTCATACACATAGTACCACACCATCCGTAACATCTGGTGACCCGTAGATTAAATTTTCTTTTGGCATTAAATTCAAAATTGTCCTCATGGTAAGATTTGCTTTTATGCCCCTGTAGTTTGCCCCAATTATTATGGATAGGCCATGTTTACAGACTTAGCTTTTGAGAAATTGAGCTGTGCTGTATTGTGTTGTTGTATGACTGTATTTTTTATTTCTTTCCCATCTCCAGTGTATCAGGGTATCTCCTTCTGTACAGTTTCTGGAGATACGAAGGCCTAGTTCTTTCTTCCATTATTTTTGCTTCTATCCTGATTATTTCTTTCTGTTTTTACTTGGGGATTGTGTTGCTTCTTTAGCGTTCTTAGGGCTCTTTTCTCTTGAATGAGTTAGCGCGTACATGGCTTCCTCAACCATTAAAAGAAAAAAAAAATTAGTTGTTTTGGATTTTTTGTGTTTGAAAAAAACCCAAAACCAATTCTGTATTTTGTACCCTGGTTGGACATTGGTTATATTGCTGTTGTTTGGCATTGACTGCCGATTGTGTTTATTGTTTTCCATATTCCTGAATTCCTATTTCATTGGTTATTCCTATCTTTTTGTCCGTTGATTGTGTTTATTGTTATTGTTCTTCCTCAACCATTAAAAAAAAAAAATTATTTGTTTTGGATTTTTTGTGTTTGAAAAAAACCCAAAACCAATTCTGTATTTTGTACCCTGGTAGGACATTGGTTATATTGCTGTTGTTTGGCATTGACTGCCGATTGTGTTTATTGTTTTCCATATTCCTTAATTCCTATTTCATTGGTTATTCCTATCTTTTTGTCTGTCGATTGTGTTTATTGTTTTCCATATTCCTGAATTCCTATTTCATTGGTTATTCCTATCTTTTTGTTGGTTGGGTTTGTACAATACTTAGTCCTTTTAAAGAGTGATTGGTCATTAGTGTTTGTTTGAAATGAAAAAACAAATCTTCTTTTTTAGAATATATATAGTGTAGTGGACAAAGGTTTGTAGTGGACAGAGGTTTGAAACCTTTCGGCTTTTGATAGCAATTGTTTGTCTTTTGGTCCACTAGGGTTTGTGTCCGGTTGGACAGGACAGTATTTCATATCTCATCACTATGGCATAGAAAGCTAAGGAAGTGAGTCCTGTTGTGTCCTCTATGGACAAGGACAAAGATTTCACTAAATATTTACAGTGGGGCAAGGTATCTGGTTTGGGGGGAGATGCTCTGTTGGCCTATGTAGATAACTGCATTATCCAAGACATGGAAAGAGAGGAAAGAATCAGGATGAAAAAATTTCAGGAAGAAGAGCTGGAGATAACTAAAAGAGAGCAGGAGCCAATGCAAGAGGAAACCAAAAGAATTCAGCAAAGAGAGATAGAGGAATCTAAAAGACAGCAGGAGCGAATGAAAGAGGAAACTAAAAGAGAGCAGGAGCAAATGCAAGAGGAAACTAAAAGAGAGCAGGAGCGAATGCAAGAGGAAACCAAAAGAATTCAGCAAAGAGAGATAGAGGAAACTAAGAGAGAGCAGGAGCGAATCAAAAAGGAAACTAAAAGAATTCAGGAGATAAGAGGAAACTAACAGAATTCAGCAAAGAGAGATAGAGGAAACTAAAGGAGAGCACGAACGAATGCAAGAGGAAACTAAAAGAGAGCAGGAGCCAATGCAAGAGGAAACCAAAAGAATTCAGCAAAGAGAGATAGAGGAAACTAAAAGAAAGCAGGAGCAAATGAAAGAGGAAACTAAAAGAATTCAGGAGATAGAGGAAACTAAAAGAATACAGTTTCAAGTGACTTCTCAGCAGAGTGCAATCTCAGAACAGCACAATGCCAGTCAGGGTTCTGGTTTGCCCAGGTCTATCACACCTCATCCTACTTTTCCCATGTTACCCCTTTCAAAGAAAGGACTGAGGACATAGAGAGTGATCTGTTTTGCTTTGAAACCCATGATCATTCCTTAGGGTGGTCTGAGAGTTTGTACGTAACATACCCGTCTGCATTGCTTGAGGGTTGTGCTTTAACCCTGTCACCGCTTCTTCTTTCGTAAGTGTCCATCTTCAACCAGCTGAAGATTCTGACACTACAAAAGGGGTTTCCGGATTTAACAGTTAGTTGAAATGCTGCCTAGATCATCAGCTTATAGTGGGTTGGGATAGGTAAAAGGGGGTCAGGGGCCACCCACTATTTTTCAGGCCGGGGGAAGGAGTGTGTGTGTGTGTGTGTGTGTGTGTGTGTGTGTGTGTGTGTGTGTATGTGTGTGTGTGTGTGTGTGTGTGTGTGTGTGTGTGTGTGTGTGTGTGTGTGTGTGTGTGTGTGTGTGTGTGTGTGTGTAGTTAGACCTTACTCTGTAGCAGGTGGGAAGGACTAAGGTCCTGTACCCTGTACCATAGTCTTGCAGAGAATAATGTTGAGTCATATGAGCTTCTAAATGAGAGCTTGTTGAAAAAGTTCCAGTGTACTCAGGATGGTTTTCAGAAGCATTTCCGTGAGGCTAAGCCTAGTACAGATGAACCTTTTGAAAGCTTTGCAATTGAGTTTAGGCGTTTGTTTGACCACTGGGTCTCTTTGGCAAAGATTGATAAGTCTTCTGAAGGTCTGGTGGATCTTATTTTGATGTGAACAGTTTTTGGAGTGTGTCTCTAAGGACTTGGCTACTTTTCTGTGTGAAAGGATGAGAAAACTTTTGGTGATATGATCAAGTCTACTGAATCATATAGATGTGCTCATCCTAATAAGGTGCTTTTTAAGAAAGCTGATGTTAACATTTTTGGTCCTGTTGGGCATGTCCCAGGAGTTCCATACTATGGTCAGTCTGGTAAAGTCCCTTTATCAGTCTGATAGAGGAAACAGATATTCTACTTTTCAGAGTAGTGGCCAGAGCTCTGGTTTCTCAGCTGGAGATAACCATTATCGTGGTCGTGGTGACCATCATAACTCTGGTTTCTCAGCTGGTCATGGAAATAACTTTGGTGGTAACTATTTTTGTGGTCGTGGTGACCGTCTTAACTCTGGTTTCTCAGCTGGTCATAGAAATAGCTTTGGTGGTAACCGTTTTCATGGCCGTGGTGACCATCATAACACTGGTGGTAAGAATTCCTCAGGAAGTGCTCTTGATCAGTCTACTTGTTTTGTGTAAGATAAGATAAGATAATGTTGCTTAGAGCCCAGCCGACCGTAAAGGGCCATATCAGGGCTGTCACCACGTTAAAATCAACTCACCAGTCATATATTAAAAAAAAAAAAAAAAAAAAAAAAAAACCACTTTCATACATCTCATTAAATGACATCGTCTACAAACGCACCAGAAACTTTGTTAAAAATCTTTCTTCCGTAAAATCTTAAATCAGATGAAAAATGTTAATCTCTCTCAAAACTCAAGGATCACATCAGGCGGGACATCCCTGAACAGGATCTTCATGGACTCCGCTGTAAAATGTTTGTGTCTCACATCGTGCAAGTCCCAACACTCTAAAAGAACATGTTTCATGGTGAGTGGCGCATGACATGGAATGCACCACGGAGCTTCTTCACTCTTTAAAAGGTAAGCATGGGTAAAATACGAATGGCCGGTGTGCAGCGCGCACAGAACCGTTTCCTCTTTACGACCTCCCGACGTGGATGGGAGGAAGTCCTTAAGGTTTGGACGGATCTGAAAGAGTTTGTTACTCGTCTGTGTGTTCCAATCCTCCTGCCAGAGGTCTCTCACATAATCGTTAATTTTGGGTTTCACATCTGAACAGGGGATATAAATGTTGGACAGTTTCTCTCTTGTGGCGTTCTTGGCTAAACGATCAACCATTTCGTTCCCGCCAATGCCAACATGACCAGGAACCCAAGCAAGAGTAATGTGTAACCGTCCGCTTTTCAACTTGCTAAAAAGTTCAAAGAAATGCAAAAGTTCTGGATGCTGAAGGTTGCGGCCAGCTATGGCTTCCAAAGCTGACAGCGAATCCGACAGAACCAGAAAGTCCCTCTTTGAAAGAATGTGAGATTATCTTCAAAGCCAGTACCAGAGCAGTAAGTTCAGCAGAATAGACAGAAGCATCGGAATGGATATGTTCCAACAGTATCTGAGAAGGAGCCCCAGGCAGTAGGCTGCACAAGGCCACTCCATCCTCAGACTTGGAACCGTCAGTGAAAACTTTTTGATAGGAGGGAATTTCGAACAGAGGTCAGCATACAATGCCTTGTACGCCAGAGAGCTGGTAGACTCTTTGCGAAAAGCTGCAAGATCGAAACGAATCTCTGGTGTGAAAAAGGTCCACGGAGGTTGATCCGGAAACTTGGAAAAATCGGAAACAACTCCCAGGTTTAGACCTGCATTCCGCACGTGAGGCTGCATACGAAGACCAAACGGCGGAATACAGTTAGGTTGTTTTTCAAACTTACTTTGGAATGGAGGGTCAAAGACACAGTCATAGCAGGATTCTGCGTTCTGAGAACAGTCGGATATAATAATTTAAAGACAGTTTCAGCCTGCGGTTGGACAATGAAGGTTCGCCCGCCTCTGCGTACAGGCTGTACACAGGGGTGGTGCGGAACGCCAAGACAGAGACGAAGCCCTTGATGGTGGATAGGGTCCAAAAGTTTGAGGTAAGAGGGTCTTGCGGAGCCGTAGACAGCACAACCATAGTCCAGTTTGGAACGGACCAGGGCTCTGTAGAGGTGCAGCAAAGTTTTCTTATCAGCGCCCCAGTCGGTGTGCGCTACGACCCGCAGAATATTCAGAGCTTTCTGGCAAGAGTTTTGAGGTTTTTGATGTGGCTGAGAAAGTTGAGTTTCTGGTCAAAAATGACTCCCAGAAATTTGGCCTCTGTAACAGCTGGAATGGGAGATTTCCCTACTTGAAGTTCAGGATCTGGGAAAAACTGACGGAAATTATGGAAGTGAATACATTGCGTCTTTGTTGGAGAAAAGGTGAAACCGTTTTCATCCGCCCATCGATGGTTTTTATCTACGCAAAGCTGGAGCCTGCGCTGGACACTCGGGTACAGGCTTCCAGTTGCGTAGACAGCGAAATCATCCACAAACAATGAGCAGTCTGAACCCTGCTGAACTGATTTCACAATGTTGTTGATTTTAATACTAAAGAGGGCAGGAGACAGTATGCTCCCCTGTGGAACACCCAACTCCTGCTCGTGGACATCAGAGAGAGTGGTACCAACCCGGACCTGAAACTGTCGTTCTGCCAAAAAATTTTGAATAAAAGCGGAAGATGACCTCGAAACCCAGATCGTGGAGATCATGAAGTATCCCCGACTTCCAGGTGGTATCGTAGGCCTTCTCCAAATCAAAGAAAATTGCCACTGCATGCTGTTTGTTCAGAAAGGCGTTCCTAAGTGTAGATTCCAGACGAATCAAATGGTCAACTGTACTCCGATGCTTGCGGAAACCACACTGTTCTTTCGCCAAAAGGCCATCGGTTTCGAGTTTCCACATGAGCCTAGCATTGACCATTTTTTCCATCAATTTACAGACACAGCTGGTCAAAGCATGGGACGGTAATTAGATGGATTAGAAAGATCTTTTCCAGGTTTGGGGATGGGAAATAATGAGGGCTTTCCGCCAAGAGGGTGGAAAGCAACCTGTAGTCCACACATGGTTGTAAACCTGTAACAGGATGTTCAGACCTTCTTGCGGAAGATGTTTCAATAGTTGATAATGAATGTCATCTATACCTGGAGAGGAATCGCTGCAATGAGAGTAAGGCAGATTTCAGCTCGTTTAAAGTGAAAGGAAGATTGTAGTCTTCCATGTTGTCGGATGAAAAGTTGCAGGGTGATTTTCTTTTAGGGCTTTGTTTTGACAAAAGTGACTGATTTATTAGAAAAGGAGGAATTCTTTTCTATGGTAGAAGCAAGCAGATTAGCAACTGCTTTCTTCTCTGTTATTAAAGAATCTGAAAACTTGAGATGGTTTCACAGTGGGACAGGTGTTCTTCCCTTTGATTTTCTTAATGATGTTCCACACTTTTTTCTTAGAAGTTTTTGATGTCAGCCTGGAGCAGAAGCTTCTCCAGGACCGACGTTACTGATTTTGAAAGTGTGTCTCGATTTGGCACGGAGTTTTTGATGGGCTCGAGCGTTGGGACCCGAAGGTCGTTGGTATACTGACGCTGAGCCCGTTTTCTAACTTTGGAAATTTGTTGGCATTCTGAATCGAACCAGGGTGTTTTTGGCATTTGAAGTTTATTGGAAGACACTGGAATACAGGTCTTAGCACATTTAATCATAGTGTTAGTCAGTGATTCAGCTGGGTCAGGACTCTGAAAAAAATCAGTGTCCTGGAACTCCTTAGAAACAGTGGCTGCAAATAGATCCCAGTTTGCTTTCTTATAATTTAAATGCGAGAGACAGAGACGTGTTTCAGTTATTACAGGTTGTAGAAGGACAGGGAAATGGTCACTTCCGTGCAGATCGTCATGGACAGACCACTCATAGTCCAGGACCAGCGAGGGGTCACAAAACCGACAAATCTAACACAAAAGTGAACCTGTGGAAGAATGGAGGTAAGTTGCAGATCCGTCGTTCAGACAACACAAATCCAAATCCGAAAGGACATCCTCAATCAGCAGACCTCTGGATGACGAACCGGTACTACCCCAAGAGGGGTTGTGACCGTTAAAGTCACCCAACAGCAAAAAAGGTCGAGGAGTTCCTCTATCAGACTGACAAGGTCCTGACGACATACCGGGACAGAAGGTGAGAGAAAAGAGAAACAGATTGTCACAGTCTTGTGGAGAGTGACTCTCGCAGCTACAGCCTGAAGGGAGGTAGACAGAGTAACAGGACTATACACAACAAAGTTTTGTGTAGGAGAAGGGCAACACCGCCCGACAGTCCCAACGTGGATGGTTGTGCAGGTTTCGAAAGAATATTAAAGCCAGAAAGAGTAAAGGTCTTCTGGCTTTGAATTTGAGTTTCTTGAAGAGCCACGACAGAAGGTTTTAGAGACTGACACAGAAGCTGCAGCTCCTCGAAGTTGGAATTTAGACACGGATATTCCAATGGAATATTGTATTATCCATGGTGCAGAGGGCGAAAAGGAGAGAGATCAGGTCATCTCCTCCTCAATATCTGCTGCTAAAGCTGTAAATTTGTTGCTTAATTTCACTGGACTATCTGCAGACCTGCTGGCAGACTTGCCAACAGGTGAAGTAGGTCTGGGTTTGGGGACGGTGGAGGTTTTTTTCCTCAACTCCACCATCTCCACACTAGGTTGAACTCCCTTGCCCGCACGGGCACTGGACAGAGGAGTTCGAGGGAGGGGTGCTGGTTTTTTAATCTGCCAGCAGCAGATGTTGTAGACTGCTGGGCAGTCTGAGGGGTGGCGGATTTTTTGCCCCCACCAGGGCAATCACTTTGGTTTGGAAGGTGGTGGACCTGCTTCCACCAGAGCTGACAGTTTTTTCCTTGCAATGTCTTCGAAAACGTAAAGTTATCAGTCTGACAGCAGACTGACCGAGTTGGAACTGTTGGAACTTTCTTTACGGCCGAAGCATACGAAAGAAGCTGTCGGCGGCTGACTGCCCACAACCTGCTTGCGGGCTTCAAAAAAGGAGATCTTCTTTTCTGTCTTAACCCTTTGTATTGCAGTTCCTGAATCCACAGAGGACAATTCCGTGAAGAGGAGGGATGGTCGCCACCGCAGTTTGCACAATGTGCCGGATCTTTACACGGCCCTCATGGGTTGCCTTGCAGCAAATCCAAACACCTTCCTGCCCAGAACAACGGTCTCTGACATGGCCAAACTTCTGGCATCGGAAGCACCTCAACGGGGACGGAACGTACAACTGAACTCGGACAATCAGGTAGCCGACTTTGATGACCGGAGGCAGCACAGGGTTGCAGAATGTCAGAAAGAGGGTGTTGGTGGCCACTCTTTCTGCACCCTTCTTGACAGTCACCCTGCGCACCTCCGTCACACACCTGGGATGCCAGCTCCGTTTTGATTTCTGCCTCTGAGACTCCTGATAAATCCCGGCAGCGAATCACGCCTTTTGATGAATTTAACTGTTTGTGGGGAGTTACCCTGATCTCCCTGTCCACTAGTTTAGTTGCTTTCAGCAGCTGTTTCAGATTGTTTGTGTGACTTGCATTGAATAAGAAATGAACCATTCCTCAACCTCTTGATGGACCGAGGGTCACCTGCTAAAGCTGAAAGCCCTTCTGTATGGCGAAAGGGCTCAGAGCTGAAAGGGGTCTTTCCTGCTCCGTCCCTTCCATCACGAGCCAGAAGCCCAGAATCCTGTCCTCTGTCGTACCTCCATATGGAATCGCTAATCGGAATCAAAATTCCCTGAAATAGGGGATGCAGCCTTCCTCTTTTTTGGGGGGGATTGTTTTTGAAAAAGCCATAATGTATTTTATTTTATTTCATCTCTCCTTACCCACCCACCTTGGAGTCCAACTAAGGGGCCAGGCCAAGAAACCAATGTCTTGACCCCTTCCAGGCTTCGGGAGAGATATACGACAAACAGAAACTACCAACCCTATCCCCCCTGATCATGCTCAACTCCCGGGGACAGAGAGCTGGCACTGCAGGGGTTAACTTGGCCAGTAGGGAACTGTCTGTCTTGACCCAGCCCCAAGAAGGGGAGCCGATTAGTACACCCGGCCAAAGTGTACTTCCTGTCTAGGAGAGGTCCGAGCCAAAGTGATGTGTTGAGAGCGCTGGCCCTCTCAATCACCAGGATCTCATTCCCCTCCGACCAGGTCGCACCGCACGCAAACACGGCGGATCTTAAGGAGACCACAGAGAGAAAAGGAGTGTGGAAAAGAAGACTTGAAGAGGAGACGAAGATAGAAAAGGGCCAAAGATAAGGCAGAAAACAAGAAAAGGAGAAAGGCGGGTTACTCTTAGTCAGGATCCTCACCCTTAGCCTATACTGACATGGGAAGCCCTACCAGGGCATCAACTTCTTACCAGTTTCGCTTAGGCCATACAGCATCTTCACCTCTCAGGCCTACAAGCAGTGTGAAAAAAACCAGCCTATCTCCCAAGTATTGATGCCCCCCGTCAGCATAGCCTAAAGGATCACTGGACCACGCAAACCCCCGACCACGACAAGGTCGCAACCCCCCGGAGGGTTGTTTTGTGTGTTTCCTGTGTAAGAAGACTGGACATGTAGCTGCTAAGTGTCCATGGAAGTCAGGTAGAAACCCTTGTAGAGGCTGTAACCTTAGTCCACCCAGACAAGTGTCTTTTTGTGGTTGGTAACTCTAATGTTGTCAAGAAGTCAGCTGACAGTAAACAGTCCAATGCTTCTTGTTCTGTTCTGGATACTCCTTTTGCTTGTTCAGCTTCTGGTGAGTTCACAGGCAAATTACATTTGGAGTCTGGTTCTCTGAATGGCATTTTGAGTTCTGTTCTGCATGATACTCATGCTACCATTTGTGGCAGTCACAAGCGCTTAGTTTCTGACAGACAGATGTTTGGAACCACAGTGAAGTGTTTCTTTTGGTGTTCATGTGGATGAGTTTCCCTTGGCTGCAGTGTCAGTCAGTTGTCCTTATTTTGTGGCCAATTTGACTTGTTGTGTCTTGGATATCCCTGTCGCAGATCTCATTGTGGGTAATGTGCCTGGAGTTTCTGTTAGCGGTGTTGAGTGATGTGTCTATTGCGAGGGCTAGAGCTAAGCATGTTGTGGACAAAAATCCTTTGTGTCAGATCCCTGATGACCTGAACATTTCCCATTCTGACCTTGTTCAGAAACAGAAAGATGATGAGTCACTGAAGTCTTGTTTCCAGTGTTCCAGTTGTCTTCTGGTAAGGTGAAGAAGTCAGATAGATCAATCCCTTTCTTTCGAGACTTTATGAACATATTATAATCATTTTATTTTGTGGAAGGATGAGTTTGGTTAAAGATCTGTTTGATATAAAGCTCTTGGTGGTGCTGTCTTGTCACTGAGAATATCCATTTGGCTTGGTTTATTTTGGTCTTGCCTATTGCTTTGTGTTTCTATTTCATGTTTAGTGAGGAAAGCATGGACTATCCATTCACCTCCTATGCATGTTCAGGTGAGATAATGCTTTCATTACAGCTCCTGTTTGAGGCTGATTAAAAAGATCTATTTATATTGGGGAGTATTTTGACTATGGTCTGGTATAGTTGCTGATTCCCTTGACTCAGATGTGCATGTATGACAACCCACCATCATTTTCTTTAATCTGTTACCTGTTTGCACAGGTAAGTATGAGGAAAAAGAATTTTCCTAATGCTTTACCAGAAGTACATTTTATATATACTTGCCTGTCCAAACGCTTGGATTCATTCCCGCCTCCCTGTGTGTGTCAAGAAAGGTGCAAAAATTGAAATGAACTGTTCAGTACTGGAAGAGTTGACTTCGAAAAGGTGATCACCTGGGAGTATCTATGTTAGAAGGTTTGGATTATTTCTCCTCTCTCCATTCAAAAGATTTAGAATCTTGCTTGGAAAAGCATGAATAAATCTATGCCAAGTAGGAGTTACTCACTTGTTTGTTCAGGTAACAATTCTTTTGCCAATAAAACAATGACTTGGAGGGAAGAAAAAAAGAAGTGGGTGGGAGGTAGGAAAAGGAATGAAGAGGATGGGGGAAAAGAGGAAATGAAAAAGAACATCAGAATGTAAATATTAAATACTTCACCAGCAGCAAATGGTGATCATCAGAATCTGTCTTGAAAACAGCACCATCTAATTATATTGCATGTCTAGAGTCGACTTTAGTTCGCTGAATCAGACTCATTGATGGAACCTGGCTGATTGTGTCAGTCCTCCTACGGCACCAAGTGGAGATATACCACCTACAATTTTATGGTGTTCTTACCATCAAGGGTTCAAAAACAAAATCCAATGATATCTCAAAACAGACTTTGAAGGGTAGAAAAGAAAAGTGAGAAAAGAGTACTGTAAACTGAACATACGTATGAATGTGAGTAGTGTTTTTATATATATATAGTACAAGCTGTACAACATATTGAGGCCCCTACTCTTTTCTATTTATATAAATGACTTACCATTGTTTATAGAATGTTGTTGTGAAATGTTTGCTGCTGATACCTCATTACAATCTCACAGTAGTAACCCCACTGAACTGATAAGTAAACTGCAGAAAAATATTAACAAGCTCATTACATGGACAGAAATGAATCATATGTCCCTCAATGCTAGTAAAACCAAATGCATGTACGTCATAACACGTCAAAAATGACAGAAAATGAAATTCTCATTCACGTCATTACATGCCCAAGTACAAAAGATTGCAGAGGTTACATTGCATAAAGTTTTAGGAGTTATCATTGACAACAATTCTTCTTGGTCTTACCACATTGCGGATCTTGGAAAACGTATTTCTAAGAGAATATATCAACTTTCAAAAATACAAAAGTTTCTAAATCTTCATTCCAGAAAGATATTCTTTCTTGCGCACATTCTTTCTCTTATCAATTGTGCATCCATGTTATGGGATAATGCCAGTGAAACTAATCTGAAACTAATAAGTCGTCTGCATAAAAGGGCCATTAGATTACTTCAGCTGAAATCCAATACCTTGACAAAGAATGATTACAAAACTTTAAATATTCTTCCATTTAAAGACAGACTCTACTTCAACAAATGCTTGTGCATGTACAATGTAATGAATGAATCAGCTCTGAAGAAAATCAGTGAAAGCTTTGTCTTTAATAGTTACAGACATACACATAACATGTCTCTTCCCTGACCTCAAAGTAATCTTAATAAATCAAGTTTTCAGTATTCTGGAGGGATCGCATAGAATAATTTGCCTTCCTCTACAAAATCATGTTCCTCAAAACAGACATTTAAAAAAGCACCAAAAATGCACCTGACAGAAACTCTGCGCATCAGTTAAAGTCATTTCCATCAGTATGATCCCCTTATTCCCATCTCTCTCTCTCTCTCTCTCTCTGTGCTTGAACTCGATGTTCCAACAAGTTTCATTCTTGTTTCATGTTTCATTTGAGAGTTATGTATTTGCATGATACTTGATAGAAATTGTGTGCTTTTAAAATGTTTTTTTGAGCTTGTGGTTTTTATGTTGTATTAGTTTCTTTCTTGTTCATGAGGGTAGGATGTAAAAAAGCTGGAAAGCTTCTTTAACCCTCAATAAAAATAATTTTAACTTGACTTGACTTGATGTATCACACAGCCAGCGTCAACCAGAGGAAAATTTACTTGTAAGTTCAGTCAACTTTCTTTTTAGTGATTAACATCTTTTCTTTTCTTTTTTTCCAATTCATGCATGTAACAAAATGGGTCTAGGTAATCACTCTGGTGTGTGCGTGTGTGTGTGTGTGTGTGTGTGTGTGTGTGTGTGTGTGTGTGTGTGTGTGTGTGTGTGTGTGTGTGTGTGTGTGCATGCATGCATGCGTGCATGTGTGTGTGTGTTAGTGTGAATGTGTGTGTGTGTGTAGTGTACATGTGTGTGTGTGTGTGTGTGTGTGTGTGTGTGTGTGTGTGTGTGTGTGTGTGTGTGTGTGTGTGTGTGTGTTCTTCTTCTTCAATTTAACGTCTATCCACGTTAAGTGATATTAGACGTTAGTGTTGTGTGTGTGTGTGTGTGTGTGTGTGTGTGTGTGTGTGTGTGTGTGTGTGTGTGTGTGTGCATGTGTGTGTGTGTGCATGTGTGTGTGCGCATGTGTGCACATGCACATGCACACAAGCACATGAACATACATACATATATTTACAGAGTGCATGCTGATATCACTTGTGCCCATGCTCAAGTCTTATTTAGCCAGAGTACTCACGCATCCTGGCTCTTCTGGTCTGGTTGATGAAGTAGTTCTGAACAACCTGACAATCTTCCTCAGACAGAACCCTGTGCTGGTGCATGTAGTCCAGGAACACCTCTGGGTCTACAGACCTCACCATCACCCAGTGGTTGTCCTCCAGCACACTCAAGTAAGACTCACTGTCAGCCTCCATGTTCCCTTCAGCTTAATCCGTTACCCTGTCAGTAAATAAGTGAAACTAAAAAAGAGAGACAAAATGGCTTTTCTAAAGTTCTTCTCATGTGTTAGTTTCATTGTGGCACCAGTTTTCGCAGAAGTACACAGACTCAGCATATTAAGCGTCATTTAGAACATGAACAACATTCACAAAAAGAGCAACTAATTCACACTTTCATGATTCCCCAATGACTGTAGGTCATACAAGTTACTTGACAAGTCTGTGGACTGTCAGTTGTCTTGATAAGCACAGCTCTGTCCTCCAACAACTGAAATAAGGCAGAAATGTTGTACCCAATTTACAAATCTTTCACATATACATCAATTATTAAAGACTACTTAGGTTTGCCACTAGGGTGTCCAATTACTGTCCTCAAGTGTCAGCAAATGAGTTTACTTATTAACAAAAAGCTCATCTGCAGAATCCAATGCATGATTCTCACAGGCTATCAACTCCATTTTAGTGAGTTTAAGTTAAGGAATGAAACAAACAAGAAAACAGTTGGTCTTAAACTTTAAATGGAGAATGCTGTCAAACAGCTCTTTCTTTTTTAAGTTCAGCATCAACTCATACCTTTTCTACTTCGCTCCTCAACTTTGTGATCAAAGACAAAGGGGAAAGCAAAGGAAGACATGGTAAAACATAGAAGCCGAAGAGACGAGTAGATGCAAAAAGAATCCCAAGCACGATCCAGCAAAGTCAACTCTGACAATGGTCTATGTGGCAGAGTGCACTCCAAAGAATTCTCAGCTGGAAATAGTGGAATAAAACCTAGCATTCCCCCCCCCCTCCACACACACACACACACACACACACACACACACACACACACACACACACACACACACACACACATTCCCTCCTTTGAATCAGCTTCATTCCCAAATCTGTACATGACCTTGTATACAAACCTGGTGAAAACGGGGAAATCAGATGACCTTATGTGTCCTCTCTGCCATGTAAATAAACAGTGGAATATACCCTGAGCTCATGCAAAGCAGCAAAGGAAGTATGCACATTGGCACAATTAAATGCTTAAGAAAATCTATCACACATATGGTTAGTACTGCCAGAGGAAACATTATGACATGAGAAGCTCTAGCAACTATGTTGTTCTCTGCAGGAGGCTGCAAATCATGCACCACCTAGAACAGCAAGCACACGTATAGTGCTCAAAATACCCAGCCATCCTATTGTTTGGGATGACCAGTTCAGAGTTTGCGGCATATACTCTGGGGGGTTTGGAAAAACCACTGGGATGTAAGGAATGCTGGATATTGCACTTTTTAAAGGGAATCCTAAACTGGACTAGTATGCCCCAGGGCAGGGCATATGAGGACTTATTCTTTGTTTCAAGCCTTTGTTTGAAACCTTGATCTTTCTCTTAATGAAGCATTACTGGGGTGACATTTTCCACACTACTTCCTGGTAACAAACCAATCCAAGTCTTCCTGACGATTGTCCTGGTCTTTGGGGCAGACAATTAATGTCTCTGTACATGTAGCGTGCTGTGTCTTTGGCACACACTCCGGCTGTCGATATCAGTCCTGACCATAATTCATTAATCTAGAGCAAGAACAAGTTAGGCCCCAGAATAGAACCCTGGAGAACATCTGACTCAACTGGAGTAAACTAGGATGTTGCTGTAACATAGATATGTTACACCTCTTCTGACAGAGTAGGAATGCTTAAAAGTAACAATTTTTATTGTACTGCTGTCATAAATTGGCAATATCCACATTCATCCATGAAGGTCAACCAAAAATTCACGAATCTTTCTGTCAATAGATTTTCTTCTGTTTAGGGGTAAATGTGCGTATAATCACGGACAACTGGTTGAAATCCAGGCAACACTGCTCTTCAACCACACAAATATGATGGCATCAGGTCATGCGAGCATTACACTGTATTTCTTAAAGTGCTTGATAGCTCTTGATCAGTCCGCAGGATAGTTTCTTATGAGTTGCTTGATTTAAACTATGCTCATCTTCTTCTTCTTCCTAAAAGACTGGTTCACTCAAAAACGAGTAGGTCACCAGCGCGCATGTTAAAAAATAAAATAAAATAAATGCTCATGATTCAGTACTAACAAGTCTAAGTAGTTGCATGAAATACAAATGAAAATGTCGCAGATGATATGCTGCATACAGATCATGTCATTACTACTGATGACTTTGGTTTTTAAAACCTAATCTTGTTTAATTTGTGATCGCCGCGACAGACCTAACCAAGGCTGCGATCGTGTGCCGATAAACCTCTTAAGTTAAGTAGTAGTAGTAGTAGTAGTAGTAGGGACTGGCTTCATTAGCCTAGACCTCGCGGTCTATCATGTGTCCCCTCTAAATTTCTTCACTTTTTGGGTCATATGGCATGCTACAATTAATATCTTCATTGCAATCCATCATAGTCATGAAACAATTCTCCAAATTTTGAATCATTATCTAGAAAATTCTTGAAAGTATTAATATCAGGTGCAAATTTAATGGTAGTAGGTATTTCATTCCAGTGGTTAGCAACTCTATAAGAAAATGAAAATTTACGTTGATTAGTGTTACAGTGCTTTATAAAAATCTTTCCTTCAGAGTTTCTTGTACTCGAAGTTTGTGCAACAGAAAAGAATGTCTCAATGTCAATATCATCATAGCCATTAAAGATCTTATAAACTTGAATTAGGTCACCTCTGATCCTTCTTCCCCTCAGCGAGTGCAATTCAAATATTTCAATCTTTCATTATATAAGTTTTTGCAATGCTTCAGAAATTTGGTAGCTCGTCTTTGAACTTTTTCTAACATTATTGATTGACGCTTTAAAAAAGGGCTCCAAATCACATTAGCATACTCCAAATGGGGCCTGACAAAAGCTTTGTATAATTTCAAAAAAGTATCTTTATCTAAATAAGTAAAACTTCTTTTTATGATACCTAACATCTGGTTAGCTTTATTTACCACTCTCTTTTAAGTGAGGGTCAAATGACAACCTGCTATCAAGGTTAAACACCCAAGTCTTTTTCTTCAGTAAGAGCCTCTACTTGGTGATAAACATCATTCTCCATCATTTATATTCATTATTTTGATTATTATTCCTGACGTGCAATACACCACACTTGGTCATGTTGAAATACAGATTCCACGACTCAGACCACTCTTGCAGTTTGCAGATATATCGTTTTGAATACAAGTACTCTTTGATGTACAATTGTAAATCTTAGTATCATCTGCGAATTTTTTACATGGACTGACAAGGTTATCTGGTAGATCATTTATAAAAATAGTGAAAAGAACCGGTCCCAGTATACTTCCTTGAGGGATACCGCTAAGTACATTACATTTCTTTGATTTGGCTGCCCTACTCTGACTTGTTGATTCTATCACTCAGAAAGTTTTTGATCCATTTTAATAAGGTGCCACCAATAGGCTTCTTCTTCTTCTTCTTCTTCTTCCTAAAATACTGGTTTTACTCAAAAACGAGTAGGTCACCAGCGCGCATGTTTAAAAAGTAAAATAAAATACATAAAATAGTGCGACTCAGACTGTTGGCCCCTGGAGCAAATTTGGCAACAAGGGGTCGCACTCGATATTCAAGAAGTTAAAAGCAATGGCCAAATTCAGGCCCAGGTAACAGTAAAATATCTGGGGAAGTAAAAAATAGAAAAACATCAATATGCAGATCTCAAAACTGTTGTATCAATTTGTTTTTAAAAGAGATTGCATTTGTGGCAATCTTGATGGCACCCGGCAGTGAGTTCCACAGCCGTACAGAACTAGGATTAAAAAGAATGTAAGTGGCTGTCAATATTTGATGCAGGTATGGTATAACATTGACCGCCACTCCTGGTGCTACTTCTATTCATACTAGTTGTTCCATTGGAATATCAATTACTTTAGCTCTGCCTTTGAAGAAGATGTTAAGTTTGTAAAGCTCTTCTCTCTTCTAAGGGTTTCCATTCTAATTTCCTCATGTTCTTCCTAGTATTCCCTTTCTCTGATGTGGTTCCCTGTTATGAACCGTGCTGCTCTCTTCTGAATCTTTTCGAGGTTATCAATGTCCTTTAGATGGTAAGGATCCAAACTGAGCAACCATATTCAGTACTGGTCTAACCAGTGTTTTATAGCAGTCGTCTTTAACCTTTGGGGCAGTCATGATATTCCTGTATAAGAAAGCTAAGATGTTATTTGCTTTCTTACATACTAAATTGTAATGTTCTTTCCATGAGACGACTATGCCAAGGACATCACGCTGTTGGTTCGGATGAGGAATTTGCACAGGCCCTTGATGCAGGCGCCTGAAACTCAACCTGCCACGAGCAAACGAAACTGAAGATTGGAGAAACTGGATGCAAAAATCGTCCAAAGACTTGATGCACTGATAGGGAAAAGCACCCTGGAACACAACTAGCCACATATGGGGACATTGTGTATGCCACATGTAGAGAGCCTATGGAGTAAAACTACCCAAAGAGAAAGCACCTCCAAAGAAATCCAGACGCCAAGAAAAGATGGACAAGATCAGAGTCCAAAAGAACAACCTCAAGAAGCAAATGAAGACCGCACTGCCAGCTGAAAAACAAGGCTTGGAAAAACTGTGGGAAGACCTGAAAGAAAAACACAGCGCCCTCAGCAAAGCGGAATCTGCAAGAAAGAGGAAGAGCAAAAAGAAGAAGACACAAGAGCGCTTCTTCAGAGACCCCTTCCAGTTTGCCAGAACAACTGTTTGAGCAGCTAAAATCTGGGACCCTAAGTGTGGACAAAGGAGTTCTTGAGCAGCATCTGAGGAAAACATACTCTGACTCACACAGCAAAGCACCACTCGACATTCAAGGTCTGGTGTGGCCAACCAACCTGAGGAACAGTTCAATGGCAAGCCTCCAACGTTGGCGAAATCAAGAAGGTGGTCGACAAAGCCAGAGCCAAATCATCACCAGGGCCAAACGGAATACCTTACCAGCTTTACAAGAAATGTCCCAAGGTGCTGGAGTGGCTCACAGGCTGCTGCGATTGGCTTGGAGAAACCAGAAGATCAGTGGCAGTGGATGACGGCAGATGGTGTGTACATCCCAAAGAGCAAAACTCAAGTGACATCAGCCAGTTCAGGCCAATATCACTGCTGAACGTCGAAGGAAATCTTCTTCTCTGTCATGGCAGCAAGGCTGACCAGTACCTGATGGAAAACAAGTACTTGGATGTGTCAGTCCAGAAAGTGGCATCCCAGGCGTGGCTGGCTGTGTAGAACACGCCACAATGATCTGGGACGCAATCCAAAAGCAAAAACAAAAGAGAGACCTGGACGTAGTGTGGCTTGATCTGGCAAACGCATATGGATCTGTGCCCCATGAGATGATACAGTTGGCTCTTGAGATGTACCATGTGCCAAAGAACATCGCGACATGCTCAAGAAGTACTTCAATAGCTTCTCATGCGGTTCTCTACCAAGGGTACACAACAGATTGGATCAACTTGGAAGTGGGCATTGCAATGGGCTGTGCAATTCCCCAATACTGTTCGTGCTGGCAATGGAACTCATCTTGAAAGCAGCAACAAACAACGCGAGACAACAGACCTTGGCGATGGATACAAGATGCCTCCTCTCAAGGCCTTCATGATGACACTACAGTGATTTCATCCAGAGAAGACGAGACACGTCATGTGCTGGAGAGGCTGGACGACATAGTTGCCTCATCCAGAATGCAGTTCAAGCCAAAGAAATCACGGAGTTCTCACTGAGGAAAGGAAAAGTGGCGGAATCTGTGGTCTTCAGTGTTGCCAACCAGGCCATTCCAACAGTCACGAAGAACCAGTCAAGAGCCTTGGAAGATGGTATGATGAACGCTGAAAGACACACGAAGAGCAAAAGAAACCAAGCAGATGGCGGAAGAAGGCTTGGAGACCATTGACCAGTGTGGGCTCCTGGCAAATACAAGGTCTGGTGTCTGCAGTTCATGCTGATACCAAAGCTCCTATGCCTCTGATGATATACGACATCTGCACCAGCACAGTCGAGGCAATGGAAGCAAATCAACAAGTTCACAGGAAATGGCTTGGTGTCCACCTGTCTGACTGACATCGCGCTGTACTGTCGCCAAGCAAAGCTGAAACTACCACTGACATCCATCCTGGAGGAATACAAAGCAGGGAAGATCAGACTTCAAAGCATGCTGGAAGACTCAGGAGACAAGGTGGTAGAAGCAATCAAGCCCCAGCTGAAGACAGGCAGAAAATGGAAAGTTCAAGAGGCGATGGATTCTGCAAAAGAAAGTCTCAAGATCAGAGAAATAACAGGACACACACAGACCAACAGACAAGGACTGGGGATGACCAAAACTGAATGGTGGTCAAAGGCCAAAGGAAAAGCCAAAAAAGACTTGATGATTCAGGAGATGAGAAAAGAAGAAGACCAAAAAAGACTCCAAAAAGCAGTCCAGCAGAGCCAGCAAGGGCAATGGACAACGTGGGAGAATGCACTCCAAAGAAGTCTCACTTGGAATGACATTTGGCACATGGCCCCTCTCAGGATCAGCTTCATTCTCAGATCTGCATATGACCTTCTGCCCTCAAATGCAAACCTGGTGAAGTGGGGGAAAACAGACGATCCTGCATGCCCCTCTGCCATGAAAAACAAACAGTGGAGCATGTTCTAAGCTCATGTAAAGTAGCACTGGCTCAAGGAAGGTACACATGGAGGCACAACCAAGTGCTCAAAGAGATTGTACAAGTAGTCTGGGCTAGTACCAACACCACAAAAGGGAGAATCAGGACTCCAAAAGCACCCGCAACATTCTTCACGGCAGGAGGCAGCAAATCATGGCCAAGAACAACAGTGCCACTCGAAACATGCAGGCAGAGTCTGCTGGACGGGGCAGATGACTGGGAGTGCACTGCAGACCTCCCAGAATGGAAGAGTCACCCAGAGATCATCAGCAAGAGTGGCATGAGACCAGACATAGTAGTCCACTCTAAGTCAACCAAGCAGCTGATCATGATCGAGCTCACGGTGCCATATGAAAACAGAATGGAGACAGCTCAAATCTACAAGACTGAAAAGTATGCTGATCTGGCAAACAGCCTGAGGAGAGAAGGCTATCTGGTCAAAGTCTCACTGCAGAAATTGGAGCTAGGGGATTTGTAGGAACGTCTGCATACAGCTCATGAAACAGCTCTCAGTTGCAGGGAAGGAAAAAACCAGAGCCCTGAAAGCAATGGCAGAAGCGGCAGAGAGGTGTTCAAGCTGGATCTGGTCAAGGAGGAACAAAAGTGAACTTCATAAGGCTTAATTTCCCTACAAATATCAGGTGTCCCTGGTGCTCAGTGGTTAAAGCGCGAGTCATTAAGTAGAAAATGAGCATCTCCAGAGGGTCATGGGTTCGAATCCCAGCCATGGCTCGTCCAAGATGGGGGAAACAAAAAAAAAAGGGGCAGCAGAGGAACATCCGGAGTCATGAACCCCCCTAGAGTGTCAGGAGATAAGGGCCGAAACACTTGCTTGAAGGGGGCTTCTCTTCTGAGGACTCTCTGCTGCCACGCTCTCCACGAGTTTCTTTCTACTCTGCATCAGTACTGGGAGGGATATCTTAAACGTTTTCTCTTTTTTTTAAACCTAAAATTACACGACTTACCAGCCTTCTCAAGAAGTTTCTTCGGACATTTTCTTTCGCCACGAGGAAATTCGTCTGCTTTCTTCCACAAACAGATAAACTTCCTGTCTAAAATTTTCGTAGAGCTGATTGGATCAGGGACACTGTACAGCTGTTCTCGATTACTGATTGGATGTTACGTTATTAATCAACAGGGAGGTATTATTAGAGTTTTCGCCAAACGTAAAACTTTTAAACATTTGTCATTCATCAAAAGTACTACTTTTACTTTATTGAATAAGTCCAAGACTTACATATTAAGTATAGTGACAATATTATCGAAATGTTATTCATCGCTAGCTCACAAAAATGAAAGGAAAACCACACTACTTGCAAGCATCTTCAACAAAGAACCCCCCGAACATCCGGTTCATCCAATCTGACGCCATCTTGTGGACGACGTTTGGACGTTGGACGTTGAAAAGAAAGCAAAGTTAATATCAGTTATTACGGACTGTGCTCGACATCACCACCATGGGCCGTAAGAAGAAGAAAGTGTCTAAGCCGTGGTGCTGGTATCCTTTTCAAACTTTATTCCTATCGGTATCCGATTTGGGGCGTAAGGTTTTATTAATGTGAGATAACATGATGTGGTAGACGCAGTTGTTCTCTACTAATAGTAATACACTAGACCTGTACAGTAGTTCTCCCTCGTTAGTAACCACAGTCGAGTGTTTGACTATTATTGTTACGTTTGGGGTAAAGACGACTGAAAAAAGAAAAGAAAAAAACCTTTTATTGAGAGAATGAAGGAGGGTATAGACCCCTTGCATAAGTGACAGAATAATCAACTAGTTGATTTTGGTCGCTACCAAGGAAGAAGAAGAGAACAGAGAAGGGTGGAGGGGAGAGAAGGGGGGGGGGGGGGGGGGGGGAGAGAGAGCTGGATTTACGGAATTGCAGATACGTTCCTATTGAAGGTACCTGCCATTGGGACCTGCACTATTTCCTGAGGGAGCAGATTCCAGTCCCTTACTCTAATAAGTTAGGCTACTGTTCTTCGGAGGAAAGACATATTTCTTTGTTCCGTCCGGCATGTTATCCTGCTGAATTGTTGGTTGTGGTCACTCCTTGATCTTTAGAGGGATTTTAGATGGTGGAACTTTACAGCCGTTGTGTTTTATGTTGTAAAACATGGTTAAACGTGCCGCTTTCCACCTCATCTCAAGGGGTGGCCATTTTAGTTCCTCCAGCATGATGGTGACGCTGGAGGTTTGCTTGTAATTGTTCGTGACGAAGCGGGCTGCTCTACGTTGGATGGCCTCAATGCCCTGAATGTCTTGGGCAGTGTGTGGGTCCCATACAGCGGAGGCATATTCTAGCACTGGTCTCACTAGTGCTTTGTATGCCATTTCTTTGACCTTCCTGCCAGTGTTTTTTTTAGATTCCTTCACAGGAAGCCCAATGTCTTGTTGGCTTTGGCGCATATGTTGTTTACGTGCCTGTTCCATTTGCCGTCGTTTTGCAGGGTCACTCCGAGACACTTTGTGTTGTTGCTGCTCTGGAGAGTCTGGTTGTGGAGTTAGTATCCAGCAGTGGGTGGATCTCTTTTGTGGGTCACATGCATGACTGTGCACTTGTCTGGGTGGAAGGCCATGTCCCATTCCTTCTCCCACTGTTCTAGTGCCTCAAGGTCTGTAGGGCATGCTGGTCTGCTTCGCCTAAAATGTGTCTGTAGATGATGGTGTCGTCAGTGAATAGGCATGTGCTGGATTTGGACCCAGTTTGGGAGGGCGTTGATGTATACGAGGAACAGGCAGGGTCCCAGCACAGAACCTTGGGGGACGCCATATCTAACTGCTATTGGTTCCAAGCGTGATCTGTCTACCACTACTGACTGACGTCAGTTGCCAAGAAGTTGCTGATCCATCGGTTGGTTTCACCTCTGATTCCATAGTGTTGAAGTTTGTATACTAGGAGGCTGTGGTTGACTTTGTTAAAAGCCTTCGCGAAGTCCATCTCTAGTTGGTGACCCTGAATCATTGTCTGTATGTGTTTTGTGGTATTGTGTTCATATAAATAATGTGAAAAAGGGCGGGTGGTTAACGTTTGTATACAGCGAGAGGCAAAATGAGCAAAGCAATTGGCGCTATGATTATTTCCGGTTAAATCTTGAACCAGTAGTGTTATTACTGTAGTGTTAACCTCTGGAGTGGTTTTTCACCCAGATTTTACATTGTTTTGCCATTGGATACAATTTCAGTGTTGATTCTAGAGCGCGCCCTTGCGGGATTCCCGCAATATTTTTCTGAAGGCCGCAAAAAATCGCGAAAGACGCGGCCCAAAAGCCGCAAAAAAAAAGAGAACGAACGCGTTTTTGCACAACCAGCGCGGCTTCGCCGCTGCCGTGTGTATAGCCTCCTGAGCAATTCCTTTAGCCGAACGCGCGTTCTACCAAATTTTTTCATTGGCCGAGAAGCAGCAGTTGAGCCAATCAGCGGTAGCCTACTGGCAGTTCAACAGTCCTCATGTCGGCTTCAACGACGAAGCGCGCGAAGCCAAACACTCTGTTTTCTTTCGCCTTCACGAAGAAAAAACGCACTGATATATCTAAAGATCATCAGCTGGAAGCCGATAATGAGTCTACAGCCACCGTTACGGCTACTCAGTCAAGCGATAGCGTGTCTCAGCCGATCGACGCCGGAGGCGAAACGGTTGAAAGTGCCAGTGAACCCGAAGATCAGCAAGATAATGAAGATGGTGAAAACGAAGCCGACTGCCGACTGTGAGCGTGGTTTCAGTGCCCAAAATGCCATCAAGACAGCCAGGAGAAACAGGCTGAAAGAAGACGGCCTCAATGTGCTGATGACCATCAAATGTGAAGGTCCTCCCATCAATGACCATGACTTCACAGCTGCTGCAGCAGAGTGGAAGCAACAGAAGGATAGGAGGATCTACAAGAAATGGAGTTCTGTGGGCTGTACATATGTATTTAAAGCTTTTCAGTTGTGTATGGTGAAGGTGTACACAGTGACTTTTCACAGTTAAAGGGTTTTCTTAAGGTGATACTGATGGTATATAAATCTTGACAATAGTGATGGTCACTTCATATAAAGAGACTGAATTAGCCTAATTGTGGGGTAGGCTTAGAGTTGCTGGATTCTGTGATGAGGTGACAACAGACTTGCTCACTTGCTGTATGACTGCCAAGAAGGGAGCTCAGCTGAGTACATGCACCACCAGAAAAAGACAAGTCTTCTAAGGTATGTCAGAATGTGTGTGTACTCTGTGTGTGTGTGTGTGTGTGTGACAGTGTGTGTGCGTTTCTGTAATAAAATGTAACTCGTTTCTTGTTTCTTTTTGTTGTTTTAGTTTACTTTGGCCATAATGTAATCATTGTGATTAAGCTTTAAAATCTGAATTTTCACGCGTTTTGAGGGCCTCCCATTTTCACCCTATGGGCCCCCTTTTTTTATGTGAGGGGGCCCTTGGGGCCCCTTTTTTGAAATCCTAGAATCAACACTGAATTTGAGTGGTTCTTCAGTACTCTTGACAAAATGTGGGAAAATGACCAACAAATTAAACATCAGAGTTGCAGTGTTCTGATACCTGTGTTTGGTAGCTTGATATATGTATTTTTACATTTTGAAAAGAAAAGATCAGTATCAGCAACAGTGTTTTTGAAAAAAGATTTGAAAGGAGGGGGGTGTCAGCTGTGTGATGTGTGCATCGCTGGGACATCACTATATAACTGTATTAGCAAATATTGTGATTTAATTCAAATCAGCTTTTGTTATATCTGTACATGCTGAAAGAAAACATCTACATCTAAAAAAATGATAATTTGGAATGAAGCCAAACTATTTTTAGCAACATAAAATATGGGACACCGCAACACACATAACAGTCTTCAGAGAATGTTGTTTTGTCACTAGCCCACAACCAACCATTAACTTAACTAAATTACAAAATATGTGCAGTAATTATGTTTATAAGATACTAGTAGTTGCAATCCTACTGGATCATTCTTTTTAGTGAAATACCATTATTTCCAAAAAGTGTTACACTACAGTGTTACGCAGGACAGCATTGGCAAAAGAAAGGTGAAAAGACTCGACAGAAACAAAACACTCATAAAAACTGTTTGTGTTTGCCATTTAATTAAGATAAAAGGAACAATTTTTTAACAATTAACACATCACATATAAACATGTGACATTTTTTATCAAAGAATAAAATGAGAAACTGATACATATCACACATATATATACATTTAAAAAACAACAGAGAAATTAAAACAAAAAGAAAAGAAAACAAAGAACACAATATGAATAATCATGCAGAAAAAAAAGAAATGAAGATTTTCAGTCTTGCTTTAAGTGTCTTAAAAAAAAAAAGATGTTCTCGTGTGTTCACTCTCGGCGCTTCCACAAATGTGACGTCCTCACGAGGCACCCAGTATATTTGATCTCTCAAGGGGAACACATAATGTTGGTTCACCGCTTTGAGGAACTTGACTTGAACTTCATGTTCATCTAATCCAAAGACCTGCAATCATTACAAATGGACAAATGTCAACAAATACAAAATGAAAAGTTAAAAAAACAAAACTCTAGTAACAGTAATTTAAATGGATATCACTATGTAGATCTTCAGGGTTGTACATCCTTAGCAGTATCTATAGGACAAATGTCCTGGACCACCCTGAAGTAATAGGACATTTGTCCTCTTCATAACAAAATCAATCGGACATTTTGAACGCAAGCCAGATTGAATGTATATTAAGTTTTATGCACACAAAAATTTAATGGTATTACAAAAGCTGACTATATTCCTAGAGTGGGAAGCCATGTTTGGCAAACATACTATTACTAGTCCACACACACACACAGTCACACACACAGAGGCAGTGTCTTTCCTAAATCACTATTCATTGCTAATGCTAGTATTCAAGTACAATATTGATTCATTTGGAGTCGTCTTTTTGGTTGAAGAGCATTCTTTTCCTTTTCTCTCCCCACTTTTCTGTCACCCTGAACACCCATTCTGATTCCCCCTTGACATCACTTGGTCCTTCCATTTGCACCCTCGTCGTGGAGCAAGGATTCCTTTCCAGTCTCCGCTTCAGCAACATGTGCCTACATGGCCTACAACACGTAACAAGTACAAGGCTTATCGCTCTTTAGCCGCTTTACGCTAAAAATAACCCTGACACAAGCTGGCTCAGCCTCTGCGAGTCAGGGAGGCAGAGTTGTAAGCCAACGAGCTAAAAATAGACTGCCACGGCTCGCCACTAAGCTTAGTGCCAGTGGCACACGGGACTAGTAATAGGCCTAGTGATTCACTGGGCAGTGGGCTTACACTAAAGTTACAGACTGGAGTTCTGTACGACGGTCGGACTCAAATAATTATGCGGGCTTGATATAAACGGCCGGTGCCATGTCCGTGAGCATCGGAAAGCTATCGGACAGTGACCGCGTTTTCGGCAAAGTAATGGGACATTTGTCCTCTTCACTGCCATTATATCGGACATTTTGCATGTGCAATCGGTCTATGTCCGATGTCCGACGTGGATGTGCAACCCTGGATCTTACTGAGTTTTCATCAAAGAATAAAATGAGAAACTGTGTATCACACAACACACACACACACACACACCACACACACACACACACGACAGAGAAACTGATATAAAAAGAAAAAAAACAAAGGACACAATATGAAAAAACATGCACAAAAAAATGAATGAGGATTGTCAGTCTTGTTTGAAGTGTCTTTAAAAAAAAAAAAAGGTTGCATGGTCACTGTTGGCGCCTCCACAAATGTGACGTCCTCACGAGGCACCCAGTATATTCCATCGTTTGCAGGGAACACATTATGGTGGTTCGTGGCTTTGAGGAACTTGACTTGGATTTCAAGTTCATCTGATTCCAAGACCTGCAACCATTACAAATGAACAAATGTCAACAAATAGAAAATAAAAGTTAAAACTCTAATAATAGTGATTTAAAACAGTTATTACTATGTAGATCTTATTGAGTTTTAATAGAAAGGACACAAAGCTTCTCTAGAAACACCTCTTACCAAAATGGGTAAACAGTATTAACTGATCAAGTCGTCCCATGTTTCACACCTGATGCTTTGGCCTGAAACTTACACATTACCAACTCAAAGAAAGACAGACATATCAAATTATATCAAGATATAGAGAAGTGCATTTAAAACTAGTACCACACATTAGTATTGCTTCTGTCTGATGAATAATGCTATCAATTGCAAATACAGGACATGTGATTCGTAGGACTTACTGTCCCATGAATCACACGCAGCTATAAAATCAATTGTCTTTTATTAAAAATCCAGACTGTGTTTCAAACATTAGATTATATTACTAGAATAATTCAAATACAATCAGGTATCTGAAGTACACATTCACTGTTGAAATATTGCTAACGATCACGAGTAATCATTAAAAATTGCAAGATTTGTGTTTCGTTTGCGCCACGGGGACATCGGCCCGAAACCACGCTTCAAACATTCAGAATGGTTTGCCAGTATGAATGATGAGTATTACTACTTTATACTGTAACAAAATGATATACTAAACAGTGAAGAATATAAAAGAACTTACCTCAGGCACAGATGACCATCAGAAAGAAGTACTTTGAAGATTTCTTTGCCGAGTTGACTTGCGCCTCGCATGTATCTCGTGTGATACACGGACATCGGAAAGGGACATCACGCCTATAAGGTGCAATTTCTCACTTCCTGTACAGTTCTCTGCGTACTACGTCACTGATATTGGTTTATGTTTACACACTTTACTCCCCCACCGCCACGGAAACTCGAAGCGCTTTCGTTCGTTCAAAATTCAAATACGAAGTTTCGGTGTTATGTGTGATCCATTTAGGACAGCGTGAAAAGATTTTTCTTTTTCTTTCAAATGAAATAAGTATTTTGATGTAATTTCGGTAATGTTGAAGAATAGTATACGAAATTCCAGGGGGCTGTTTGCATGCACTTTTTCGGGTGTTTTCGGTTCTGCTCGATGCAAAGAGACGTAAGACACCCTCACCTGCTCACTTTGACCTGTCCTGCCCCACATGTGGGTGCAGATAATTTATTTCATTTCACAAGTAGGGATATGCATGCACATCAAATGCGCCATTTTGGTTGCTGATCACATGCGCACAACGTCATCACTACTGGTTTTGTTTGCTTCTGCTCTGCTCTGTCTCACACGTGGTTGAGCGCCATGCGGTTACTATTTACAGACAAGAACCCCAGTAGTGATGACGTTGTGCGCATGTGATCAGCAACCAAAATGGCGCATTTGATGTGCATGCATTTATATCCCTACTTGTGAAATGAAATAAATTATCTGCACCCACATGTGGGGCAGGACAGGTCAAAGTGAGCAGGTGAGGGTGTCTTACGTCTCTTTGCATCGAGCAGAACCGAAAACACCAGAAAAAAGTGCGTGCAAATAGCCCCCAGAATTTCGTATACTATTCTTCAACATTACCGTAATTTCTTATGTATGTGCCTTTGTAAACTGTTAGTTGCAAATAGTGCTGGAAAAAACATTGTGGCAATCGCGAGTGACGAACTTTTGTTGAGCGATTTTTTTGTGGACTTGGGATATCACGCGTGTCGCACATAACGCTAAGTTTGGCGTTCTCAAATAGGCACTTTTTGTTAAAACACTTTACTTTAAGTTTCATGCATTGATTTTACGATACTCGAACACAGTTTCTGTGAAATACAAACTGCCCTCAGCACGTCTGGAAGGCTCCACACGAATTCAAAGTAGGTAGGTGTCAGCGTTCCCATTTTCAGTCGCCATTTTTTGGCTCTCTAGCAATTTTTTTCCCTTTTAATTGTATAGAAAAAGAAAATTGGCAAACCAAATTTTATACATTTGATAGTATAGACATTTTCTTCAGCAGTGCACTAAATTTTATGAAACAACCATTTCACAGCTTTTAAATTTAATGGAAATCACTTTTATGACCGACCCCCTAATTGTCAACAGTACTGAAGAACTACTCATTTACAAGCTCTAGTTTGCTTTCCAGTGCAAAACACAGAGTCCACAAATTGTATTGAATTATATGCCAAAGGGGTTTTATCAGATGTGTTTTACAAACTTAAATTTTTTTTTTTTTTTTTAATTATTACTTTATCAGATTTCATCCAGATAGATGACATGAGTGTATCATACTAAATATGAAAGTCATGATTTTTTTTGGTTATTTTTGGACATGGAGAAATTAGGGAAAAAAAAAAAAGTTGTCAAGTTTACATGCACACTGCAAGACTATAGTAAGCCATAGAGATCATTTCTGCTTTTTATTCTTTATCAACATTCAAACAAGTACACAAATTTATTTACTTATCAATTGTAATTTCAAAGTAAAGTGACTGCAGGCAGAAATTGAAACAAATTTTAAAAGGTTATAGTGACGCTGCTGGTTAACATAAACAAATTACAAGACAAAACATGTTTCTACCTCTTAGGTCTTCTTCGGGCCAGATAAACAACATTTAGGACAATGGAAATGAAGCTGGAGCAATCACTTCTCATATTTGGCACTTTCAATGCGTTCAAGGCAGACCTGTTTACCCGCACGATTTTGACGTATTTTGTACATTTTCGGTGAAAATGCTATGAACATGACGGCCGGGAAAAAATAAGTGGAAAAAAAATCTGGAGACGAAGTTCTCTAGCAGAAGTTGTTCTTGCAGTGTATAAGTATAACCATCATGTTTGAGCAGTATAACCAAAGAGTGAAATCTGAAGCAATCTCATGCGGACATACTTGCGTTTGGATGATGTTGGAACAACAGCAGGGACTCCCTGCTTTTACAAAAGCGCACAAATTTGAAACTTGTGTTTACACATTTTTCGGAAAATATACTCATTTTTAATAGAGAAATAGACCAGTAGTAGCTTTAGGGTAAAGTGGTCAATGCGCATCTTTAGCTGAAGTTGAGAAGATAAGTGATTGCTCATTCTTGGTTTTATTGTCCTAGACGAGTAAATCTTCTCACACTGGGCGCAAGATGGGTGTTCATCATCTTGCGCCAAATTGAAGGAGATGAGTGATTGCTCGTTCTTTGTTTCTTTGCCCCAAATGTTGTTTGTCTTGGCTGTGTGATAACTTTGCTGCATTTGGCGAGGTAGGAACCGCTCAAGGAAAGATTATCCCAGTTCTATATCACTGTTTAGGATCAGAGATAACGTTGAGGACATCAGTAACCCAAAAATGTCTCCATTTTAAAAAGGGGATACAAGAAATGGAGGGGGCTCAGAGATTCTAACAGGAGCATGTCAAATATCCAGTCCTATTCAACATTTTATTTTCCCGGACGATTTGCTAATGGAACAAGTTACTCCTAGCCTCACAGATTGTCATATCCTAGACTTCTTCGTGGACAGCTACAGAGTTAAAGGTCTACTTTAGAGGTTTTCGATAATTGGTCAGCTTATGCAGAAATATGAAATGTTTGATAAATTGGTAAAATAAACATCCGATTCGCTCCCGATCACACGAAATCGATCCGCGAAAGTGGGCATTTTCACCTGTAATCAAGAAAACGGGAGGTAATCAACTAAATCTTGGCATGGCTTAACTGCTCTTGGATGTGACGTCACATGATGGACAGTGACGGCGACAGAAAGCGATTCTGATGGTTCTTGCGCATCTCGCTCGGTATTTAATTTATCATGTAAAAGCAGTGACTATGATTGCGACAGCCAATGTGACTCTGGGGATGTTTCTGCAAGGCCTGTACCTTATCAGTTTGAACGCTAAGTTCTTTTTACCACGTCAGTTCAGTTCCAGCTGGACGCCCGAACACAGCATTCCGAAGGCGTACGGACTTTACCGAAGTCTCGAAGGAGGCTACCGACTAACTTCTTGATGCGATCACGCGTGGACTGCGAGCGGAGATTCTCCTTCTTCAAGCCTTAACGTGTTCATTCAATTTAACAAGTGTGATCTGTCCATAGATAAGAACAGAATAAACGTGCGACTATCGTACTCATCTGTACGAGCTTACCACTCCGCCTTCAAAGTATACGCGCACAATGCAGACGAAGTTTTTGATCCACTCGAACGCGCTCGGCAATTGTCGGAATAGCTCGTTTCCGCGGTCCAGCTGGAACTGACGTGGTAGAAAGAACTTTAGCTGCCCGGCATGGTTGCACGAACCGAATCCACTTCTTTCGAGTATCTGCATCAGATGGAAATGTGTGCAAAGAATATCCGTCTCCTGCTGAGCGGCTGCACTCGCCTACAGCACAATATCTGCCACCCCCTCGTGACTTTTTAGGCTGTAGGGGTTCGCAACTTGTGTTGATTTCACTTGGCGTTGGCTTGTTGTGTAGGTCGCGGCTGACGGCCAGTCCATCAAGTGACGTCACGGTTTTCGGTCTACCGCGCGGGGTTTGAACAGGTGTGCAAAAGTCGTTTTTTATCTATTAAATTCTTTCGGCGATTTTATTTAAAAAATGAATACCATACCGTAGTTATATGACATGTAGACCTGTTTTTAACAAATTATCAAAAATCTCTAAAGTAGACCTTTAATTCTTTCCAGCCAAGCGCGGCGCACAGCGCCCATTCCCTGGTGCCGTGCGCCGCGCATAGCGCCCATTCCCTGCCGACTCACAGATTTGGCCACTTTTTAATTTATTTTTACGGTAGCTCTACAACAACTGACGGTCTTGTGTTAGGTGTCACAGGAAAGAACAAACACTCAACTCCAATCATCACCAGATCCACTTTGTAATACGATTTCAAGCACTTCATTGCACGAGAAATTGTTACCACCCATTTGCCTGACCGAGATTTTTTCTGACACAGGAAACGTGCCGCGCGCAGCGTGTTCGTGCTGTCAGTTCTTTGTTCCAAAGCTCGTGGGGTCAGCCAAGTTCACAATAGGCCACTGAAAGTATGGTCGACAACTCGTTCCAACATCCTAAGACTAGTTACAGAGGTTATTTCCCTTGGACCATTTCATGGAAAGTGTAGGAATTTTTTATGTTCCCGTCGTCTGATTGTGGACGACACGGCAGACTGTGAGCTGTCTTTCCGTCATCCGGACTTGGACGACTCGGCTCAAGGGAGAGAAATCCTGTCGTCCACTATTGGACGACTCGGCTGGTAAAGGTTAAGGATGGTACACCAATTCAGTTCCTCATTAGTAGATCACAAGGGACCCAGGACCATACATTGCTTTAAATTAACCTTTTATTATCATTTTCTGAGCGTTCTGGCCATTCATCATTGAAATACAGGCGGCTCAGGACTCCAGATGCTGGACTCAGCATGCATTAGAACCCAGTCCAAGAGAGGGAAAAAAAAATTGATGTAACTGTTAAAGGGGATATCCATTCATAAGGCAACTTGGTGTGTATGGTCAGATATGAAATACGTCAATACTTGCTGTTAACAAATCGACTTGAAATACACATTTATGAAATCAGAGTTTTGAAAAAAAATCTTACAACAAATGTTAATGGAGACTGCTTTGTGTGAGACACTGACATAGAACTAACTGCCATGTAAACATATGGCTTAGCCTGCATGTATAAAATTGGGAACATGCGCTTATTCCACACACTAATCTTCATACTAGATACAACATTCTTCAGTATTTTTGTAAACAGGGAGAGGAGATCATCTATTGTTGCCGTCTTAAAATTGTCAGCAGTGGGTGTACTGACTGAATCAAACAGAGGGTACTGGTGGCCGCCTCTACATTTGTTTTAGCTGCTGCAATTGTGTGGGTGTGCGTGCGTGAAAACTACTGTAGGACCAACACTTTGACACGAGACAGCATGTGCATGGGCTCACGAGCAGAGAAGGGATACAGCTTTTTCCTGATGTGCCATCGGCTTATTCTGGTTATTGCAGTGCAGTAGGACAAACAGACCTTACCTTTGATTTAGAAAATAGTGTAGTCACAGTGATGCACAGAATCATATTTTTTTGCATCTGCGTTAAACTCTGTGTTCTATTTATGCACATGTGTGTTCCTGGGAACGCTGCACACTTGCTGAAAATGAACAAATTCAAGCTGAAATTCAGCATTGTTCCTGATCACATCAGACATGAATTTAACTCTTTGTCCTGCATACCCCTGCAGAGCCAGTTTTTCCTTGTGCTTAGATATTGTGCATGGTCATGCTACCATTGTCTACATGCCAATTTAAGCAGCGTCTTTTTTTTTGTTTGTGGTTTATGCATCTGACTTAATTTGATTGTTTAAGTTGACATTTTTAATAGATTTACATCTTCATACTAAATACAACATTCTTCAATATTTTTGTAAACAGGGAGAGGAGGTCATCTATTGTTGCTGTCTTAAAATTGTCAGCAGTGGGTGTACTGACTGAATCAGACAGAGGGTACTGGTGGCCTCTACTTTTGTTTTAGCTGCTGCAATTGTGTGGGTGTGCGTGCGTGAAAACTACTGTAGGATTTACATCTAACACCTAAAATTACTTCTAAACAAATTCATGAAAAGTTATCTGTGTCTGAGTCCAATGGCTGCAAGTGTAAAAGATGTGCTTCAACTTGGTATTTTTAGTGGGCAGATTTTACATCTGACACTAAGATTACGTCTAAACAAAACCATGAAAAGTGATCTGTCTTTGTGTCCAATGGCTGCAAGTGTAAAAGATGTGCTTCAACTTGGCATTTTTAGTGAACAGATTTTACATCTGACACTAAAATTACTTCTAAACAAAGTCATGAAAAGTTATCTGTCTTCGTGCCCAATGGCTGCAAGTGTAAAAGATGTGCTTCAACTTGGCATTTTTAGTGGACAGATTTTACATCTGATACTAAAATACTAAAATTACGTCTAAACAAAGTCATGAAAAGTTACCTGTCTCTGAGTCCAATGGCTGCAAGTTTAAAAGATGTGCTTCAACTTGGCATTTTTAGTAGACAGATTTTACATCTGACACTAAAATTACGTCTAAACAAAGCCATGAAAAGTGATCTGTCTTTGTGTCCAATGGCTACAAGTGTAAAAGATGTGCTTCAACTTTTCACATGTTTTGCATGTCTCGGTTTCACTGACATTGCTTTACATATTTTAAGATGCAAGAACACTTGTGGGTTGGAAAAAAGGATAAGACGAAAGAAAATGTTTGTGGGTAGAAAGGAAAGAATCTTTCTTTAATTGTTGTTTACTTTGTTGGTTGAAGCAACTGACAGCTTTGTGCTGCGGCATCTTTTGGCTTGGCTTGACCACAGTTGACACAAACCAATATTATGACATCAAATTTAGCAGGGAGTTTATTTTAAACCGTGCTGGAGAGGGCAGCATAGCTGAGCTCTTGTGGTTGATATTAGTGCAGTGTAAGTCATTTAGATAACAGAAAATATATGAAAAGCACATGCGCACGCACACATACCCCCCCCCTCCCCACACACACACATGCAAGCGCACACACACACACACACACGCACACACACATACACACACACACGCACACACACACACACACACACACACACACACACACACATGCACACACACACACACAATTTCTGTGCAATTTCATCTTTTTTGACTTGATGTCACCCTAAAGTTTCCACTTTTGATTGCGTTTGAAATAGTATGTTCAAAAAGCGCAGGTCTGATCTGATATCAAGACGTAATTACATACTTTAGACAAGTTTTTGCTCGTCTTCTTTTTTTTTCTGTCTTGTACTTTTTATTCTTGAAAATCAAGTTAATCAAAACGTTGGAAATGATAACATTAACAATTGTCCATTTGCTTTGAGAAATGTGTAGTAGACTGCTGCTTTTACCCCAGGTTTAAAATGGGGTTGGAATCTGGTTATTGACCCAGTAATTTGTATATAAAGTGATTGATGCTGTTTGTGATGTGATCAGTGTGACCTTTGGCAATGCTTGGTGTTGTTCCTTAACCAGTGTCAAGGTATTGTAATCGAGAATTTGATGATGAGAAGATTCTGATACAGCACCAGAAAGCTAAACATTTTAAATGTCACATTTGTCACAAGAAGCTGTATACAGGGCCAGGACTTTCCATCCATTGCATGCAGGTAATAATTCAAACTGGTTTCCGGAGTTTTTGATTTATTCATATGTCTTGTTGAATAATTAGTTGTGCATTGTTAAAACTATTATTAAGCATTATTATTATTAAGCAGAAGAGTTTTTTGGGTTTTTTTTTACAATTGCTCGGCCAATTCTAAATGTTGTTGCTGACCCTAAGCTATATTTCTCTGGTAATTCGAAAAAAAAAAGAGCTAAGTCTAAGTAAGCTTTCTTTAAAGTGTTTAAAAGAAAAAGGTGAGGGGGAGGAAACAGTATGACCAACTCCACACTATAATTTTTATACCCACCCCTACGCTCGTCACACAGATAAGCAAGAGGGCTGGATTTTGTCCCTTTTTACTAATTTTCAGAGTAGTTTTGGAGGACGAGACTTTCTGCTGATTTTTTTTTTTCAAATTGCCCTAAGTTTAAAACTTCCTTTATTTACAGTACAAAACAGGCACTTTTTTTTTTTTTAATGATCTCTTCATTAAACTTACTCGCTATTAAGTTAAATAAAATTAAGACAAATGAACACAAATTAATATAGGTCAAGAAACACAAAGATGAACAAGCAGTTGTAAAATGTTTGATATACATTTGGAGTCATGTACTGTGCAAACAGATTAACTACAGCCAGTTTGCTTACTCTGTTTGAACTGAACTTCGCAGCTAACCAAAAATAATTACTGTGACCATTACGAGGTGTCTGGTCTGTAACAGTTTTGGCTTCCTTTCCCTCATTCCTTGGCCAAAGTGGATAGGAATACATATGGCAGATTTTTTTTCCTTTGTCTCGGTATCCACTTTGCAGTTTATCGCCCTTCTTGTGCTATCTGTTGTTTTGTGGGCTAAACATACTCCTTACCTTAATACTTATGGGCTTTGAGTCCCCCCCCCCCCCTTTTCCATCTTGGATTCATTTGGATTTTGATTCTTTTTGTCTGACTCCCACATTTTTCCTTTTTTTGTTTGCTTGCTTGGCTTTTTAATGTTTTATTTTGGTCTTGCCTTGTTCACCAAAAATGTTAAAAGGAAATGGCGAGAGCAAAGGCCATTCATATCATGAGTTCCCTGAACCCTCCTCTTCAGAAAAATGGCCTAATCAAGAAGGTAGATTGCTGGGAGGTTGGCAAGAAATGCAGAAACTCCATACATGCAGGAAGAAAGGGAAGAGGCCTGTAATAAGACATACATAGGGTTGTCCCATCCTTATGTTATCAGGAAATGGTGGAGAAGAAAATACCAAGTTTGAGAGTAATGGTGGTGAGGATGGGCATGATCTGACACCGATTGAAGGCAACATCAGTCCAGCTACTGAGGATGACAATGTTTCCCCAACCACCATGTATTGTGAAGAAAGGTGGAATAGGATGTTCTTCCCGTCTTTCTCACACTCCTAGAAGTCAGATGCTTTCCCAACTTGGCAGGAGAATTCTTGCATTTTTTTAAATAACTGCGGTGATTATTTAGATTCTTAAGTCTAATATTAGTGGTAGAAAAGGTTACCTTACCTTACAATTAAAGACAATAATTAGATTGTTACTCATCACCCGATGTGGCCCTTTGCGGTCGGCTGGGCTATAAGCAACATTATCTTATCTTATCTTACCTGTTATTTAGTTGTTTTCTTTGTTAACTATATTTAGGCTAAATGCAGGGGATCACTTAATCATAGTTCTTCTTCCTAAAATACTGGTTCACTCAAAAACGAGTAGGTCACCAGCGCGCATGTTAAAAAGTAAAATAAAATAACATAAAACAGTACGACTCAGACTGTTGGCCCCTGGAGCAAATTTGGCAACAAGGGGTCGCACTCGATATTCAAGAAGTTAAAAGCAATGGCCAAATTCAGGCCCAGGTAATAGTAAAATATCTGGGGAAGTAAAAATAGAAAATCGTCAATATGCAGATCTCAAAACTGTCGAATCAATTTGTTTTTTTAAATGAGATTGCATTTGTGGCAATCTTGATGGCACCCGGCAGTGAGTTCCACAGCCGTACAGAACTGGAATAAAAGAATGTAAGTGGCTGTCAATATTTGATGCAGGTATGGTATAACATTGACCGCCACTCTGGTGCTACTTTTATTCAATACTAGTTGTTCCATTGGAATATCAATTACTTTAGCTCTGCCTTTGAAGAAGATGTTAAGTTTGATAAAAGCTCTTCTCTCTTCTAAGGGTTTCCATTCTAATTTCCTCATGTTCTTCCTAGTATTCCCCTTTTCTCTGATGTGGTTCCCTGTTACGAACCGTGCTGCTCTCTTCTGAATCTTTTCGAGGTTATCAATGTCCTTTAGATGGTAAGGATCCCAAACTGAGCAACCATATTCCAGTACTGGTCTAACCAGTGTTTTGTAGCAGTCGTCTTTAACCTTTTGGGGGCAGTCATTGATATTCCTGTATAAGAAGCTAAGATGTTATTTGCTTTCTTACATACTAAATTGTAATGTTCTTTCCATTTGAGACGACTATCTATAATCACGCCTAAATATTTTGCAGCATTAGTTTCTTTAAGAATAGTATTATGGATAGAATAATCTGATCTAATTGGTGAGCGTTTGTTACATATACGCAACACTTGGCACTTTTGGGGATGAAATTCCATTTTCCAAGTTCTTTCCCACTCTTGTAAAGCGTTTAGATCTTCTTGTAGAATGCGTGTATCATTCTTGCTTAATGCTGTATTATTCATTATGTCTGTTACAGGTTCACAAAGACAAAGTTGACAAAGTGCCAAACTCCATACCTGGTAGAAACAACATTGAAATAGAAATTTATGGAATGGAAGGAATACCTGAAGATGATCTCAAGGACCATGAACGCAATAAAAATAAGAAAGGTAATTAAAAACTTTTATTTCCTGTCCTTACAGACTGACATGAATCATGAATGTTTTGCAGGCAAAATAGAACATACTTCAAGATCTTCATTTAGTGTTTGAATTCATTTCACTTGAGGGTTCAGTAGCTTTGGCTTTTTCTTTCATGGGACATAAAAATATTATGTGCACCCTTGCTGATTCAGCATTATTGGAGACGGACAAAATGGGAACGTGACAGGAGGAAAACTTTTTAAACATTTTTTATGTGTGATGTGAGCATGCAGCATGGTCATTTCGGAAGTTCAGTGCACCAACTTTTTTTCAGTTTCATTATTATTTCATCAGATCTGTTAACAGATTGATTTTTCTTTTCTCCTTTTTCAGTTGGAAGTCGCTTTATATTCCAGTGGTTTGAAGTTGCTTTATTTGTGCTGAAAGTTTAGATTAAATACTCGTCACTTGAAAGCATGTGTTCTGTAGAATGCTGAAATTTAGTGGAAACAGATTGCACAGATAATTATAACGCACAAATGTGCGTCTGACGCATTAAATTCCATCTGATGCAGAAATCAAGCTAGTTCATCACTGACATGTTCGTTTTAGGGGCACTGCATTTCGTTATTTAGTTCCATTTTCCTCCCATGGTAAAACAGTTACATACTGAAATTGATGCTGTTGGTGACAACTGTTTTCCTAGAAAACACACAGACACAAGACGTGGAACAAAAATTTCTTTAAAATTGGAAGCTCTGTACTTTGCCTGAGTTAGCACATACATACTGCAACAATACTGCAACAATAAAAGAACTGTACATACACTCATTAACATTTATTCAATACTGGCATTGCTTTTTCATGAACTGGAACAAAGACTGGTAGCCTTGATATGGTTGATTTGAAATCCAACCACTGAAAATCTATTTTTAGAGAATTTGATGAGTCTCTGAAGTTTGGACGATAAATTGCATAATCAGCAATTATCCCACCATGATTCTTTAAATCAAAACGTTTATAATTTCTGCGTCTCGGAAAAAGAAAAAGTATTGAGGAATGTATACTCAGTGTAACGTGATATGTAATGGTACTTGTTTCAGATGAGGTAAAAGGAGCTGAATCACCAGATGAGGAAGACAGCTCATCTCAGTCCAGTTTCATAAACAGTGCACCCCCAGGTCCAATGGGAGCCATGGCTTTCCCCACTCCTGGGGCGATGCCTCCAATGCCCCCTGGCCCAATGATGGGTCCCATGGGTAATATGGGGCCAATGGGACCAATGGGTCCAATGAATAATATGGGAAACATGGGTCCAATGGGCCCAATGGGCCCTATGGGAAACATGGGGTAAGTCTGAAAAAAAAAGAAGGAAAAAAGTGAGAATAACGTCATCTAAAAAAAACACGAAGTGTTAAGTATGGGATACGACTGTGTGCTGACAAAATGTGTTGTGCAGAAGGTTTTTTTTTTTTTTTCTATTAAATAATGGTAGCGTGCTCTGGCTAAATCACCAAGTAAATACAAAATATAAAGAAAGGTTCAATTCACTCTTTGTAGATCAATTTTTAAGAAAATCAGATTACATGTTAAATTCTTTTTGCCCCTTGCTCTCTTGTCTGATTTTTGTTTTGCATTTTTGTCAGCTGAGTTTAAAAATCAGAAGAAAAAAAAAAGCTGCTTGGTTTTATGGTTGTCTGAATTGCTCTGTGTGTGTGTGTGTGTATACATACACACAAAGTATTCATTTCCAGTTGACTGTCAAGGACACCTTAAAAAAAAAAGAAAAAAAAAAGGGAAGGCTACAGGGGTCTTCAGTTTTGATATTCTTGGCTTTTATGTATTTTAGATATTTACTCTGATCTGTTAAGGTTACATTTTTGTCCCCTTTTTCCTTGTGTCTCTCTTAGTTTCAGTGTTCCCAATGTACTTTCCAATATTTTCCAGGGAATTCTACATGTGGAGTCTAACACGTTTTTATTAGTTTGTATGGATATTCTTTCAGGATGCCCCCAATGCCACCTCAGCCAATGATGCCTCCAGCCAACCAGAACATGAATATGAGCCAGGGTGGTCCAGGGCCAGGAGGTCCAGGTCCTGGACCATCAAAGCCTCTTTTTCCAGCAGCAGCACAGGTGACTTTAACTTTTTGAGTGCTTAGGAGTATTATAAACTTTTACAGGAAATGTTGCGCATTCATTGTAGAGAGTAATTCTTTTTCGTTCTTCTTTATGTAATGTTTTGTATTTCATTTTTTCTTCCTTAACTTTTTTTTACTGTCCCATTTTGTGTGTCACCTCGGTGCGGACATGCCGCTCATACACACACACACACACACTCTCTCTCTCTCTCTCTCTCTCTCTCTCTCTCTCTCTCTCTCCGCCGCAGCCCCGGTGTCGGCAATCCACAGGGAGCAGTCAGTGTCAAGGTGTCTGGAGGCAGTCTACTGGTGGAGACACTGCACTGCTGCTGAATCACTTCAGTGGTGTTCAGTGGTTCCTGTTCTGAGCCAGCATATGCAGGACACCACTAGTAGACCCCCTGCTGATGACAATAATAGCTTAATTACGGAGCTGCTGTGAGTGAGCTCTCCTCCCTGGAGAGCGCTACCCCCTTGGACTTGCCGATACCATCGACTCAGCCAGAATCAAACCAAGGCCACAGACTTAGAGAGGAGATGGAAACCGAGGTCATAATGAGAGCAGGGAATGAAGGGCCACAAAATTTTAGATTTTTTTTATGCCGATCGATGAAAATGAGGATGATGATGTTACAGAATTCCATTCCAGTCTGAGATTGCGTGACAGGTTTGTACTCTATGCTTACTTTCCCAAAATATTCTAGCGTCAGCCAAGCCAGAGATGTACAGACGCCTGCAGTGTTGGTAAGAAAATTTGAGCAACAGTCTCAGAGACGCATCCATTTAGTGGATGAAACTTGACAGATTTCCCAGTCTTCCCAACTGAGCCTGTAGCAAACTCAAATCTGGGTAGGAGCTGGTTGGGGCAGAAAAATCCTATATGGCTCTGATTTGAATCGAACCCATGACCTCCCAGCGGGGAATCTGCGATGATAACCACTTCTCCATGGCGGCTGGTCGTTTTCCTTAATTATTATTTGATGTCAGAAATTTAGAGAGTGCATCAGCAAGGACAGGAATTGAAAAGTTATCTCACTGGACTTAACTATTTCAGTACCGTTTGTTTTTAATGTCGGCATTATGAACTTGACAGGGCACTGTTTGTTCTTCATGTCAGCATTATGAACTTGCAGACCTGTTTACCCTTATGATTTTGCCACAATTTTTATGGGAAAAATCGAAATTACGGGAATTACGGCCCCCTCCCCAAATTATGGGAAAAAAATCAAAGAAAGATGATTGTTAAACATGAAGTTTCGTCAGCTATCTTTTCGGTCAAAAGCAGTAAGAAGATATTTCCCAGCGTGCCTTGCGTCTTTTTCCTTGTCAAAGATGGCGACGAAGCAGTGTTGCGTCCCAACGGCCGGCTCTTCTAAATCTTCGAAAGTTACGAAAGTATTGTGATTATGAAGACTGCATGTTTTTTTTAATTTTGCTTTTTCAAATTACAGGTTTTTGTCTGAGAATGAGATATTACAGGTACATGAATTTGGGGTAAACGGGTCTGAACTTGACATAAATTCCTCAATCATTAACCTTCTTGACGAGCATGCACCCACTAGCGCCCGACCGGAAATCACACTGCCAAAAGGCTGAGCGCCTGGCGGTGCCCGGTAAAACATGTGGCAACAGTGGGCGCCGCCATGTTTCTCGTAGAAAACGAAGTCTCACGAGAACGTGACTTCCTTCTTCCTGTAGCCATTCACTTCCGTTTGCAAAAAACCACGAGTCGATATGTGCCGTAGTTCTCGAGTTATGAATTTTTAAAGTTTTGTTGTTTTCACCATGGCTAACCTTGATTTCTGCCGTTCTGTAATGAGATTTAGTAATGAAGATGCTGTGATTTGTGGGATTTACGGCATAAGACTTTGTGAAAGTGCTGGGTGATGAAGTTTACAGTGACCTAGATTTCGACTGGGATGAGGTTCCAGATATGATAAACAATGATTGGGAAGAAAGTTCTGAAGAAGAAGAATTTTTTCTTCGCGAGTAAATGGCTCATGTGACATTCTTCAAACTTATGATATAGCAACATATATATTCATAGGAATTTTTAAAATGATTTTCATTTCATTATTTCCTTTCCTCTCTTTGAAATTTTTAAATGGGTAACCATGTTCAAATTACGGAGTTACTTATCTTGCCGATGGTTTTCGGCGTAACTAATTTCAGCTAAGTGCATACTGAAGAGGGTTAACGTAGTTTCAGACAGTATTGACTGTAGTTGCAGGTCTCATTCTTACAAAGAAATCCAAAAAAAGAAAAAAGAGAAAATCTGAAAGTGGGTGTTTCTCTTTTGAATGTAATTTGTTTATGAACAAGTGTTCATCAAACTTTGGTATAATGATAAGAAAAAAATCATTCTTTATGGTTAAACTTTGGTATAACGCTAAGAAAAAAATCATTATGTATGGTTAGAGTTGTGTTTGGACCATTTACTACCTTATGAATATTTTTTTAAAATTATTTTATTGTAATTTTGTGCAACATAAAGTAAATCGATAAAACAGTTAACCCCTTCCCTGCCACAGTATAAGTGCTTTTCTGTATTGCTGTGTGCCGGGGCCAAATTTTGCTTTTTGCAGTAGGTTCACTCATCTGTTCACTACTCATTCATTTATTGAGATATCTCTTAGATTTTTTGCATGTTTTTTTCTTATACCCTGTGCTATGATGTGGTGTCATAATAATTTGATTTGGCTGGTCATAAGTATGATAAAAATCAAAATAATCAACCATTTTTATAATAAATTGACACTTTTTCTGCATACGCACACACATTGCAGCACATCAAACCAAAGAGAAAAGTGAAAAAAACTGGTGATTTTATTGACTGAACATTATACAAACATCTGGTATTCATATTACTGCCAGCAAATGTTTTTCTGTGTGGTAACACATGCATAATTAGGGGTACCCCAATCCCAGGGTAAAGGGACAGAATTTTGCTTTAGTGGTAGGTTCACTAATCTGTTCAATACTCATTCATTTATGGAGATATGTCTTAGATTTTTTGCATGATTCTTTCTTAGTGCCTGGTCTATAATGAGATCTCATAATATTTTGATTCTGTTGCCAAATAGTTTGGTAAAAAGTATTATGATAAACCTTTTTGAAATAAAATAATTGTTTTTGAACATACACGCACACATTGAAACACATCAAACCACACAAAACAATGAAAAAAATGGGTGTTTGTATTGGCTGAGCATCATACAAACATCTGGTATTGATATCATTCCAATCAAATGTTCTTTATGTGGTAATACATGCATCACTGGGGTTACCCCAATTCAGGAGTAAAGGGACAGAATTTTGATTTTGTGGTAGGTTCACGTATCTGTTCACTACTCATTCATTTATTGAGATATCTGTTAGTTTGCAGTTGTCCTCCTAATAGCATGAGGTATTATGTGGTATCATAATATTTTGATTTTGGTGGCACTAGTATAGTAAAAAGTAACACAATCAACATGTTTTTGTTATAAAATGACAGTGTTCGAGCACACACATACACACTGCAACACATCAAACCACACAACACATACAAAAAATTGGTGTGAGTATTGCCTGAACATCATACAAACATCTGGTATTGATATCATTGCCAGCAAATCATCTTCTGTGTGGTAATATATACATCTTTGGGGGTACCCCAATCCCAGGGTAAAGGGACAGAATTCTGCTTTTGACAGTAGGTTCACTCATCTGTTCACTACTCATTCATTTATTGAGATATCTATTAGATTGTTTGCATGTTTTCCCCTTATACCTTGTGGCATGATGTGATGTCATTACATTTTGATTTTGTTGATAAGTAATATGGCAAAAAGTAACATAACCAACTTTTTTAGTAATGAAATGACTGTTTTTGGGCACACACACATACATTGCAGCTCATCAAACCATACAAAACATGGAAAAAATTGGTGTTAGTATTGATTGGACATCATACAAACATCTGGTATTGGTATCATTGCCAGCAAATCATCTTCTGTGTGGTAATACATCTTTGGGGGTACCCCAATCCCAGGGTAAAGGGACAGAATTCTGCTTTTGACAGTAGGTTCACTCATCTGTTCACTACTCATTTATTGAGATATCTCTTAGATTGTTTGCATGTTTTCCCCTTATGCCTTGTGGCATGATGTGATGTCATTACATTTTGATTTTGTTGATAAGTAATATGGCAAAAAGTAACATAACCAACTTTTTTAGTAATGAAATGACTGTTTTGGGGCACACACACATACATTGCAGCTCATCAAACCATACAAAACTTTGAAAAAAATGATGTTAGAATTGACTGAACATAATATAAACATCTGGCATTGATATGAATGCCAGCAAAGTCTGTTCTGTGTGATAATACATACATATATCATTGTAGGTACCATAATCCAGACATAAAGGGACCAAATTTTGCCTTTTGCAGTAGGTTTACTAATGTGATCACTACTGACTCGTTTACTCAGACAAGTCTTACATCTTTTGCATGTTTTTTTCTTGCATCTTTGGCTATAACCTGATGTACTAATAATCAGATTTTGTTAGTAAACAGTAAAATTTGATGAAATCAAATCTTATGACAGTTTCAAAAGAAAAACAGTCATATTGCTGTATATAAAACCACACAAAACACTAGAAAAACTGATGTTAGTGTTCACTGGATGCGAGGAGAAACATCTGGTACTCACTCAGTACATGTCTGTACACTAATCCAGTACTTCTTTCTGTACATCTCGCAGGTTTCTGGGGTTGTTCTTGGGTTGAGCAGCCTCACTAATATAACCCAGTCTGATTATTTCCACCAGTTGAACAGTTTCAGAAGAAACACCACCATGAAGATGAAAAAAAAAGAAAAACACACAGGCACTCAAGAATATAAAAACACAGAGATAAAAGCACGCACTGACTAACTGAAGAAGATCTATGAAAAAAAATGCACTGCAAAACTAAGCTGTGCTACAGGATCCACACTACTCCCAGTGGTTGAACTTAGTGTGATAATCCATGTAGCACTGTGGATAGCACAGTGCAGGCTTGGAGGGACAGGAGGGGCAGTGGGACCGCACATCACGCCTGATCTTCAGCTTCTTAGTGCAGACCCTGCAGGCCCTCTGTGGTGCTGCCTTGTTGGGTGTTGGTGGGATGGGGAACATGAAATGCCTCTCCATCAGCCTCACTTCATCGTTTGACCGGTAGCAGAGGTATAACTTGATCACGAACCTGACACGCTTGAGGGGGATGTATTGGCGAAATATAAGCCTACCCTTCCAAAGGAGTAGGCTTTCATCCACACACACCACTCACCGTGGCTCATACACCTCCTGAAATCTTTCATGGAGGTGGTCCAGTACTGGGCGGATCTTGTACAGCCGGTCATACTGGGGATGGTCTGGTGGTGGCATCGCAGAGTTGTGAAAGTGGATAAATTGTAGGATGATCTGAAATAGGATTGAAAACATTTGATCAGTGTGTGTAAACAAGCAAACACACACACACACACACACACACACACACACACACACACACACACACACACACACACACACACGCACACACACCAGAAACAATCAAGTACACATACAAACATTTGTACACACACACACACACACACACACACACCACACACACACACACGCACACACACCAAAACAATCAAGTACACATACAAACATTTGTACACACACACACACACACACAACACACACACACACACATCATAAACAATGACACACAAATACACCACATAGAAGTATACACACATACACACCACATAGAAGCACACACATACACACACACACACCATAAACAATGACACACAAATACACCACATAGAAGCATACACACATACACACCACATAGAAGCACACACACACACACACACACACACACACACACACACACACACACACACACACACACACACACCACAGAAGCACACACACACACACACACACACACACAAAACAGAAGTGCACACAACACATTACAGAGAAGCACACACACAACACACACACACACAGACACACACACACACACACACACACACACACACACACACACACACACACACACTCATCCTCATCTATTGTAATGCTAAAAGAAAGACTTCACATAGAAAGGAGTTGGAGAGGGAGGGTGGAAGGAAATTTATGAGAACAAGTAACAGAGAGAGAGACTCAGAGAGAGTAAAGAAACTTACTTGAAATCTGTTTCTTGTCATTACTGAGCTGAAGACTGGAATGCGGTACAGCACCTTCTTCGACCAGTACAGCTCAATTGCAGGCAGTCGCACGATTCCCATCAGTTCCCACAGATTTGCATTGGAATACTGGAGCAAGATTGTCGAGCTCCACGCCCTCTGCCACGCCCCCTTATTTGATGCTGTCCAGTGCCTCTAGGTCTTCCCCTGCCCTACCACGACCTCTCATGACAGTAGGGGGTGCTGTGCTGGTGCTGGGAATCGGCTCTGGTTCTGATTCTTGGTCGGAATCATGGCCGTATCGCTCTTGACCAAACATCACGTGGGTCGAAGTCCGGGCCTTCTTCTTCGTGACCACCACGAGTTCCGACAAAAGTGGATGGTGCTGGTTACCGTCCGTCTCTCCCTCATCACTATCACAGACATGCCTACCGTACCGGAAATAGCCGTATTTGTTACGGAAAAACATAAAAATCGAGGTTTGTTCCGGACGTTACGGTCAGGGATCACGTGTTCCGGGAAAAAAAAAAAAAAAAAAAAAAAAACGAAATCAAACGAGTGGACAATTTTTCACAGAGGGACAAACCGGATGACGGTTAGGACGCTTGAATTGAAGCGCAGTGCGCATGCTCACACTGCCATATCCGTCGACGAAACATACCGAACGGAGCCGAGATTCAGACAAAGCGCGCTCGACTATCAAACATGGCTAGCATGAAGACTGCGAAGCGAGTGTGCGAGACAGATGATGATGAACCTCGAAATGGACCCCAGCGGCAGCCGCGAAAAAAACAAGATCGCCGTCGGCAAACCTTTTGTAAACAATACAGTGAGAGGTGGTCATGTTTACAAGAAGGACGGAAAGGGGAAAACTTTTGCTGGTGCACGGTTTGCCAGTGCGAGTTCTCCATCGCACATGGCGGCCAAGATGACTGTCGTCGACATGTCGAATCCAAAAAACACAAGGACTTTGAGATATCTTGTGGTCACACTCGCAAGATTTCTGGATTTTTCACCAGTTCGTCGACCAGCAAAGCAGAATCAACAGATGAAGTGATTCGTGCCGAAGTTATGCTCGTCGACCTTGTTGCTGAACTGAATCTGCCTTTCACCGTTTTGGATACTTTTACAAAAGCGTTCAAACTGATGTTTAAAGACTCTGATGTGGCAAAGAAGTTTCAGTGTGGCAGGAGTAAGGGGACAGCCATTATAAAAGAAATAGCGGCGAAAACAATAGAAGACCTCGGACTATGCAGACCTGAAGAGTGCTTACTACAGGTCTCTGAAGTCTGCACAGTGAAAACCATGCATGACATGCAATGTAGGGCCTACATAGTGTAAATAAAGGTAAGTTGTTTTTTCTGCCTGAAAGAGAGGGGTTTTGCAGAATTGTTATGGTGTTTGTGTGTGTGAATGTGTGTGTGTGTGAACCTACACACGCGCGGTTGTGTCCACAAAAGGAAGGTTGAGTGTTCCTGAAAATTTTTGAAATTTTCAATTTGTTCCTGATTTTTATAACATCTGTTCCTGATAGTAAGATTTTGGGGTAGGCATGTCTGCTATCACTGTCACCTGATGCTTGGAAGTCTTCGTCACCACCATCAATATCATTCAACACTTCATCTAAAACTTCCAGTGCGCTATAACGCTTCAAAACAGGTCGCTGGGTCGAGCTTCGTCTCTGATCCGCCATCTTGATTATGATAATCAGCTCGACCCCACTTGGATACTAAACCGACAATTTACTAACACTTCAGTACACCGATAAAGGGATAGAACTCTTATTTAAACACCACAGTAGAGTCAGGGACAATTTCTAGGGTTATTTCCCGTACCGATTTTCGAAATTTCGATGACGAAGATACCCCGTAATAGACACGGTTACGGGCGTACAGGATCGCGGAAACGACCCCGTAATAGACACGGGGCAAGCAGGGAAGAGGTTAAACAACTTTTTCAGTAGACATATTTTTTATAGGACCAATTCAGTTGAATAAGCTCAAAAGAAATACATAAAACAAGGCGTTTTCACTGACAAGTCATGTTTGAACTGAACAGGTTAGCTGTCAGCAAAATACATCCCACTACAGATGCTGGATTCAGATGCACAAATATCATTTGGAAGAGTTCCACTGGTCACTCATTTGAAGTTTTAAGAAACTACTAATTCAGATATAGTTAATTCTAAGAACTCTGGCTAGAAAAAAGTATTAATGTCGTTTTGTTGCTTTATTTCACCAGAATAACTTGTCTGAAAAAGTTCATTAGGATCCCATAACAAAAAAGCAAACAAACAAACAAGTATGAAAAAAAAAGAAAAATCACCAAAGATAAACAGTTCACTTAGGTGCAGTGTTGCTGTAATCCTTTGCTTGAAAATGTCTACCTCAAATAAAAAGTTCATTTTCTCGTCATATCAGTCAATTATATAAAACATAAAAGTTGAGTGAATGTCAGAACTAGAGTTTGCCATGACCTTTCGTGAAGTAACAAAACATTTAAGAGTTTGAAAAAAGTTTCTTTAATGTCTGAGTTTAAATGACCATATGCTTTTGCATGCATGCACAAAGTTTCTTTAATGTCTGAGTTTAAATGACCATATGCTTTTACATGCATGCACACACACACATATACACAGGCATGCATGGGCTCATGCACATGTTCCCTCACTCGCTCACCTGTGCTTGCACACACATACACATGGAATAGTATATCCAGACCTGCCATTTACCCCGATTTTGTCAGGTAAACTCCACGCTTTTTTTTGCTCCAACAAGCTCTCCGATTGCGATAGCCGAAACTCCGATATGTTGACAGCCCTTCTCCACAAGACTGTGCGAAGAGACATGATACTATCTGGGCGCGCCATAACCTGTCAAGGTTACCGTCTCAATGGAAATTAGGGTCCCCTGTTAGAATTTCATCCAGATCAGACAGAGTCCGAACTTTACAACATATTCCGGCCAGCAGACGCAGCCAGCCAGCCTACTTTTCAAAGATCTGATACAAGTGACCAATCACTGCGAGATTGGACTATCATGTGACACAAACTGATGAATATTCATTAGATAATGACCTAAAACCAAGTGCATGTGTTGCTGCTACAATTTCGTCCAACCCCAAACAATTTCGTCCATGGTGAAAATGCAATTTCATCCAAAGGCAAAACGCAGCAATCGTATCTATGAAAATGAGTGTGTGTTACTTATTCCTGGCAGATTTTGTCGTCTGCGATGTATTTCAAGCCTTTAAAAAAAAGGGTAGTGATAAAGACTACACAAAGTGAGAAACAGAGTACACATACATATCTATACATATGCGTACACTCGCACACGCACACGTCTGTGGATGTACACGCACTTAGACACACACTCAAACACACAGTAACACACATATACATGCATTTAAATGCTGCTAGTTACTTTTAATCAGCAGAAATATGAATCAATATCTAGACTCAGCCTGTCTCAGCTGTGCCTTTGAGTGCATGGATGAATTTACATGCAGTACATTTTTTCATGCCATGCTTATTTGCCCACCAAAAATTGTCAATTTATCATAATTCCCTTAACTCGTTGACTGCCCTTGCACGAACTGCGTTCGAGGTGGTTTCTGGAAATCTGTGTGCCTCGCATTGAACGCCGTTGGAGGTAATTTCATCAAAATTCGGCGATTTAAAGAAGGGAGGCAAGGAGAAAAAATGGTTTAAACGGTTGTAGGGAACCTAAAGGACGGTTTCTTCCCTTTCGCGGGTCGCTGACTGACCGGCTCGTGTCCGTTCAGACGATAATACTTCGGCAAGGTTCGGCTAAGTTATTTTCGGTTCAAGATGGCAAGTCGAGCAGACAGTTTGTTCAGGCGCATACCGTTTTCAAACAATCCAGCGCTCTTGAAGTGCTTCACGAAGTTATCCGAGACCGTGAAAGCCATGACGAAGACTTCAGAGAAGTGGAACGAAGCGATTCGGAGGAGGAAGAAAGCGATCACAATCAACACCACCCTTTGTTATCGGTGATTGGTGTTCATGGCAAAACTGATCCCCGACTTCTAACCGAGCGATACCGGCGCAAGTGGAGCCGAATTGGAGAATGATGAGCCGATTCTGTCTATGTCGACTGCCCCTCCCTCCTTTCGTGAGAGGTCGGGAGGGGTGTCGAGGAAGGGGAGGGGGTTCATGACAACGGCGAGGGTCCAGTGTGAGGGGGCGTGGCAGAGGAAGAGGGCGAGCTTTACCAGGACTGGAGTGTCCCCTATGATATGAGTTGCTAAACATTTTATGCATTGTCAGATGTTTGTCCTGAAGTTCAAAGGATACTAACACCAGTTTTTGTGGTTTTAGTGCTGTAGTTTTGTTTATGTTCTGAAAGTGTGTGTTTTTCAAATAAAATAGTTTTGTTTATGTTCTGAAAGTGTTTTTCAAACAAAACATTCATCATTATATACATTTTTGGTCTACTCATTACAAACAAAATCAACCTATTGTGATATCTGGCTGTAGCCAGGGATATAACAAGAACATTTCCCAAGTATCTAAGATATATGTCAAGAATTGAAAGAGCAGTGGGCATATTAGTGAACCTACCTAAGAAAACAAAATTGTGTCCCTTGATACCTGGATTGTACTGTACCCCAGAAATCCATGGATTTATCATATAAAACAACAATTGTGGGTTGTAAATTGACTACCAGATATTTACACAGGTATTCAGTAAACACTAAAACCACTTTTTGCTGGGTTTGTATTTTTTTGTTTTGCTGCTGTTGGGTTTTGTATGCTTGCAAAGTATAATTTAAAAAAAAAAGTTGAATTATCAAATTATTTTATTATACTCGGAATGAACAAAATCAAATATTATTCGCAGATATTATAGCCGTGGGTATAAGAAGAAAGCATGCCAAAAATCTAAGAGATATCTCCACAAATAAGTGAGCACTGATCAAATTAGTGAACCTACTGCAAAAAATTAAATTTTGCTCCGGCACACAGAAGTACAAAACCGATACAAAATAGCGGCAGTCAAGGGGTTAATACAAAGTATAAACAAAGTTGTAATTATAAAAATTGACTAGTACAAGAATCTTTTACATAACCAGGCTTCTACTCTAGAAAAAAAGTTTTATCAAAACTTAAAGCAGATGTCAATTTCTTCTGAATGATACGTTACACAGATGTAGATGGGAATAAGAGGTGGGCTGTCATATTGGTCATGATTTTTTCTCATTTGTGGACACATATCTATGACAGGTGTTCGCAAAGATATATTATTTTAATCATTATGAGTTCTAGTTTGATTTATCCAGGCTGGATAGGTCCATTTGTTAAGAGAGGAAGGATTGTGTTTTTAATGCGACTGACCAGGCGAATCGGGCAAATTTGCTTGGGGTACGGAATTGTAACAGGGGACCCTAATCGCTGAATTTTGATTGGTCAAAAATAGCTAAAGCCTGATCACTTCTTTTGAAGATGGCGGAACAACTAGACGAAAGTGATTGTGCTTGTGACCGAAAAGGCGAACAAAAAACACAATCAGAAATGGAAGGAGTGTTTATTCATGTTTTGCCAAGTCGGTGAAAGGAGCAAACTATGCTTTCTGCACGTTGTGCAAAGCAAATATTGCTTTAAGCTCTGAGAATGCTCACTTACTGGCCGAGCACAGAAAGACGAAAAACCATGCGGACCACCCCAAAGCTGTGGAATCTTCCCTGAAGATAACCGCTGTATTGAAGACAACATCTGACAAAATTGACGTCGCGCAGGCCGGACTTTGCTTTACGGAGTTCATTGTAAAACACAACTTGACCATGTCAGTGTCAAACCATGCAGATAAGAATAAGACAATTTTATTTTTCTTCTAGCAGAATTTTACTCTCCTACCCCTTTTATGCCATATTTACACTAATTGCTCTCTCTATCCCTCTCTCTGTGAAACATTGTAAGTCCATCTTTCTTTTGCTGCCAAGTATCCGCCTTTTGTAAATACAACTACATTAGTTTTATTCATGTTCACATGTGAGATTGCCATTTCGTAAATATTGTTCTGATTTTATAATGTGTATAGAAAAGTTTGTGTGAAATGAGTGTTCAATTACTCCCCTTCATTAGGGGCAATGGCCTAAATATGAATTAAACATCTGAATCTGAATCTCTGTGAAACGCACACACACACACACACACACACACATTCTCTCTCCCTCTCTCTCTCACACACACGCACACACTCGCATACAAACGCGCGCACACACACACACGCTCTCTCTCTCACACACACATACACACACACACACACACACGCACACATGCACACACGCACGCGTGCACGCATGTATGTTGTTTGTGTGGGGGTGGGTAGGCTGGCTGGCATGAAGTTGGTATTAGGTTAGTTACAGGCAAAGTTCTGCAAGGGAAACAGAAGGTTCTAGATTCAGCGTACAAAATGCTTTACATTTTATTTTGATAATCTAGTTAGTTGACTGAATTATAATTGAATATTACAGGTGATATGTGAAATACAGTAGATTAGATCAGGACATACGTGTTATGTTTTATAAAGGATGTTATGCTGAGGGGAAGAATTATGGTAAGAGAAATGGAATACCATTTTACATTTAATGTGTAGGGGCACGTTTTATGTTTTATAAAGGATGTTATGCTGAGGGGAAGAATAATCATTATGGTAAGAGAAATGGAATACGATTTTACATTTAATGTGTAGGGGCACGTTTGGTGAATAGGTTTTTATGTATGGCTAATGTAGACAACAGTAACACTCAGGGCAGAACTATCAAGTTAGAAATAGAGTCCTATAGTTGTATACTAGGATTTGGAGAAAAGGGTTAATTTGGAATTTTGCTTGAAATGAATATCTATAACAGTTTGTGTGCTGTCTTTTTTCTGTCCATCTCTCTTCCCCCTGTCTTTGTCTATCTGTTTTCTGTCTTTTTTCTGTCTGTCTGTCTCTCTCTCTTCCTCCTGCTATCTGTCGTATCTATCTGTTTATCTAGGTGTGTATCTTTCTGCCTGTTAGTTCGTTCATCTCTTTTTCTTTGAGGTTAATTTTAACTCGTTGACATGAGCAACTACCCATGATGAATTTGTTTGCATTTATTGAGATTTCATATTTAGTTGCATTTGAATTTTATTTTGTTTGTGGATTGTTTGATTTTTGGTTTGACTTCACACTTCACTTGGGGAAGTTGGGCATCTCATATTTCTGTAAATCACTTAAAATATACTTGATATCTCTCCCTATCTCTCTGCATCTCTCTCTCTCTCTCTCTCTCTCTCTCTCTCTCTCTCTCTCTCTCTCTCTCTGTGATATCACTATCTGGGTTTGTTTTAAATTTATAAAATATAAGCATGAAAATGAATGCACAGTGGGTTTTTTTTTTTAAGCTTTTCTTCATTTCATGCTGCAAGGCTGATTGATCAGAATAAGTTTTAACTTGAAAATTTGTTTGTGAATATAATGAGATAAAAATTAATGCATTTCTATGCTTTCTGGGGTACTTTTCTGATCACTAATCATTAAAAAGAAAACCTTCAGCTTCAGGGGGTGTTGCCCCAGTACCCCACTGACCCCCGTCCTTTTTCATTTTCAAAATGTGGCAGGTCTGTATATCTCATGACAGTTACCTATTTAATGATCAGTATAACTGCTGGCTTAGATCAGTGAGTCTCTTGAGTGTGCAAGTCTGCAATTCATTAAGGAATAGCATATATAGTAAACAGGTTAGACTGTGAATACAGTTTGCACTAAAGAGGTGCTTATCATTGTTAAACTGGCGAAAGATGAGCGGGGTGTATTTGTGCTTATTTTGCTTATATAGAAGATCTGTATGGTTCACAAATGAAACCAGTTTGTAGGATATTATTTGTTCCTACTACTGCTTCTGATAATGAGGAGTCATGTATGTGCTTACCTTCAGAATAACTGAGGAAGTTTAGGTATTTACTAAAGAAGAAAGAAAAAAGATAAAGAAGACCGTTATGCCATTACAACTGGTCATTGTCAAAATTTCAGGATGGAAAACAAATTCTGTGAAGTATGTAATGAGTCTGTCATATGTACTGAGAATGATTCCCATTTGTCCACTTCTGTTTCTTTTTATGTTTTCAGAGTGGACCTCCGACAAGTATTGGTCCAGTGAAGCCGACATTCCCAGCAGCAGCAACAGTTTCCGCTTCAGCCACAATAACTGGTGCACCTACTATCAAAAAACCAGAAGCCAGCTCAGGTTTGACTTCAAAACTCATCCATCCAGATGAAGATATTTCTCTGGTAAGTACTTTGTTGCCATTTTGTATGTTGGGGAGTTTCACTCCTAACTTCAACAAGCATTGTCTTCAGATTGGAGGTTGGTTCGATTTTAAAGAGCATAGAAGAGTGTTTCTGTGTTATCTGGAAAACAAATTGTATGTATTGTTGGCAGTGAAGTTTGGGTGCTATTGCAGCTGTACATAGATATAGAAAACAGGTTCTGAAACCAATGCCACTTATTTGAAGTATCCAATGATTAAGATATGTGTTTACCTATGCTTCAGTGCTTCAGACTAAAACACACTTGATCAAGCTAACGCCAATTATTTCTTCACATCAGCATGTATATTCCATGGACTCATAAATGTGGCGGATGCCAGTCTTTTTAATTCACATGTCTGCACGATCAAGAGGATGATGGACAGCATAAACTTAAAGGTGTGTGAATTTTGTCTTGCCTGTTTAGAAGCAAAAGATGGTGCGCATATTTTTTGTTAGCTGTCAGTTTGCTCATAATAGAAGCATGGGAAACTGTTACAGGAAAGCAGAGGAATATGTCTGAGCAGATAGGAACTGGTTTTTATTGTTCCATCTTGTTAATGTTCAAGTTGCTGCTTTGGTTTTGTCAGTGCTTTGAGTGCTTATGGAAAAAAAAAAACGCCCTGAACTTGTCTTTTAGATTGTCACTTTCATTGAAATTGTGAAGATGAAAAATACACTATGGTGGCTGTGTTTCAGTCCATACTCACATCAAATTTTGTTGGCTTGTATTTCAACACATGTTCTGAATACTTCAGAAGCTAGTAGTATTGCAGTGAATAGTGCCTGTAATTGTACTGACAATAATGTTGATGCTGCAGGAGGAGAAACGGGCTAGCCTCCCTAAATACCAGACTCGGATGGCCACCGGCATGGGAGGAGGAAACATGAACAACATGAACATGAACCAGAACATGAACCAGAATATGAATCATCCAATGCAAGGTATTGTTTGTTTGTGTGCATTTTTTTCTTTTAGCATTGAATAATATGTAAGTTTGGATTAATTAATGTAAAATGTTTTCCTGTCAAACTTCAAGATGAAAGTTTAAATGTTTGCAATATTTACATTACGCCAGTCTTCCATAAGGTCTTGTTCTTTAGATTACGAGTGGGGGTTGCCTCTCAGTAATAATTCAAAAATTAAGGGGTCAGACTCAGTGCGAAAAACTTGTTTCCAAATTTTCAGGGGATCACAAAAATATTTAGAGGGTCACACTTTATAACTGCCTGTAAATGTACTGAAAACAACACAGGCATGCGCTGACACACACACACACACACACACACGAGCACGTTCTGACTGGCTCACACACGTTAAAACTCAGAGAAAGAATTAGAAATGGATCAGAGGTGCTATCAACAAAGTTGGTAAAAACATTCCAGATTATGCTAAACATTTATTTAGATTCGTGTTCCAATGTTAATGAACTGTTACCTAAAGTAAGTGTGAACACCTACACTATCAGGATTTTAACAGCGAAACTTAATATGTGGGATGTCTTCTGCGATTATCATCACAAAATTTACACAACGTGAACCAGTTCCGTCAGAACTGAAATATTTTATTATTTGACCATGTTCAAGTTGCCTTGCAATGATCATCAGGAACCCGGTGACAAACAAGAGGCGAGTGATAAATATCCGTCATTTCGTGGAACGTTTCACGAAACTGTAGATTGGCCACTCTCGCACTGTGCGCTACACATTCCTATGTCTATAACAGACAGTTTCATTATCCGAGCTGGTTGTGTTGCATAGATTGCTTGACTTTTGTTCCATTCGCTGGATGATCACCTGCAAGCCACAATGAACTGTTGATTTTGTCTCTGAAAGCTGAATTACATATGATTGTCCATATTGTTTGCACTTGGCCGAATCACATAATCTTGTGGTCCAGTCATAGATTTGGGTTGTCTAATTTGATGACTCTTACTGGTTTTCAGTAGAGAAGAGTTCTAAAGTGGAAGTTGTTCATCGATTCAGAACATTCTAAAACGTCAAGGAAAAGTACGTTACCGACTTCGATCGAGGCGGATCAGAAGAAAGTGCTTTTATGTGACGCGCTGTTGGAGTTCCAATGCGTACAGGAGAAAATCATTGTGTCGCGGTAAATTTTGGTACGTTTTAGTGACACACTGGATTGAATTCCTGTGCCTCAGACAGGATTTTTGTGCGTCAGAGATGTACATTTGTGCTAAGAATTATCACTGCCTCTGCTGTGTTTTGGGGCACAGATTCCTCAGAGATGTTTTGAACACATTCCCATTGACAGCTTCATCTGCACTTTTGACTCGACAGCCTTGGTCCTGGCTTTTGAAATGGTCTCTAAATCAAAACAAAGTGCATGCTGTAACCTAAAACACCCTCAACTGTTGAAATTGTTTGAACTTTACACCTCTGTGAAATCTGATGGATACAACATGGGTTTTGCTTGGAACCCCGGTTATGTGGACATTCAAGGCAATGAAGTGGTTGATTGGTTTGCCAAAGTGCCAGAAAGAAGGAGTTCAGCAGACTATCTACCTCTTACACTTATCTGAAACCCGAAGGTCAGGCAAGAAGAATGGAACTTGCAAAACAGATAACAAACTCTTCCAGACCCATCCAAACCTGAAAGAGTTTTTAAGTTTTAAGGGCGGCCATAAAGAAGAAACAGTTTTGTGCCATTTACGCACAGGCCACTGTTGTTACACACATTCTTCTATTTTAAAAGGTGGAGAAGCTCCATGTGATGCACCACTTACAGTTTAAACCAGGGCTTCTGCTGGGGTGAAAATCTTTCCGGTCCCAGGGCAGATTTTTAAGGGGTCCCAGGCTAACATTAAGGGGTCCCTACACCACAATAAAAACAACAAAATAAACGTTAAAAAATTGCATCCCTGCACGCGCACTGCAATTGTCACAGACACATCGTCACAATAAAAACAACAAAATAAACATCAAAAATTGTATCCCTACACAAGCACTAAATTTTCTCAGACACATTGTCACAATAAAACACAACAAAATAAACATAAGAAATGACATCCCTGCACAAGCACTGCAATTGTCACAGAACATTGTCACAGATGGCGATGTTTCAGTGCCATGAAGTGTGCGCAGGCATCTGTGATCAGCTTCTCCTCGCTGTAGTTGGGGTGCTTGGCAGCATTCTTGATGAACAGCTTGGTCTCCACTGCCTTGGTGCTGAGGTTGCTCCTGAGGGGGGTGTGGATGAGCATTTTTTTTCCGATGTCTTCTTGCATGCTACACACTTCATTACAGCTGATGACTCGTCAAATTTTAGCCACGGAAACTCCTTCTCCCACGCCGAGTTGTAAGCTCTATCTTTTTTTTTCCTTTAAAGTTGGGTTATCATCTTTTGAGCCCTCACTTTTACTTGCCTCCGAAGTAGAACAAGATGGAATGGGTTCTTGATCTTCTCGATCTTGCTCCTCTGCTACGCTTTTTCGCTTTTGCGATGATGATTTCGTTAACCACGCTTCGAGAGACATGTTGGAAACAAAGGCTTCGTGGAAATGCCTCTCTCCTGCCAGGAAAATGAAAAGCGTCATCATGACAACACATGGCTCAAAGTAGGAAAATTCGGTCAACTGAAAACGAGGCTGTGGCCTAGCATTAAGCTTAGTCAGTCAGCCTCAGCAGACGACAAAAGTGACCGACTTATGTTGTTAGGAGGCTGCCCTACTCGCTTTGTTACTGTTCTAACTTGAAAAGGGATGGGTTCGGTCCGAAGTGTAGCAGACCTACGATGTTATGGCACCCAACTTACGATGTTGAAGGCAGTCTTTTCTCACTTTATGTCTGACTTCACCAAAATTTGAAGGGGTCCCTGGGGACCCCTTACACGGACACCCAGTGCGTCCCGTAGTTTTAATGCGTACTGTACGCAATTTTTTGCGTTTTCAGAAGCCCTGTTAAACACACTCTTTTAGAATGTTGGGATTTGCGTGATGTGAGACACAAACACTTTACAACAGTTCAATGAAAACCCTGCTCAGACAAGTTCCACCTGATGTGATTTTTTGATTTCAGAAAGTTGGCATTTCTCATCTGATGTAAGATTTTATAGTAGAAAGATTTTGACAAAATTTCTGGTGTGGTTTTAAAAGGTCTATTTTAATGAGTTGTATATATATATATATATATATATATATATATATATATATATATATATAGATATATATATAGTTATATTTATTTCTATATGACTTGAGAGTTCACTTCAATGTGATGACAGCCTTGATATGGCCCGTAGTGGTCAGCTAGGCTATCAGTAACATTCTCTTTTTCTTGATTATGGATAAAATGCAACTAATACACCGTACATGATTGTGACAGTATTTTCATTAGGTACTCCATAGTTACGCTTAAAGGAGAGTCAAAAGGCATTAAGATTAGTTGCTCCCGTACCACTGGTTTGCACCTATAAGTGCCTATGGATTTCATATCTCGATTACCTGTTTTTGGTATTTAAACACATTCGTCTGCTTTATTAGAATATGGTCTTTTGCTTTTTCTGTTCATATTAAGTTATCACAGAGTAGACCCCACAAAATAACTTTAAAAAAGTTAAATAGCGTATGGATGACTTTTTTTTAAAAGAACAAAGTGGTTATGCTTAAAGCAGGTTATTCCTGTTTTGAGACCTTGCTATAGAAACTTGACATTTATTGAAGGGGGGATGAGGAGGGAATAACATGGATATCTGAATTTTTCCCCTTCTTTTTCAATGGCCAGTCATACTAGAGGAACATATATGAAAATGGTGACGGTCTCTCTCGTTTTGTTTTGAATTCTTTAAATGATAGATAATTTGTTAAATATTAAGTAAGAAAAAGGGCCATTTTCAATTTTGAAATACACTGTGAATGTATTCTTTAGTGCATGATTTTGTACTTAACCTTTCCACTTACTGTTAGTAAATTGAAGGAAAGAGAAGATTTGCTGGAACATTAAAATTCGTTTTTTGATGGCCTGGATTTTGTTATATACTATGATGTAACAATAGATAGACTCAGCATACTATGTAACAATAGATAGACTCAGCTAATTGTATGAATGTGGTCTTTCTAAATTTGATTTTGTTTTTTAGTGTCCCATATTCCTGTATGTTTGCATACATTTGTAAATGATGATGTTCCCAGAGATGGACATGTGTGTGTAAATATAGCATTGAAATTACATTTTGAGGCAAAAAAATATCACTGTGGACATCAGTATGACACACATTATTTTTCAAATAGAGTGTGCTGGTCATTTGGTAAAGGACAACGAAGCCCTGACGTGGCCCTTTGCGGTCTATAAGCAACATTATCTTATCTTACAGGACAACGACGACAAAGTCATGGCAACAAGCATAGCAGATAACAGAAAAAAGCAAAAGTTACTTCCCTTTTCTGGTCATAAGCATGCAGAGACCCATTCTTGTGTCAAAGTATAGCTTTTACGGTGGCTCAAAAAAGCAAAAACTCTGTTGAATGAGCATGTGGCAGACAAAACAATTGTTGGGGTCAGACCACATTTACCCTCAGCTGTGTCTGCTGAAGTCGGTTAACCCACTTCTTATAAAGTTAAGAGGTTGACAAATTTTTGATGGAAGTATAGTGAAACTTGTCCTGAGAAATCAGCTCAGTGGGCGGAAATGGTTGAATTTATTGGTGTGAAGTTGGTAGCCTTGTAATTATTATGACTTTTTTTCTTATGAATTGATTTTGTTTTCTCTTAATTGTACTCCGTATTCATGGTTGCCTGTATCAGTATTAACTGAAGTTTATGTTGTGCTGGTGTGCGTTGTGTGTGTGTGTGTGTGTGTGTGTGTGTGTGTGTATCTGCGTGCGTGTGTGCTGCCAAGTCATTGCATGTGTGTTGTTCATGTACCAGCTATTTAAATACTAATAAATTTTAGTTTGATTGAGTCTGCATGATACGCTTGTTTTTGTGTGTGTGGGATTTTTTTCTGTTCTAAGTCTGTTGACCTTACTGAAGTAAAAAAAATGACCTGTAAAGATTCAAGGCAGAAAGTCTTAATGACCCTCTGAATTTTATGTTCATTGGGAACGCTGAATAGTCCGACCTGTTCTTCTTGTGTGATTTTTTTTTTAGTACTGTATGCAGGCAGGGGAACTCGAGTAAGATTGGGGGGTTTCAGAGAAAACCATCTGACTTTCAGAGGCATGAAAAACAAACATCTGAGAAAAAGAAAAAAGTCTTCTGAAAAAAGAACAAACAAGAACCACTTGATCCTTTTGAGTGTCATGTTGTATCCAGTTTTTCCAGTGTAGGTTTCCATGCTTTTATTCAAGAATTGCTGCTTGTAGTTATTATGGTACATCGCGGCGCTTCTGCATGCATTAACATATCAGATCAGTTCAGTGGTGGGCACATGTGTATGTGAAAGCCATTCAGCCATTTTTCTGTTTGCTAATGATGCACAGGCTTCATCTTCTGGGGTGAATGTGATGTCTTGCGTGTAGGAATTGTAAACTGTAGGAATTGTAAACTGGGGTATAGAAGGCATAGTTGCCAATTGTTGGATATCGGGAGTAGACTGAATAGACTACAAAAGAGAAATTTCGACTGACGGTTTTTAAAAAACTTATTTTCGGACAGTAAATGAGCTGCGAATAACATGTTCTTATGTGTTTGCTTTGTTGAAAAGAGCTGAACTACGCGATCATGGTTTTAACAGCCTTCTTTGAATGCGTGCACTGAAAAAATGTTGATGCTTTAAGATGTGTGGATTGCAATCGGAGTCGACTGATTACCTGATAGGATTTATGTTATGCCCCCCCACCCCCCCTTTTTTTCTTTTTCTTTTTAACAGACGCGCATAGAGTTTGTTTCGACAGTATGATGGCCCAGATAATTAATATGCAATGTGGTCAGCGTGGGTGTAAAGAACAAATGAGATAAATAATCATGAACGCAATAAAGGATATTATTTTATTACTAAGTTACATGTGTGGCTGCTGAGACGAACACTGATTTCTTTTTTTCAAGAAGTTTACTTAAGTGTACATGCCTCTGTGTGTGCGCGTGTGTGTGCGCACACACACAGTTATTTACTTCTGAGAGACCATGCAAGGGTCTTCAAAATGGCAAACATTCCATTTCACCAAGGCATTGCCCTGGACCTCACCAAGGTCTAGGTGGCCCTTGGACCCCGGCCTTTCTCACGGATTTTTCAAATCAGCTGTTCTCCAGCCTGTGAATCCCTGTCACACACACACACACACACACACACACACACACCAGACCTGCCTACACTATGATTTTTTTAGCGAATTTTACAAAATTTGACTGGAAAATATAATAATATGCCGAGTACGACAAAGATGCGAAAATTGGTAGCATTGGCATATATAAAAAAAATTGGTACTATTTTCCTGTTCGGAGATGCGAATTATTGTCCCTAGTTCCAGTTTGCGTGCACTCGCTTACACCATAGGTTGGCCATCTTTTATGGTGAGCAACTGACACAGATAGACACTAGGAGAATGCCACCACCAGCAGAAAAACGGGTTCATTAGAGGGATGAAGAGCTAGATATTAAAAAGAAGGTTGCCAAAATGAGTGAGCAAACTTTCCTGAATGCATACCACACAACTTGGAAGAGCTTAGTCCCAAGCGGATTTTAGTTGTGCTCATGGTAGAGGCAATGACCGCATGAAGCGTGTTTCGTCAAAATCGCATAAAAAATATCAGAAGTGATGAAATGAACACCTTCAATTGTACAAGCATTCAAAAAGGCTGAGGCGAAGTCTTGTGGGGACCTGGAGCAGCAGGTAACGAATGCCGAGGCGATGATGCGTAGCAGTAGGCTGGTGGCTGACGCGAATCTGTCCCTGTCAAATCGTCTTGTTCCGTATATAGATTCAAGAACATGTTTCCTGACGTTAGTGACAGCAGAATTGCTCAGTGTATGCCTGTCACTTTTACTTCTACTATTTAAAATTGGCTCCACTTCCCCCACCCACACCCCAAAAACGGGGGGAGGGAGGGATGGAGTGGCAGTACAAAGAGAAGAAAAAGACTATAGAAAATGAAAACTGTATGAAGGGTATACATGTGTGTGACTGTCACTCTGTGTGTGTTGGGGGCATTATAATATTTTTGTTTTATGATTTTTTTTTTTAATGAGATGGTCAAGTAGATACGTGCAGTGTGTGTCACTGTGTGTGTGTGTGTGTGTGTAATGCACTTGTGCTAGTTGGTGGGAGAGTTTGAGTACAGCGCAATGAGTTGGCTGCAAGAATTGTGTGATAGGATCCATATTAAAGTTCTAGGTAAGATAAATACTCTTTTTTTTTTTTTGTCACAGAATACTAAAATTTACTCCATGGAATACTAATGGTTCAATTTTGAGGTAGACAGGTCTCTCTCTCACACACACACACACACACACACACACACACACACACACACACACACACACTCGCACACACACACACACACACACACACACACACACACACACACACACACACGTGAAGAATTTTGGTTTGATAGATTTTTGTTTGTTTTATAGTTGATAAGTTTGTTGTTGGGTGTGCTTGGATGGCGTTTTTATTTGTATGCAGAATCATGATTACCTTTCATTGTGCTTTGATATTTCAGGTGGGATGATGGGAGGCATGCCTCCTCGGATGGGTATGCGCCCTCCTGGCCCTCCAGGACCCTACAACATGCCATTTCGTCCTGGGCCTGGCATGCAAGGACCCCCTCAGATGCGTGGCGGCTATTGACTCCATTACACGTTAGTTGCTGCCTCTGTGACATCATGTCTGTTGGGGGGAAAAATAAAGTGCTAGATGACATAGAATCCTGTTTCTGATTCGTGTGTTTTTAATGAGGTCAGTTTTTGGAAGGAAAAAGGTTTAGTGTATGCTGAAGATGTGTATATATACATTTTTAAGCTGGGTAGTTCTGTGGTGGAGTTTTATGTCCTTTTTGTAATGCAGAGTTGATGATGAGTCTGTGAATGTATTTGATTTTGAGTGAACATTATTTCTGCCTACATTACTCGTGCATGACTTTTTTTTTCTTTTTTTAAAAAGTATTTATCAGAGTGAATTTCAAAGTTATTAACTCGTGTCTTTTCTTTGTTTCTTTTTTCCGTCAAGCGATGATGTCACCTCGTTGAGCCCTGGGTGGCTAACAAGCATTGACACGAGACACGGTTAAATGAGGGTAGGATCAGAGAGAATGGGTGTGTGACTGCCCTGAGTGCATGTGGCGAAAGAGGAATAGGGGATCCATGAGAGCGGACTTGTTTCAGGCAAGTGCATCACAGTGAGCTAGCTTGCTGTTGGGCAGACAGCCCCCAACTTTGGTTGGCGATGCAGTGTTTTTCTTGTGTGTTTTTTGTTCCTTGCTGATGGCTGTGTAGTCTGGGTCGAAGCAGTGATTGGTCAGGTTGGTGCGTCACAGTGGGTAGACCCACTGTTGGGCCTCTGGTCCCCAAATTGTTGGTGACGCAGAGTTCTTGTGTAACATTTTTCTCTTGGAAACGCTGCTTTTATGTTAGGGACATGCCTTTGTGGTGTTTATCCTTGGAATGGCATGGAAATTGTTGTAACTTGTAAGATTTAATGTAATTCAGTTTCTTGAGATTACATTCATGTTTAAGATGAAATCACGAGGAGAGAGATTTGGTCATGAAAAGATTGTTTCAGCATTTGCAGTGTTCATTGCCATCTTGGCCTTGTTTTTTAGACTCAAGGTTGAAACCATTGAAAGGTCATCGGCTAAATGAGCAGCTGATCGGTTTTGTACAACATGCAGATACTTTCTTCCATTTATATACACATACAGACACATTCTTTTTTTTTTTTTTTTTTGGTCCCAACCTCTGCGTCACCTCAGAGGCAGTGCACACACGCCGCTCATTCCGACACCCCGTCCACAGCCACAGCCCGGTCGGCCCCGCCGCAGCCCCGGCACCGACAATCCACAGGGGGCAGTCAATGTCAAGTCGTCAAGAGGCAACCCACCGGAGGAGACACTGCACTGCTGCCGAGTCACTTCGGTGGTGTTCAGTGGCGCCTGTTCTGATCTAACATATGCAGGACACCACCTACTAAGCCCCCTACTGACGACAATAATTGCTTAGTCGCGGAGCCGGCGTGAGTGAGCTCTCCCTCCAGAGGGCGCCACCACGTCCGTCCAACAACAGCCCCCATGGACTCACCGATACCCGGTGACCCCGACGGAACCAAACCAAGACCACAGACGTGAAGAGGACATCGAAACTGAGGTCACCATGAGAGCAGGGCATGAAGGGCCACAGAATTTGAGACATTTTTTTTTTTAATGCTGATCGATGGGAATGAGGATGATTAAGATGATGCTACGGATTTCCATTTCGGTCTGAGACTACATGACAGGGCTGTACTCTACGCTTCCTTTCATAATATATCCCGGCGTCAACCAGGCCCGAGAGATACAGGCACCTGCAGTGTTGGTCAGGGAATTTGAGCAACACTCTCAGAAACGCATCCATTAAGTGGATGAAACTCGACTGTGTGGTCCCAGTCTTCCCAACTGAGTCCGCAGCAAACTCAACTCTGGGTAGGAGCCGGTCGGGGCAGAAAAACCCACATGACTCTGATGGGATTCGAACCCACGACCTCCCAGCCGGGAGTCCGCGACGCTAACCACTTCGCCATGGCGGCTGGTCAGACACATTCTTTGTTCACTTACTCTAAATTGTCCCATTTGTATTTACTTCCAACATCAAGTACTCAGTCCTTTCTCACTTAGGAGATAAGATTTTATTGATGGAGAGTTGGTGAATATTTTTTTTTCATCATTTTTGGCATGCATCTGTAGTATAGACTCTTAGAAATAGCTTAGATCAGGATGTTTTGTTTTTGCACCCTGTTTCTCTTGTTTGCCATTCCTTCTTTGTTTTCCCCATTTGTGTGTGCGTGTTTGTGGGGTGAGGGAGGAGTGTGATATCCATATCTTTTATATATGTTTTATAGTGTGTTTAGATGGGTATCTGTGTAAATGTCAGTGTGTTTTTTTTACATAATTATTTTACTGTGTAGTGGTTTTTGGTTTCGTTGGGGGGGGGGGGGGGGGGGAGGTGTTTTTATTATTACTTTAGAAGTATATTCATGTGGCAGAGTAAGCTTGCTGACGGCTGGAAGCTGCAAAAGGTATGTGATTCCAGTAAAATGAAACCTTTCCACTCCCCTGCTTTTTGTCCAGACAGTTTTCAGTATGTCAAAAAAATATAAAAATTACATCTAAGTAGAAAAACTTGTGTATTCATATCTGCATGCATACAACTGTATATCGTTACATTAACAAAAGATGAAACTGTAGCCGGATGCTGGTGAGATTAGAACCAGTTTCTCAAATTAGAAATGTTGCCGCCATAAATTTTGAGTGAGCATTACATATTTTTCAGTAATCCTCGAACACTATGTCAGACTCTTCTGTGAGCTTCAAAAAGTGTTATCAGTTGAAAGTTCTAAATGCTATGTATGCCCTTGTGATGTTGAGCAAGAAGATCATATCAGGGTTTTACATCATAAGGTGAATTGCCTTGTAAAATCAGATGAGTCATACATGAAATGCCTGAAAGGGCATGAAGCTTGCAGACTTATGGAAGTGCATAAACACAATTTAACAAGATTGAAGATTCCTGCCTAAAGTAGGCATATTTTGGGTAATAAGGCTGTTTTAGGAGTAATGTAAGATTTCAGTTACAGGAAGGTGTGTGGTTTATCACCAGAACTGCTAATGGTCATACAACATGCATGTTAAAAGATACTTAGTCACTTTGCGCTTTCGTCACTTGTTGCTTTTGAAAATTGGAGTCATTCCTTGAGTATAAAGGGTCCTACAAATGGTAGGGATAGTTAAGGAAATTCTATTGGATGTGAATCCCTGGAGAAGAATAATGCAGCAAATGAAATGACTGTGAAGGTCATGCACGGAGGGAAAAAAGCTGAAGTGATGAAGTATGGTCCATAAGGTGGGGATGTCTTTGGTTAAATTTAAATGTAGACATACATATTTTTGTGGATGTATTTCCACAGACATGTTCCAGAGGTGACATCCACAGGTATATATGTGTATTTAGATTTTTTCCCTCATTAATTTGGTTTTCAGGTGGCTGCTTCATTATCTCCTGAATGATAAACTGTCATATTAAGAACAGAGTATTTGGACTAAAGGGTTCTGCTTTTGAAAATATCATGTTATTAGCAGGGCACTTTTTTCTACGGAAAATAGTTTAATCTGGTTTACAAGACAAAACGAAACAAAATTCTGATAGTTACCATCCTTCAGCAGGACAATGCTTGATGACAAGAATGGGCAGGCATTTTGCCCGTTGGATTGACATGTTGGTTATATTATGGATTAGCACAGGTAAGTAATGGAAATTGAAATTTTCAAGGTAAAGCTTGTTTGGAAAAATTATCAAAGTTTTGTCTGTATCAGAATGACATTATTGATGTGATTGTTTTAATTTGTTAGAAAATGGTTAAAGTTTTTTTTTTTGGCAATGTATTTTTATGCTTAAGAGTGGATTTTACTATACATATTATACCGTGGCTCACTTATGCAATAAGCGACAGCGGTTTGCTATCTCTGCCCCATGCACAATAAAGTCCTTGCGGACAAGAACTGGGAACGGGCCTCGTGTCTTGCGTATGCCCAGATTATTCCTCTTTTCTCGGCGTCCATTTTCCTACTTGCCTTGTGCGCAGGTGGAATATGAATGGGTCAAGTTTTACTTAATTTTTGTTTATGTATATTCTAACCTGCACATTTAAGTCGTCGGTGTTGGTGTCCAAACTATTTGGTTCAAAGCCCTGGTCATCATTACTTTGGTCATTTCTGACTACAGTGTTCGAGTTTTGGTCATTACCAACTGATTGGTTCCTCTAAACTTATTAACAAGTACTTGCTGATGTCGGACTTCCAGTAGAAGGTTGAAATGAAAGAATACAAAAGAACTGCTAAAAATATTTGCGGAACACAAACACGATCCTTCTGGACGTGACATGTGGTTGAAAGGAAAGCAGTTCCCAGTACACGCTTTCTGGGTTTGTCTTTGCACTCGGATCTTGCCACAATGAATGCAACAGAATGGACTGTAACACCTTCCTAAGAAGATCTGATATGAGATGTTTGGGAGAGAGACACACACACAGCTTGAAGGCCATTTCAGATTTGGTTCAATCACAAAGATTAATGACAGATTCTACACTGTATTCTTTTCGGAAGGTCTGGTATTTTGAGATGTGTTTAACCATGTATATCTCCAACAGAGTAAGTGAGCCCTGCCTATATTAACCCTTACGCTGGTTGGCGCGACATATGTCGCACCACTACGTCATGGCTGTGACTGGTTGGCGCGACATAAGTCGCGCTGTAGGGTGAGCCTTGTAAGCCTAGTTTCACCGACACACAGATACGAAACTATGGCTCAGTGACAAACTGATTTGCATGAATGACTGAGCGAGCCCTAGAACATGGATTTTCAGCGTTTTAGTATAGTTTGTGGCTAGCAGCAACTTGTAATGCATAGTGCGACTTGACTTGTCTGGCGAACAAAATGGCGGTGCCCAAAGCAGAACATGATAGAATTAGGAACTTGTTTGAAGACGTTTTTGCTGAATTTCTTGTGGAAAAAAGCAGGTGAAGAAGAAGTTATGAACATTTTGAATGAACTGGGTGTGGTGGGTGACAGTTTTGATTTAGATCAAGCACCATGCAATCGTGATTTTGAGATCAACATGGACAGTGACCTGATGAGTGCCTAAGGGTGAGGGAATCTCAAGATGCCATTCAGTGGGAAGAAAAACTCGGTGTAGCACTTCCAGATGATCCTAAACCTTTCAAACGTAAATGACGACAGTGTGGGCTGACCATTTTTGTGTGTGTGTGTGTTAGCAGCACGTGATTTCAATGTGAAAACTGAGACAGAGTTGTACCTTATTTATTCTTACCTGAATTACCTGCATGGAAGATAGGTATAATCCACACTGACTTTCCTTTGAAAAAGGCTATGACTTATTTCTGGATACTGGGGAACATCTTTGACTGGATTATTTGTGAACAAGCTCTTGAGAATGACAAGCAGGATGTGCCACCTGTTTTCACCTGTTATTTTCACATTCTAGACAGGTAAGCACCTAGTCAAACACTCACAAGCACACCAGTTCTGTTTTATATTATTTTTTGTTCAATTACTCACAATTTTTATTCTGCATGTCATGTTCAAATACTAACCATTGAAAAGTTTTGCATATTATACAAACGTAACTTTAAAAAAAACTTTCTTTCTGTTAATTCACCAGACAACGTACTTAATAGTATGTTGTTAAATAACCAGTGTAAGGGTTAAACAGGACACGACAAAACGGTGGTACATGGTAATCCTGATCAGTGTACTCCTTCCCATCACAGTGATGTTGCAGTCACATGAAGATTGAGTGAGTGTATGAGTCAGTAGCTTTAAACTGGTTAATGAATACTAATAGTTTAGGAAGACAATCTGTTGACCTGATGTCCCACTTTTTAAGCTTTTGATGACAACGTTGTCTGTTGACACATATTTGTTATGTGTATACTTTTCCCCTGCAGAGACTTGAGTTGCAGGTAGGTGAAAGAGAGCACTAGTGATACTTGCTCTGTGACAGTTGTACACATAAGCACATAAATGCACTCATAAACACACAGATGCATAGACATATCCTTTGCATTCCTGGTGATTAATATTGATTGAAATTTACTTTTCTTTAAGATTGATGCCAATTGATGAGTATAATTATGTTGGTATTTCCTCAGAGATTGGACATCTATGATTTGAATCTTAAAGTCAGCTTAGGAGTAAAGAGAGATTTTTCTAGACTTGACTCTTAGGTTATGTTTGTGCCTTAATCTTCATATGCTTGCAGAAAATCCAGTGCACACACTTGCCACACATCGATAAAATGTAAGTTTTGTGCTCAGAAGTGTTTTTAACATATATTTGCCACCCCCACCCCCTCCTGAAAAAAAGAAAATTGCCAAAAGAGAAGAGAATTGCTGAAATGCCTTTTAAGCTCACATATAGAAATAAAGTACTTTTGGAGTGGAAGTGCTTGAACATGAAAGATACTTAGTATAACAATTTCTGTTAGAGGTAATCATTTATTGTCTCCTGCATTTGGCATTTGGTTGCCATTTCATTGCTATAACAGTCATGATGCAAGTTTTGTGAATGCTCAGTTTGTAAATTTCTTAAGCGCAGACAACATGCATAGCTGCCAACTGCTACGAGATCGCCGTAGTTTGCTACGCCAAGAGAATGCTTGCTACGACGCTACTACGATCATTAAATTGCTACGGCGAAAACAAAAAAATTCGAAGATACTTTCGTTTTGTTTGGACAGCGCTAAGTAACGTCTCTATCGGTCTGTCGGAACTGCATTTCCGCTTTCGGTTTTACTGTAGCACGTAGATTTTTTTTTACAATTTGCCCTCTTCCTCTGCTTCATCTCTGTATAATAACATTTATAGATATACTAAGAGTACTGTAGCTTTAATGTGGTCCGTAAAACTGGTTATAGGCCTGATTTCTTTTTAGAACGCGCGCAAAATTAAGTTGCTACTGTCAAATTGGAAATGCTACTGTGAAAATTGTGAAATGCTACTGTAAGCCGCATGAGCAGGTTGGCAGCTCTGAACATGGGTCATTCCTGTTTGGTCACAGACTGTAAACTACTAACAAGTACGCTTTGTTTCCAGGGGAATTTTTTGTCCCATATATAATAAAATAATCGATTACTACTTCACTGGAAATATGTATTTGACGTCTTAGCAAGAGATTAAAACACACGAAGTTGCAGAGCAACTGGCATGACCTTACCAGAATATTCGGTTACCCCATCATTGAAAAAGAAAGGTTGAAATTGCATGGTCACTCAGCATGGAATATTACAGTGTGAATGAAACGGGGAGGCCTATTTGAAAATGGTGATGGAGCAAGAGGTAAGTTACACAATGCAACTTAAGACAGTGGTTTTAAGTTTTCCCATTCTGTTTTATGAGATGCTGATAAAGTGCCTCATTTAGGTAACAGTAAAGAAAAACAGTTTTTGTGGTGAAATGAAGAAGAGAAATTCTTTCTGTCTCATTTTGGGGTTTTAGTGTCTGTATATGATCCAATGGACAAAAAAAAAAAGAAAGTTGATAGGCGTGTGGTGATTAAAGGAGGTTAAGTTTAGAACCTTAACTTTGTTAGGCGGATAACCTGTAACTGCCCGTTTTCTTATAGTAATGTAATTGTATGAAAGTGGTTTGCTGTCAAGGGTTTTTGTTTGTTTGTTTTTGTCTTGATACCAAGTGTTTTAGGTCTCTTCCAGGAAGTGTACTTTGCCAAAGTTTACTTGAGCTGTGAATGGCTATGGACTGATGCTCAAACCAGTAAAGAGGAGAGAAGTAAGCAGAGCCTGCCCCCAGAATAGAAACAAACATTGTAAGGAGCTGCAGTCTGCTACTGCAGTATGTTGGCAGCAGTAAGGTGAAGGTGTGTGTGATGTATAGAATGAATGTGTGTGATGGAAGTATTATTGGTATTTTTAGACTACTTCATGTCTGATTGTGAAATTGAAACGGTGGGACAGAATGTAAGTGTTTGAAAGAAGTATGAATGACGAATGTGAAATCATTGCAGTGGGGCAGAATGTAAAGGTTTGAAAGAAGTGTGAATGATAGGTTTAGATTCTGCTTGACACGGTTTGTGAAAGTGCTTTTGAGGGACAGATTGAGCATGATAAGTGTGGATGGTGTAGTTGAATTCTACTTGTGTACAGAAATCGTGTATGTCTGCTCATCCGACTTCATGAACTCTGTGCGTTTGCAGATTCATTGTACATTGAGAAGTGTTGATCGAAGAGGTTTCTTTGTCCATTCATCAATAAATATTTGGTGACATTTTATTTTGTTTTGTTTTCTCTCTCTGTTGTGTTTTTAAGTATTAGTATTATGAATACTTGTAGAGCGCCTATTCTCAGCTAGAGACCAAGCTCTGCGCCTATTCTCAGCTAGAGACCAAGCTACTAAGCGCTTTACAATCAATCCACACTTGTTTACACATGGGTTTGATTGTGAAAGCAGCCATGATATGGTGTCCATGGTGAAGTATAAACGTGCTTGCCAAGGACTGTGTGTGTGTGTGTGTGCGTGTGCAAGTTCAAATTGAACTCGTCAAGACCAAAGAATGGCAAGTTCTCTCCAGTACTGTGATAGTGAAATTTTAAATGCATCATCTTTCTCTCGCAATCCCCAACTTGTACATAAACCGATGTGTACCCACATGATTTCAGCATAGTCTGTGAAAATACCACAAATATGGTTTACATCAAGAAAATACAACCACCGTCACCACCACCACGATCCAAAGAAGAATGACATACAGTTCTTAGAGGTATTCGCACTTAGTGTTGCCATGGTGGTTTTCGGTGTGCCAGTTTGAGTGCTTTGACAGATGATGACTCTCACTAACTGTTGAACACAAAATCTGGTCTTGCACATTTTGCTTCATTGACATCATACTGACATGTACAAACAACGGTGGGGACAGTAGCCCTGAAGTGAAAGAAGTTGAGGCAAGAGGACAGGAATTTCTTCCAAAGAATATTATTGAACCAGGTATGAAAGAATTGTCTGGAAGTAGTATACTCCTTTGAAAAAAAAAAATTGGGCTTGGAGATGAAATTAATCTGGAACAAGAAAACAATGAATGTGATACGGTCAATTCTCAGCATCCCTCTACCTTTATTAACAAAACTGGGAACATAGCCCACATACACATACTTTTTAACAAATACTTGCATTTTTGTTGAAAAGTACACCAATGGTATTTTTTAGGAACAGGTCTATATTAACCCTTAACGCTGGTTGGCGCGACATGTCGCACCATTACGTCATGGCCGTCACTGGTTGTCGCGACAAAAGTCATGCTGTAGGGTGAGCCTTGCGAGCCTAGTTTCACAGACACATGCAGATACGAAACTATGGCTCAGCGACAAACTAATTTGCATGAGTGACTGAGCGAGCCCCGGAACATGGATTTTCAATGTTTTAGCTTAGTTTATGGTTAGTAGCAGCTTGTAATGCATAGTGCGACTCGACTCGTCTGGCGAACAAAAATGGCGGCGCCCGAAGCAGAACATGATAGAATTAGGAACTTGTTTGAAGATGTTTTTGCTGAATTTCTGTGGAAAAAGCAGGTGAAGAAGAAGTTATGGACATTTTGAATGAACTGGGTGTAATGGGGATAGTTTTGATTGAGATCAAGCACCATGCAATTGTGATTTTGAGATCGACACGGACAGTGACTGGATGAGTGCCTAAGGGTGAGGGGAATCTCAAGGTGCTATTCAGTGGGGGAGAAAAACTCAGTGTAGCGCTTACAGATGATCCTAAACCTTTCAAACATAAATGACGACAGTGTGGGCTGACTATTACATTTGTTGATTATGACCATTTTTGTTTTTTTTTTGTGTGTTAGCTGCACATGATTTCAATGTGAAAACTGAACTGTACTTTATTCATTCTTATCTGAATTACCTGCATGAAAGACGGGTATAATCCACACTGACTTTCCTTTGAAAAGGCTATGACTTATTTCTGGATACTGTGGAACACCATAGACTGGATTATTTGTGAACAAGCTCTTGAGAATGACAAGCAGGATGTGCCACCTATTTTCACCTGTTATTTTCACATCTGGACAGGTCAGCACCTAATCAAACACTCACAAGCACCGCAGTTCTGTTTTATATTATTCTTATTCAATTACTAACAATTTTTATTCTGCATGTCATGTTCAAATACTAACCATTGAAAAGTTATGCATATTATACAAACGTAACTATTTTTTTCAAACTTTCGTTCTGGAAATTCACCAGACAACATACTTAATAGTACGTTGTTAAATAACCAGTGTAAGGGTTAAGTTGTCACAGACATGGATGTGTGAGTGGAATGGAAAGGTCATCACAAGAAAACGGCTGGGGGCCACATAATTTGACACTCTTTACATGATTGATGAAGATTTCTGTTCTGGTCAGCAACTACATGAAAGACTTGTATGAAACTTTTTCATAGTTATGCAAACATCGATGTTTGAGGCTCTTTTGTAATATATCCAAACATCAACCAGACCTCTGAGATGGACTTTTTGTTGACTAGGTAATTTAATCAGCACCTCAGAAACGCGTATCTTTGGTTGATGACTGACCACACTGTATGGCCCCAGTCTTTCAATAATTTGAGCCCATTGCACACTCAATAGCTGGATAGAAATGCACAAGGGCTGAAAAATCCCACAGATACTGATGCATTATGCATGTACGACAAAGGTTTTAATGACCCACAGTCATTATTTTGTATGGGAATCGATTTTGAAGCCATCTCCATGAAATTATATCATCAATGAAGCATAATCTCGCACCCAGTCTGAATATTGTTTTTTGTCCATGAGTAATGGGTTTTAGCATACCCACACACAAGAAACCTTAAGTGCTGATCACCATGGATCTGGCCGGACCCTAGCAATATACAGAAAGAATGTGAACCGTATGAAAAAGGTCTTGTTTCGCACGATGTGCTGGCTTAATTCAGTTCATGTTGGTTATGGTCCAGCCGACTGCAAAGGGACAAATCTGGGCTGGCTAAGTTCATCTATACCAACATAAAAATACTGAACAAAGAGTGGACATTTCAGGAACATGTGGGCACACGGTCACACATTACGTATCACATGGTCCCTCTTTAGATTACAGTTGCATGCTCACATTTTGGTGATGCGTACCTACGATGCACTCTCTCTCTCTCTGCCTGCGCTGTATCATTTAGTGGTAGTTCAGTAGACTAGTAGTGACCAATATGAAAAATAGTAAATGAATCCAGTATTTTTACCATTGTAAAATAATCACTGTTATTGTCTCGCACATATGTATGCATGCACACAATCCGTGCTCACAGACGCACATGAACATGCTTGCATGCAGGCAACCACCCATTCATACACATACACACACATGTGCACACACACACACACACACACACACACACACACACACAAAGCATGAACACGCACACATTTGCACATAAGTTCACACTAGCTGAACTTGGAGCTCAAAAACAAAATGTGCATGCACACATACAGAGAGCGCTCTTGTGAGAGCGCATTTGCACCATACTAACAACTGTTGGTGACACACGTTACAACTGAACACCACTGTGTGTGAATGACATGACATTCAAAACCATATCCAGCTTGTGCGCTGGTGAATGTGTGGGTGTGTGCGTTCAAGGGCACCCCTATGGATGGGCTGTTCACATGACCATGAATACTGCAGCAAAGAGAAAGGTTGAAACACTTGCTTAACCCCCTCACTGCCGAGTGCAAATGTACCCTAAATGCCGAGGAATAAATTGCTATACAGTCACTTGCTATGTTTACTTCACCATATACTTGGAATACAACCACCTTATTTTTTCACTGATTTTTTTTTTTTTTTTTTTTTTGATACTGTAGATTGCTTTCAAACAATGTCAAAGTATTTATCCATTTCCCTTCATTTGTTACCAGGGAAGCTTGTTTGTTTACTTCATGTCATCACCTTGAAAATTCTCTGGGCTACAGGTGTACAGAATGCACATCTCAGCCTGAAAAATTTCTGGGCTTGGGTGTTACACAGTTTAAAGCTTATAACCTTCGTTTATCACATTCAGTCTCCCTGTCATTTCATTTACACCAGTTACCCTGCATGTGCCTAACAAACACATCATTCCATGCTTGAAAATTCATCAACACTTTTATGTCTGTATATAACCACGATGAACAGCTAGTTTTAGTTCCGAAGGAGAAAAGGGTCCCTGATGGCCTGTGACATGTGGAAAGGCTTTATTCCAACAGAAAATGCATGGGTCCCTGGGGACCTTCGACGTACACCAAGGCTTTATTGGGGGAGCATGGGTCCCATGAGACTTGCTATATATGGCAAAGTTTTGTTCCTTTACAAGATGTCTTGGATCACTGGAATCCATCTGCCTTGGCTTAAGGCTGTGTCAGGCTAATTGACATAGGCTAGAACACCAAGGCTACATCAAAATGTTGTTATGCTCTGCATAGTTATGCAGGGATTGTCTTCAGTTGTGACAAGCTCCTAGCATAACATTATCAGTCTCTAAAATCCCCCGAAGTCGGAGTGTGGCTGCCCATGTGGCGGGGTAATCAAAAACGGTCACACACGTAATGTTCTCATCCCCAGCTGATGCATTTGTACCATAGTGTTCAAGTACTTCGGCTGTTTGGATGATCCCTGGAGTCTTTTAGCCAGGTACGACAACAACAACAACAACACTGGAATCCATGATGTACAGTGAATCTGTATTCTTTCACAAAGACTCGGGATGTACGGCACAAAAATTTAGATGGAAAAGAAAGTTATCAGATGTCGGCCATGTAATTTCAGGGCCAAAGAAGTGTCCAGCTACGTGCGAAAAAGTCAATATATGTTACACCACATTGCTAAAACCCCCTTCCCACTATGAGCGAAATGACGGAGTGATCGTGTTTTTGGGCCTAAATTCGTTAAAGTTCTCGATGAATGCAGGTAGCATTCCCACTACCAGACCCTTTCACTCCTAGCCAGCTTTGAGTGATTGTGCACGGTCAGATCACTCCGTGGTCGAGATTTGTGTTCAAACATGTTTAAACACAAGTGGCACCTACTGCATTCATCGTGTCCAATTTGCATACCGCGGGAAAATTTTCGGTTGCGTGCGAACCTTGCCAGCCACAGTCTGAGGCGAGGCGAGTCCGCGCGGGCGATAGTAGTCCAATGGGCCTATGAGTGACTTGGCATTTTTTGGATTGAAATGGGTGTGCGAGCGAGCCAGCGAGGCGAGGCGCGGCGAGCGTGGCCCACAGGAAATGCTTGGGTCAGCTCCCCAAATAGATCACTCACACCGATCACCCAAATGCATTCCCACTATTTTGGAGTGAAAGGGCCCTTTGTCGCTTCACTCCTGAGTGATCCACGATCACTCAGAACTTTCACGCACAACTTTCACTCCGACAGTGGGAACGCGGTTTAAGCCACGAGAGCACAATGTGCAAAGTTTACAGACTGATGACCAAGTAAATGGATCTCTGGAAACCCCTTGCAGATGCCTTACCTACCCATTACCACTGTGTGCTGGTCAGGCCTTGGATACCAAGTTGATAATGTCTTACTACGTACAGGTGTGTGTGCACGCGCACAAGTGCACACATAAATGCTTGTGTAAACCAGTGTGTGTGGGCTTATGCGTATATATAAATGCATATGTATGTATCTTGGTTATGTGTGTGGAATGTCTGGTAGAGGATGGTATTGATGTTGTAATGATTGATTTCAAAAAGAAAGAATATTGATAGGAAATGAATATTCAGATTATCATCACCAGAAGCACCCTTGACACAATTTCTCACAGCTGTAAGCATTGACAGAGACATGCCGCATACCTGGCCAGTCGGTCTCAAACCCACAGATTATGCCACTCGACTTTCCGCTTCACAACAGATGTGGACCACCCACTGACTGATGCAACCTGCATTCTTCTTGCCACGTCATCTCTTCCTTCACATGCATACACAAGTATATGTGCATGTGAAGCGTGCACAGGACCACTGCCCTACACTGACGTAAAAAGCCGCGCACAAGCTGAGGTCCTCGAGTATCTGATTGCCTCTGGCATATGAAACGCCCAGTTTGCTACGTCCAGCCTTAATATTTCATCTTTATGACATACAAACCAAAACCCCACCCACAATCCGTTCTCCTCCCCTTCTTTCCGCCCTCCCAGTTCCCTCCCCTTCCTCCCCGAAAAATAACTACACATACGAAAACACAGATATACATACATTGCTGTTTGTTGCGGAGTGGCTTTTTTTTTTTTTTTTTAAATTAAAATGCATTAAGCTGTTGACGAGAACATGCACTTAATGGTACAGCTGCAGGACCTACTTAATTCAAAAGGTTATAAATTTTGTGAAGATTGCTTAGAAACTACTAAGGTTTAAAAAAAAAAAGGAAGTCACGACTATGGGACATTTGATATTCCGACGTACGTCAAAAGGAGGTTGGTCAACGACTATAGCCTATACCCGAAGTTTGAATGTTTGCCATGATGAAGACTTCTGCACTGTTGATTAGGAAATTAGAGCAACACTTTCAGAAACGTGTCCTTTTTGTAGACGATTCTCAACTGTGGTCTCCAGATCTAATGGTGTGCTCAACAATTCTGAGTAGAAATTTACAAAACCATAAAAAAAGAAGAGGAAGGAAGGAAAAACAGAGAGAAAAAAAAAAAGTCCCACAAATATAGATCTTATGAGATTTGACCCAGCAACCTCCCATCTGAGCACCTTTGACACTACATGTGCCATTGCACCTTGGAGATCGGAGAACCACCGAATTATTTGTAATGTTAACTGTTGACATTTCTTCCAGATCTCAACAGGTGTTGCTAATTCAATCACAACATTCATCTGCAGTGTCTCTCCCCCCCCCCCCCCCCCCCCCCCCCCCCTCAAAAAAAAAATCGGTCCAATTTGTCTAAGAGTGACACAGATTTCATGGCTTAAATATTTTCCATGTCTTCTATTAAAACGACGCTTGTCTGGCTTGGAAGGGCATGCCATTGCACCTTGGAGATCGGAGAACCACCGAATTATTTGTAATGTTAACTGTTGACATTTCTTCCTGATCTCAACAGGTGTTGCTAATTCAATCATAACATTCGTCTGCAGTGTCTCCCCCCCCCCCCCCCCCCCCCCCCCACCCACCTCCAAAAAAAAAAAAAAATCGGTCCAATTTGTCAGAGTGACACAGATTTCATGGCTTAAATATTTTCCATGTCTTCTATTAAAACGGCGCTTGTCCGCTTGGAAGGGCATTATTTCAGCAAAGGGGATCTGTGATAAAAGAAACAAAACAAAACGGCGTGATCGACCACAACAAAAGGATCTTGAATGTGCTGCAGTTCAAGGTTTCACGTCACTTGTCTCCCTTTAACAGACAAGACTTCACATGTCCCTGTGCTGTCCTTGAATGGGTGGATTTGTCATCAACGGGTCTCGGGTGTGTGAAGAGAGCTATGAATCTTTTTCTGCTCATCACTGGTCTGACTATTTCAAAATACTTTTTCAATGCATCCTTCCTGGATTTCCTTTTAGTCACATTCTTGTTCTTTCCATTCACTCTTCAGACCGCCATCAATATCTTGGACAAAAAAAAAGTCGGAAAGCAGGCAGCGATTCGGTCACAAACTGAAAGTTTTGGATCTCTCTCTCTCTCTCTCTCTCTCTCTCTCTCTCTCACACACACACACACACACACACTGTGCGCGCGCGCGCGTGTGTGTGTGTGTGTCTATGTTGCATTATTTTAATTAGGAATGTTTTAGAAATCCAGGTCATCTATCTTAAAAGCGCACAACTCCATAGCAATTCTTGACCTTACTTAGTTCATTTCTTATGCCTTCCAACACCAAAAATTTCAAGTGAGTGTCGATTAGATGGTTTGCCTGTTGCTGCGGCTAGTGCCAGAGACAATACAAGAAGCTTTTCTACTCCATGCCGAAGGCCCTTTCTCTCTCTCTCTCTCTCTCTCTCTCTCTCTCTCTCTCTCTCTGTACGTAGGTCACTGTCAATTTTTAAAAAAAGTGTCCGACCCCCCCCCCCCCTCTCTCTCTCTTGCTCGCTCGTTCGCCCGTTCTATAAACGAGTGTTAATGCAGTCGTAGTCAAGAACATGTCGATTGTTATTTATTTTTATGTAATTTATGGTGATTATGAAGATAATTGTTATTACTATTAAAACCTTTGGTTTGTAAATGCCCAACCGCCCTAGTACAATATGGCCTTGTATATGGTATGTCGGTTTGTGACACGGAAAGACAGACGGATCGATGAGATGGAAATGAGAATGTCGTGTTCGATGCCATGCCTTTTCCGCCCTCAAACAATGAAGGCAGAGGGAGGGCTAATCAATAACCATGCAGGTAGAGATGGATCACGACATGCTGCCTGTGGCAACACCACTCAGTCCGCCAGTCGCCCGGCCGCACTGGCACAAGATCGTCAGGGAGCTTGGAAAAATAAGAAACCAAAAATACTATCCTCACTCAGCCTTAGAAAAGAGAAAGAAAAGAAAGTAGAAGAAAAGACATCTGAAAGTTATTACCAGAAGGCTTGAAGATAAAAGCTGAAATCAGAAATGCGAACACTTGCTGAGGAAGATTGAAGAACTGAAATGAAACTGAGGTAGATCCAACATGTATTCGGGTCTGACAGCCCCATTGACACCACTGAACTCGATGGTCCTGGCAATCAAGATGATTCATCGGTCCAAACCCAAGGATGGTCTCATTCTTTCTCCCTGCCTTTCTGTTCTGGAGGCCGTAAACAGCCTAACCACCCTGAATTCCTGAACTTTTTAAACGTTACACCTTTCCGAGTTATGATGGTGACAGCATTGCTCTTTCTGGGATTCCTGATCATGCTGGCGTTTGAGGCAGTCAGATGGATGATCATCTTGCCAAGAATGCCACATGCCCGATTCGATTTTCAATTAAGATCCATACTTTATCATGAAAAATTCACCCAAAGAATGTTTGCATTTTTTTTTTCAGGTGGGTAGCCTACATCCCTTCTGCAAATGGGGTTTAAACGGACCTTCACTCGGACATATGATTTAGCATGCAGTATACTTGATACATCACCACTCAAAACAACGAACCTGAGAGATGTAGAGACTTTTCTGCCACCATGCAGTATTTCTTTCTTTATAGGCTTATAGAGGAATTCAGCGAATTTACGATGCAGCGACTTATAAAGTCATCTCTCTCTCTCACTCTATCTCTCTCTCTCTCTCTCTCTCTCTCTCTCTCTCTCTCTCTCTCTCTCTCTCTCTCTCTCTCTCCCTCTCTCTCTCTCTCTCTCTAAGGAGATAAGTAAGATGCAACTTCATCATTTGATTGAGTGGATGGTCGAGTCGGTCTTACAATTTCTGTTTGTTTTTTTCTTTCTAACGTTAGTGTTACTCCTGTGTCCGAGGACATCCGGAGATCGTTCGATTTCATGTGTTTTTGTCAACCTTTGATTTGAAACACACTGGGAATAAGTGGGTACTATTTGCTTGCAATGAAAGAAACATAAATGTTATTGGCCTGTTACCCCCCTCCCCCCCCCCCCCCCCCCCCTTTGTCAAAAGACCTCTTTGTTAATGATGGTAAAATCTCTCTCTCTCTCTCTCTCTCTCTCTCTCTCTCTCTCTTCGCTCCCCTCTCTCTCTCTCTCTCTCTCTCTCTTTGTCTGTCTGTCTGTCTCTCTCTCTCTGTATATTGAGTTAAATGAAAAACACCTAGCTGAAGAGAAGAACGTTTTGGTAGCTCCACAGTCCAATTAGTGGACTTTGAAAAAAAAAAAGAAAACAACTTTAGCCAGAGAACAGTCACGAAACCCGGTTATTCCTGATCCTTTCAGCAATGGTTTGATAGCACTTTAACTGCACTTTACAGACAGAAGATTGTGTAAGTGTGTGTGTGTGTGTGTGTAAAACGGCCTACTGAACAAAATACTGAGATCAGAAGCGTGTCTGTTTCATAGCTGGGCCATACTAATGCTTGCATCAATAGTGATGCAGACACACAACAATGGCTACGATGGCCCCAGTAACTAATATCTCATTTTGAAATATTTGTGTTTCCGGCTCGGTTACACACTCTCAGCCTCTTGCATTCAGTATATACCTCGAACGACTTTGCAGCCCGCGACGCTATTCACTGCATTGCAGCAACTGGTATCGACAAGATGCTGTTCGTATTAGACGTTCATGAGGACATCTACCGGAGAAGGCTCTGCATTGCCGATGATGTCACTTCGGTAATGTTCTTAGGGGTCTTTCTTTCTTTTTTTTCTTCTTTTTTTTTTCTCTCTCCATTTTTTTCGTTTTTGTTTTCGTCCGTGGCTGTTGAAAATGGAAGGCGTTCTGGGCCACAGTGTCCGACAGATAGTGTATTCTGTGACACTGACGCCACAATGATGGTCTTCCGCCACTCCTCGTGTGTTTTCATGCCAAACGTAACCCACATCTGCTGGATCAGTAGCCTGGCATGCATAAAGCTGGTTAAACCCGCGTTCTGACGTGACATGCAATTACCGGCAAGGAAACGGTATTTTTTTTTCTGGGTAAGTGTGGGTGGAGCTGACAGCTTAATTCATTGAAAACCACCCTTTCTACCCATACCGCGCGCTTGCGTGCGCGCGCAAAAAAAGAAACAAAGAGCAAACAAACGCGCGCGCGCGCGCACACGCACGCACGCACGCACGCACGCATACGTATCTTTATTCACATACACACAAACATACATACCGTAATACGCACACGCACATAATAATGCACACGCACGTGTCAAACCCTCCACTCCAGATTTTCGAGCATTCACCATTGCTACTGGCTATTCACTTCACTCTGCCTCGCCCCTGTGCTCTCCCCCTCCCCCTCCCATCTGCAGACACACACACACACACACACACACACACACACTGTTCTCCCCACAACACGTTCAATCTACAGACATAATCTATTTATCCAGCGCTCCAGTTCGGCTAGAACCCCACATCGATCTATGACTGCCTGCCGGCAAAAAAAAAAAAAAAAAAAGCTGGAACTGATTTTCAACTACCGTGTATTTGGTATCACGCCGGAAAATCGATCAGAAATCAGTGTTCACTGTCGCCATGGTCTCGAGCGAGACTTCTCAATGTCGTCGGCGAGGGATCAGACGGGACGCATGTCGACGCAGTGTGGTAGCCACAACGTTTACACGACTTGCCGCCTACTAAAGAGTAGTCTAAACGTTGCTTCTTGATTCGTACCCTTAAGGCCTTTGTGGTTGAGGAGATTCGTAAATCGGAGTCCGACGACGACTGATAAATATGTATTGCAAAGCTGAGTGTATTATAACCGACACTGTGCATTTTGTTGGAGTTACGAAACACAGGTAAGCCTACGTGACAGATGTAGCTTATAATTGTCTGTTGCTATTGGATGGCGATTCTGAGCTGTTCTGGAAATAATTATCTCTCGTGTCATTAACATTTCTGTTGAATGATTAATCAATCAATTTCCATCTTTTGTTAGTGATTTGGTTAGTGTTCATTTATTTATTTGTTTATTTTTATATTTTTGGTGAAAAATCCCTTTGCACTTATTTTGTCTGAAACATTCTGAATTTTAGTTTGAAGTTAACCACAGAGATATAGATTTTATAATACATTTGCGTGTTCTCTCTCTCTCTCTCTCTCTCTCTCTCTCTCTCTCTCTCTCTCTCTCTCTCTCCTATGTACCCCTGTGCGAGCACATGAGCATGAGAGGGAGAGAGAGAGAGGGAGGGAGGGAGCGAGTTTGTGGTCTGTCAATGCTTTTCTCGTTGTTGTTGTTGTTTTCCAGTAGGCCTGTATCGTTTGTCAACCTTTAATTTGAGAATCAGCGATTGTAATAATAATAATATAATAATAATGAATACTTATATAGCGCCTATTCTCGGCTAGAGGCCAAGTTCTAGGCGCTTTACAATCAACACTCGTTTACACAACGGGCTGCCTACCTGGGTAGTGCCGACTGAAGAGCTGCCAGCTGGCGCTTCATTCAGTCGTTTCCCGTGTCATCCAGTCAGTATCGTTCAATATCGATCACTCATTTTCCTTACTTCCTTCATTCTTTCCATTTCTCACGCAGGGTGCATGCTATGTGTAACGTGTCATCCATACCAACGGCCAAACTGGCCTACTCTTCCGAAAGTTGGTGATGGGATTTTACGTGTGTGCAAGATGTTATGCGTGCGTTCACACACGGAACCTCGGTTTATAGTCTCATTCGAAGGACTGTACGGGAAATGGAGTCAGAACCAATGTTAACTCCGAGGGAAAAATCCCCTGCACCGAAACGCCCCGCGGAGGTTCGAACCCGCAACCCCAGGATCACCAAGATTACGAGTCAGGCGCTCTACCAACTGAGCTATTCCGGCACCCTCTCAATTGCCCTCTCAATCTCTGTCCGACAAAACATGCTATAAGAACTATTTCAACCGACACGCAAAAATAATACATTTTTGTTTACTGTTGCTTGGTTACAACCTTGCACGTTTATTGCTTAACATAAGCGGTGAAGGACTATTTAGTTCGTTCAGGCTTGTATATTCTGATCAATCATGCTGTTTACTCTTCTCTCTCTCTCTCTCTCTCTCTCTCCTCTCTCTCTCTCTCTCTCTCTGCTTTCCACAAGTTCTCACGTGTAAATCATAAGGTGAACAGCAATGAAAGTGAAAGGAGTCGAGAATAATGTAGTTCTGACAGAGCAGTCAACAAATACCACGGCAATAGTGAGGCTGATAAATCGTCACAAAATGCTCAGCATTTCAAGTCTCCGTCTTTGGCTAGCATTATAGGACCTACAGTGATTGACTGATGCCCAGAGAGAAGGCGGATTAAGCTGAACCTCGGATATACCTGCATGTTTTCGGGATTTTTCAGCCAACGTTCCTCTTAAACGTGTCTTAGCAAGTTTTGTTTGTACCTGTGAACCTGTCTTTGCAAGAGTTGCGCGGGTGTCTGTGAGCGCGTCTTTGCGAGTGTTGCACTGGATGTCTGTCAGTGTGTCTTGGTTACCGTGTTTGCAGTAGTGTCTGTGAGCATGTCTTATCGGATGTTGCAGTAGTGTTTGAGAGTGTGTCTTTGCGAGTTCGTATTGCGTTAATGTCTGTGAGCAGGTCGTTGCGAGTGTTGTACTGGTGTCTGTGAACAAGTCTGCGAGTGTTGTACTGGTGTCTGTGAACATGTCTTTGTGACTGTTGTACTGGTGTCTTTGAACATGTCTTTGTGAATGTTGTACTGGTGTCTGTGAACATGTCTTTGCGATGTTGTACTGGTGTCTGTGAACATGTCTTTGCGAGTGTTGTACTGGTGTCTGTGAACATGTCTTTGCGATGTTGTACTGGTGTCTGTGAACATGTCTTTGCGAGTGTTGTACTGGTGTCTGTGAACATGTCTTTGCGAGTGTTGTACTGGTGTCTGTGAGCATGTCTTTGCAAGTGTTGTACTGGTGTCTGTGAACATGTCTTTGCAAGTGTTGTGCTGGTGTCTGTGAGCATGTCTTTGCAAGTGTTGTACTGGTTCTGTGAACATGTCTTTGCGAGTGTTGTACTGGTGTCTGTGAACATGTCTGCGAGTGTTGTACGGGTGTCTGTGAGCATGTCTTTGCGAGTGTTGTACTGGTGTCTGTGAGCATGTCTTTGCGAGTGTTGTACTGGTGTCTGTGAGCATGTCTTTGCGAGTGTTGTACTGATGTCTTTGAGGATGTCTTTGCGAGTGTTGTACTGGTGTCTGTGAGCATGTCTTTGCGAGTGTTGTACTGGTGTCTTTGAGCATGTCTTTGCGAGTGTTGTACTGGTGTCTTTGAGCATGTCTTTGCGAGTGTTGTACTGGTGTCTGTGAGCATGTCTTTGCGAGTGTTGTACTGGTGTCTTTGAGCATGTCTTTGCAAGTGGTGTACTGGTGTCTGTGAAATGGTGTCTGTGAACATGTCTTTGCGAGTGTTGTACTGGTGTCTGTGAGCATGTCTTTGCGAGTGTTGTACTGGTGTCTGTGAACATGTCTTTGCGAGTGTTGTACTGGTGTCTTTGAGCATGTCTTTGCGAGTGTTGTACTGGTGTCTGCGAACATGTCTTTGCGAGTGTTGTACTGGTGTCTGTGAACATGTCTGCGATGTTGTACTGGTGTCTGTGAACATGTCTTTGCGAGTGTTGTACTGGTGTCTGTGAACATGTCTTTGCGAGTGTTGTACTGGTGTCTGTGAGCATGTCTTTGCAAGTGTTGTACTGGTATCTGTGAGCATGTCTTTGCAAGTGTTGTACTGGTGTCTGTGAAATGGTGTCTGTGAACATGTCTTTGCGAGTGTTGTACTGGTGTCTGTGAAATGGTGTCTGTGAGCATGTCTTTGCGAGTGTTGTACTGGTGTCTGTGAGCATGTCTTTTCGGGTAAAGAACTGCTGCTTGTGAACGTGTTTTGCAAGTGTTACACCGCTGTCTCAACTTACCTTAGTGAATGTTGCATGGGTCCTGTGAGCGCGTGTCTTTACAAATGTTGCACTGGTTTCTGTGAGCGTGTCTTCATAAATGTTACACTTGTGTCTGTGAGCGTGTCATCGCGAATGTTGCACCCGTATCTGTGAGCATGTCCACGAGTGTTGCTCTGGTACCTGTTAATGTGCCTTTGAAAATCTGGGAGCGATTAAGTAAGGGGAGTGCCTGGTGGCTTTGGCGAGGCATGTAAGTGAACACAATAATTTGATTACTGTGAATAATATGTGAACAGGTTTTTGTTTGTTTGGTTTTCTAGAATAGGACTTCTGTATGGTGATAGCCCCGAAAAGGGCCTGTGTAGTCGGCTAGGCTATAGTGATGAAGATAATGATGATGATGATGATGATGATAATAATGATAATAATAATAATGATTGTGATGATAATGGTAATAACAATAACAAGCAACGACCACGCTGGTGTCTGCATCTCTAGAATCTCTTTGAAGTCGGGGTATGTTTTGAGATATCTAGTATAGAGTGCAACCTTGTCGTGGTGTCAGCAGCCAACCAGTCAACCCACTCACCAACCCTTTAACCAGCCAACCAAGTAAAAACAAACGAACAGACAAACAAGGTAACAACATTCTTTGGTCCATTATATGGCATTCACGTATGGACCTCATTTTCCACACCCTCCTCCTTTCCCTTAACGCACCCCACCTCAGCTCCACTCCTCACCTTCTCACCCACCCACCCACCCCTTCTCGCCAGCCCCAACCCCCTCTCCGCCCGTAGGCCTACATCCAAACACACACGCACCCCAGTCTCCTCCATCCCACTGACCTTTTTTTTCTCCCTCACTCACCCATCCCTGCCCCTCCTCTACCCATGCACCCACACTCGTGTGTGCCTTTGGTGAGTATGTTAATCGGCGGAAGTGTATAGTATTGGCCTACATTAGCTGGATCAGTGCGGCAGTGAGCTTGTCCTGCTGTGTCATACATGCAAGCTGAAATGGCGAAGGCAAGCTGCAAACAGAGGTGGATCCTCTCGCGAGGTAACCTCCCAGCGAGGGATCTTGTTGCAATACAGAATCTCTTCCTGGTACAGAATATTAACACGGATGGCAGTATCTTCCTGTACAATATGTTACCATGGTGACATTCTCTTCCTGGTATAAAATGTTACCTTGGGTCACATTCTCCTCCTGGTACAAAATGTTGCCATGGGTCACATTCTCTTCTGGTACAAAATGTTACCATGGGTCACTTTCTCCTGTGGTACAGAATGTTATCATGGGTCACATTTTTTTTCCCTGGTATGGAATGTTACCGTGGGTCACATTCTCTTCTTGGTACAAAATGTTACCATGGGTCACATTCTCTTCGGGTATAGAATGTTACCATGGGTCACATCCTCTTCCTGGTACAGTGTATTGCCATGGGTCACATTCTCTTCAGGTACAGAATGTTACCATGGATGGCATTCTTCACTGACTGTGCGATACAGAATGACATCACGGTACCTGGGTGGCACTTTTTACTAGCAGGGCACATACTTATATCCATGGTGGAAAGTTGTCACCTTAATTATGGGTGATTTGGGATTGGATGTGATGAGTCACTTTTTTGTTTGTGTTATATCTGTTCACGCCCGACAGTACTTAACTTATAATGTTGAAAGAACGACAACGTTCTCAACCGATGACGACAACGACGACCAAGACAATGGTGATGAAAATGATGATAATAATGATGACAATGTTACTGTATGGCACTGCATAGGCCTGCACTAGTGGGCCTGTATCCTTACTTATTTCGACCTCCTGACGCATATTTCCACCTCAATCATTCAGTGTTGTAGTGTGTTGTCACCGATACACCTAGACAACATATATACACGTGACGATCTGAACCAACCCCAGACCGTACGTCCACGAATGGCGACAGTTGGGTCCACAGTGAACAGGTTTATGTGACCTGCCGGTGCAGAATATCATCTAGGGGACAACAGATAAGCACCGCAACATCAGCCCAGAATTTAACCGAGGTGTCATTGTGTATGGGGAAGGCACTCTGTAACGATGGACGTTGCGGCGCAGACCGTCACCTGCTCGTGACATCGGAGCTGAAACTGCTCTCTCCAAACTGTGGGCGCTAGCGCTGCGCGCATCGTGACAGAAGCAGGAAACGAGAGTGTGGGATGTGCACGGGCGGCCTGTGTAAAACGTTATAAACACTACCGTGCCAAAGTGTTATCAAGGGAACACATTTTAAGAATGATTCTTAGTGAAACGTTATAAACACTACCGTGCCAAAGTGTTATCAAGGGAACACATTTTAAGAATGATTCTTAGTGAAACGTTATAAACACTACCGTGCCAAAGTGTTATCAAGGGAACACATTTTAAGAATGATTCTTAGTGAAACGTTATAAACACTACCGTGCCAAAGTGTTATCAAGGGAACACATTTTAAGAATGATTCTTAGTGAAACGTTATAAACACTACCGTGCCAAAGTGTTATCAAGGGAACACATTTTAAGAATGATTCTTAGTGAAACGTTATAAACACTACCGTGCCAAAGTGTTATCAAGGGAACACATTTTAAGAATGATTCTTAGTGAAACGTTATAAACACTACCGTGCCAAAGTGTTATCAAGGGAACACATTTTAAGAATGATTCTTAGTGAAACGTTATAAACACTACCGTGCCAAAGTGTTATCAAGGGAACACATTTTAAGAATGATTCTTAGTGAAACGTTATAAACACTACCGTGCCAAAGTGTTATCAAGGGAACACATTTTAAGAATGATTCTTAGTGAAACGTTATAAACACTACCGTGCCAAAGTGTTATCAAGGGAACACATTTTAAGAATGATTCTTAGTGAAACGTTATAAACACTACCGTGCCAAAGTGTTATCAAGGGAACACATTTTAAGAATGATTCTTAGTGAAACGTTATAAACACTACCGTGCCAAAGTGTTATCAAGGGAACACATTTTAAGAATGATTCTTAGTGAAACGTTATAAACACTACCGTGCCAAAGTGTTATCAAGGGAACACATTTTAAGAATGATTCTTAGTGAAACGTTATAAACACTACCGTGCCAAAGTGTTATCAAGGGAACACATTTTAAGAATGATTCTTAGTGAAACGTTATAAACACTACCGTGCCAAAGTGTTATCAAGGGAACACATTTTAAGAATGATTCTTAGTGAGTCCGCCAAAAAGCAAGGACAAACAAGTCACAAGACAAAACACGACGCGTTTCGACCTCTGAGGTCTGCTTCAGGCCAGACAAACAACATTCAGAACAGTGACAATGAAGAAGGAGCTATTACTTATCGTTTCATATTTGGCACCAAGATGGATGTTGATTCTTAGAATTTGTTTTGATTTCCGCCTGCAGTCCCCTCACTTTGAAAACAAGTTATCAAAGGAAGTTGTCTGGCTGTGTTTTCAACAGAAGAGTCCTGCTCAATGTTCCATATGATTGCTTCCCTTTGAAAGACAGCTTCTGTATGCCAAATATCAAGGCTGCATTCGCTTCAGCAATAAATATGTCGACTTGCGTGTTTCTTTGGCGTTATTATAGAACGTTCAGGTGTTTTGCAGGTAAATCCACTTTGATGCGTGACAGAGGTATTAGCCTATACAACGTAAAGAAATCATGTTTAAAGGAGAGTCGGTGACTGGTAGTGCTTCCAGCGTTAAGCGATTTAGACGTACCGTAGTGTACCGGAACAGTCCACACAAGAATGGGAATTATACCTCGTCGTAGGGCACAAAGAAACAAAACAAAACCAATACAAAAACCCCCCAAAAAAACAACAACAAAAAACCCACAAAAAAAAACAAAAACAAACAAAAATAAAAAATAAAAAAAATAATAAAAAAAATAAAAAGAAGAAGAAGAGAAGAAAAGAGGAAAGAAAAAGAAAACAAAGAAAAAAAACCGGGGGTAGACAAGACAAAAAAGGGTCCCTGTACCAATCCTACGCCACACTAATTGATTACACAATGCCCTTTTACAATCATGACCGAAGAGAACAAGCCTACCCAAACATTACCGCCCCAGTCTATTCCCACCCACTTCTGTTTCCCCAGTCGGTATTGTCACACAGCCATCTACGGCCAACGCGCCGCACACGGGTGTAATTGTCGTCAATAATTGATCGAAGAAGACAATTGGGAGGATCGAGTCGCGGGACGCTCGGTTCGTCGTCAGCTGGGTCCTGTGGGGCACTCCCCACGCTTCAGTGGGCTAATCAGTGAAGCCTGAAGCCCTTGGCAACGACCTGCAGTCAGTGTTGTGATGACTAGTGCTAGCGGGTATATGTGCCACTCCTCCTGGCACAGCTGGTCTTTCCCACGATTTTACGCACGTCTTGGTTGTTTCTGTCTACGGTATTGTCATCCGCGTCTGCTCGATATGTTTACATATGTTTATTTACTCTTTCTTCGTTTAGTTAGTGTATACGCGAGTTTAATACAGACTGCAATCTCATTTTTTGTCCCTAAAAAAAAAAGAAGAAGAACAAAACGAAACAAAAACAAGCACAAAAATTCATTGGCATGTTCGCGCACATGCATATCACAAAGTCTAGATATACCATATTGCCATTTTATCAAATAACATTCATGTTATCGTCACAAATATTTCAGTGACGACCACCACCACCACGAGTGACACCAACAACAATGACAAACTCGAGAAAAAGAGGGGAAGAAGTAAAAGAAGACTAACAAAGACTACCTTTCAAATGAAGAATAACACACACAAAATGAAATGCATCTGATGGCATGACTCAATTGTATGTTGTGGTGGGCATTTAGAAGTGTGTTTGGAGGAATCAAAGTTATTGATCTCAGACGGTGGTGACAGCTAGAACAGAGTTCGTGGTCAAAGAAGAGAGAGAGAGAGAGAGAGAGAGAGAGAGAGAGAGATCAATAGAAAGAGATACTCAAAACAGAACTACTTAGTTATAGTTTAAATGGGCTTTTGGGAAAGGTGGCTGTGTGAAGAATGGCCGGGGTTATCTTTTGTCCGGCAATCAGCCACCATAATACTAGAATCAGGAAGACCTAAGGCGGAAAATCGTTGCTCAGATTCGACAGGACATAGCCAGGTGACATGTGACAAGGATGTTTTCCTTTGTTTCCGAGCAGTCGGCAAAGATCGAGTTTACACACCCCCTCCTCTATATGGTGGTAGGTCCCAAAGCCCAGTCCAAAATACCTTACTGACTTGTCAATCTTTTGTGAGACAGAAGAAAACCAAACATCTTGAACTGTTGTGGCAAAGAGAAGGCGGAGAGGTGCAAAAACACCACTTTTGTCTTGCAGTCCTGATCAGACCCATACATACGTGCTATTGGTTTTCTTAAATTAGTTGAAGCCTGTCTTATTTACTTGTTCTTCTATAGACAGTGCACAAGATCATCCCATTCCAAACTGAGTATATACAAATGTTGTCAGGATATTTTCTTTTACTTGCGTTGATTAAACATGGGGTCTGATGTAGGACTGCACCGTCTCTTACCCTTTAGTCTTTGTACTGATTCATGAATTTCAAATGCAATAGATCTCTATGCGCTTTTGGAGTCCGGAGTCTTGACATCCCTACTACTGTTCGATCAACACACACACACACACACACACACACACACACACACACACACACATGCACGCTCAGAAAAAAAGAAGAAAAAACAACAACAAAGAAACAAGCAATTCCATTGTACGTTATATGGAGACAATACAACTCAAACACCTTACTGTACAGAAAAATGGTTACACGCTGGAAAATTTTGACACTAAACGCCGATGTAAGTCGAACGTATGTTAAAAAGAATTAAAGAAGAAAAAGAAGAAGAAGAAAGAAAGAAAGAAGAATTTTATCAAAGACCTATCAAAGTGAATTCACTCATAGAGGTCACAAAACAGAAAGAGAATTATCACCAGTGTAACTGAAGAGACGTAACTTTTACTCATGTTGCTCTTTATTTCAACTCTAGCTTAAGTAGGAGATTTTTTTTAATTTTTTAAACCGAATCTCTTTGGTTAAACGTTAAGAGTCACGCTGGCGCCTGACATATAACCGCCATTTTTCAACCCCACGTGTAATCCTGGATGTGTCAGTACCGTACTAAATAGGTCCCTGTCAAATGGTTTTCATCGTTTGATAGATATATCGCCATCTTTGACTGGCGTGATGTTAAGCTTGAATGTGACGAAGAATCCTCCCGCGATGATGGAGAATTCCTCACCTGGTGGAGCGTCAGTCAGTGGGACTCGTTTTCCGAAGGTTTTGAGTTCGATCATCCAGACGAACGACATGAATATTGACATTACTGCATGCTTCCCATCTTACCATGCCGTGTGTGTGTGGTGGTGTTGTCAACGTAGTGTTTTGTCAAATAGGTCCTATGGTTCTCCACGCATTTGGGTTAGTGCCAACAAGACGCCGGTGAACATGACAGTAAATGAAAAAGATGTTGGTGCTAGGCAAAGGGACATCGTCATGTGGGTCCTGACAGAGAACGCCGTGGCAGTCGTTCGTCAATACACACACACACGCACGCACGCACGCACGCACTCACGCACACACACACACACACACACACACACACACACACACACACACACACACACACACACACACACACACACACACACACACACACACACACTGTACATTCACTTTAGATAGGTCTGAACAGACGTGTTCGATAAGAATTGAATAATTAACCCTCCACTCTCACCACGCCATCCCTGAAACCCCACTCTGCCTACCCTTTTACAATCTTCCTCTCACTGAGACGGTGGACATGCGCGATCACACAGGTTTTGATATTGTGTGTGTGTGTAAGGACGGCGGGGGGTGTATTTGAGACTGAAAACAAAAAACAAAAACAAAAAAACCCTAAAACCAGTCTGATTGAACTTTATATCGATCAGTCACACACTCAAAGTCACTGGAGCAGAATTCTCCACCACATTCTTCACCACCTCCACAATAATCGATCACCTGAGCTGAATTTGCCCCACTGTCTCCCTCGGACGTAGTTTTTACCATGAATTATTAACAGGGCGTCTCAGCACCATTGTTATCTTCCCAGTTCCCAAGCCGGAGCAGATGGCCGAATGGCGATTGAAGCGCGAGCGTCCTGAAATATTTACACAGTGATGCACGAACTGATCGTCACCAGCGATAAGGAGTTGAGGACACGGTAATTGAATACCCAAGCACAATTCGTCATTGAATGGTGGTGAACAGAGAGATGTTTAGCAGAGCTAGGTGCGTCGTGCGTTGT
>CM031595.1:121545889-121548389 GCA_018398815.1 Conus ventricosus
AAGACACTAAATAACGAATATTGTTTTTATTTTGACGACAGTAACATGACCGCGGCTAGAATTTATGCTACCTTTTGTGGTACCCATTCACCCAGCGCACGAGCAGGTAGGAAGCACAGAACCTGCAAGGAAACTACCCCAAATTGGATTTTCTTAGTTTGCCTGCATCGTCCGATGTAAAACATGCACACAGCAACAACAGCCAAAGAACCGAACACGAACTAACTAATCAAGCCATCTGATCTTGAATATTGTCACACAAGAACTGACAGAGACAACAACGGCCTAAGAAACGAACACAGACTAATGATGATTCAATACTGACCAGCCATTTGATCATGAAATCAGTCACACAAGAATACACAAACAACAAAAGCCAAACAAACACAAACCAACATTGATTTAACACTGACAAGCCATTTGATCTGGAAATATTGTCACACCACAACAGAAACGGGAACCTATTGTGATACCAGCCTATTGTAATACCAAAACAGGAGTTAATACGGGTCACCTATTGTCACACCAGAACAAAAACAAATGCAGGCAAGCAATTGTAATACCAGAACAAGAGCTTATACAGGTAACCTGTCGTCACAGCAGAATAGAAACAAATGCATGTAACGGATTATCACACCAGTACAGAAACTAATGCATTCAACGTATTGTCCCACCAGAACAGAAACTAATGCATGTAACATGTTGTCATATCAGAAAAGAAACAAATGCAGGTAACATACTGTCACTCTAGAAAAGAAACAAATGCAGGTAACATGTTGTTAGTCCAGAAAAGAAACAAATGCAGGTAACATGTTGTTAGTCCAGAAAAGAAACAAATGCAGGTAACATGTTGTTAGTCCAGAAAAGAAACAAATGCAGGTAACATGTTGTTAGTCCAGAAAAGAAACAAGTTCAGGTAACATATTGCCAGTGCAGAAAAGAAACAAATGCAGGTAACATGTTGTTAGTCCAGAAATAAACAAATGCAGGTAACGTACTGTCACTCTAGAAAAGAAACAAATGCAGGTAACATACTGTCACTCTAGAAAAGAAACAAATGCAGGTAACATACTGTCACTCTAGAAAAGAAACAAATGCAGGTAACATACTGTCACTCTAGAAAAGAAACAAATGCAGGTAACATGTTGTTAGTCCAGAAAAGAAACAAATGCAGGTAACATGTTGTTAGTCTAGAAAAGAAGCAAATGCAGGTAACATGTTGTTAGTCCAGAAAAGAAACAAATGCAGGTAACATGTTGTTAGTCCAGAAAAGAAACAAATGCAGGTAACATGTTGTTAGTCCAGAAAAGAAACAAATGCAGGTCACATGTTGTTAGTCCAGAAAAGAAACAAATGCAGGTAACATGTTGTTAGTCCAGAAATAAACAAATGCAGGTAACGTACTGTCACTCTAGAAAAGAAACAAATGCAGGTAACATGTTGTTAGTCCAGAAATAAACAAATGCAGGTAACGTACTGTCACTCTAGAAAAGAAACAAATGCAGGTAACATATTGCCAGTCGAAAAAAGAAACACATGCAGGTAACATATTATCAGTCCAGAAAAGAAACACATGCAGGTAACGTATTGTCACACCAGAACAGAATCAACTGCAGGAGACGCAGTGTGATTGACATGAAAGGAAATCAAAGTGAGGTGGGAACAAAGAATGATATGACCATGACTTGTATGCCACTAAATGAGTCGACAAGGTAACGAGAAATGGAGCGTTGAATAACAATGACTCACAAAGGATGAAATTGATTTCTTCTGTCAAGTTATTTTTTACAGGTTGAATATTTGATCCCAGATCTGTGTTAAATAGCCTAATTATCAGAATTATCAGGCAAGACCGTGATTATCATTGAATCTCAGTATATTGTTTACAGGGCCATCATTAACGGATAAGAAGATCATTATTTAAGTTCAATAAATTATTCAGTCTCATTTTGTAAAGGACAGTGAAACTGATTTACCTGGCCTCATTCTCAGTGTGGTAGAGATTCAAATGAACGGATCGAGAAGGTTGTCTGTAATGGAGCTCTGGATGTGAATAACTCACAAAGGATAGCCACTGCTTCTGCACTCAGGAAATCGATTTGTTGCTGTTGTTGTTTTCGTACCCTGGCTAAAAGACTCCAGGGATCATCCAAAAAGCCGAAGCACTTGAACACTATGGTACAAATGCATCAGCTGAGGATGAGAACATTACGACTTAATGTTAGAGAATGAAATATGAAATTCATTAAAAGATTGTGTGTGTGTGTGTGTGTGTGTGTGTGTGTGTGCGTGCGTGCGTGCGTGCGTGCGTGCGTGCGTGCGTGCGTGCGTGCGTGCGTGTGTGAGGGAGGGAGGGGAGAGAGAGAGAGAGAGAGAGAGAGAGAGAGAGAGAGAGAGAGAGAGAGAGAGAGAGAGAGAGAGAAGCGAATGAACACAAACATGTAATGGCAAACTCCAAACTTACAAGAGCAGAATCAAATGATGAAATGTATGATTCTTT
>CM031595.1:121568389-121573389 GCA_018398815.1 Conus ventricosus
GCCGACTCATGACACCCCCGTACCTAAGAATGTTGTTCCAATCAACATTTTCTCCAGACGAATGTTATCTCCAATTGGATAAAACAAACTCAGTTGCATGGGTCGATATAACAGTACTACCCCTATGCTTCAAGACATCATTCCATCAACATCTCTAACATAGACAATGTACCCAATTAAAACCAATAGATCATCAGATAATCCAAAGATTACTCTTTGGTCAGTCATACGACTGTGCACAACATTTAACTCTATACTGGCTCACATATAATCAAGAACTCTCTCAATAGCGTTAGCTATCAGCATGTCCATACATGTTAATTAATCATTCCATTCACTTCTAATAATAACACCACCATGATTAACCCAAGATTCAAATTCAGGTGTGTGGCCCAGCCTTCTAAACATCAAAGATCAAGTTCAGGCTGTGGCCACAATCTGCTCACATGGCCTCACACACAATATGCAAATCAAACATTTATCCTGATTTCACAACATAAGGACATTTTCACACTTTACTGATACAGTGAACAAGACAATCTTAACAAATAGATACCAACCAGAAAAATTAAAAATAACACGTGAGCATGTACTGATCCCCGCTCCATAATGGGCAATGAACAAAAGCAACACATACAGGTAAACATATATCAAAAAATGAAAAGAAACACATGAACATAGGCTCAACCCCGCCCTAAACTTGGCAATCAAATCAACAACACAACTGGCCAGCTACATTATTTACACGGTAGCTGTCCGTAACAGATGACTGCTCACACCACCACCACAACAACAGCAGCCCGTAGGCATTGCTCCTACCATTGTTCTACTTCTGCTGTTCACACTAACAACAGCAACACCCTGGAGGCATTACTCCAACCCTTGACCTACTCCTGCCCCCTCATTCTTGACCGCCGTTTGTGGCTCGCCAGTAGTACCTGCGGCAGATAGTTTGCGCATTCCAGTCGTTACAAGAGAGTCAGCGCACCTTTCACACATTTTAGTCCTTAAAGGAGCGCGTGAAAATCTGCGCGATCCTCTTCTAGCCTCTTCGGCAATATCTCCTGGCATTCAGTCCCCTTTTCTTTTCATTGCCTCGGGGTCTGTTGTTCGAATATCACGTGAACTGGCTGTCGCACCCATTCACTGCGACGACGATCATCTCCCCTTTCCAAAATGTTAGAATGGATCCCACACTCATCTATCCGAACCGATTTTCCTTCTCTCTGAGGAAATTCCTTGGTTCGAATCCCGCTCATGGCCTATGCCCATTACTTGATGAGCCTTATTTACTTTACCCTTTCCTGACACTGGATTATCTGCTCCTTTGAGCTGACTGTCCTTGGCATATTTTCTAACGATAGCTGGTCACCTCGACCTTCTTGCCCTGCGTTAATACTGCCTCCCTGTTCCAGCCCAGCGCTGGTTCCAGTTTCTCTGTGGTCCATCTTGGCCCCGACCCTGAGGTCCGCCACCATGGCTCCTACATTTCTGACTGCCACGGCAATGCCAACAACTTTTTGAACCACCATTATGGCCACCATGGCCTACGGCACAGCATCCACGGCCATCTCCAGGCCTCAGTACCGCCACTACGGCCACCTCCATGGCCTACGGCAACCACCACTACGACCTATTTCATGGTCTATTGCACCACCACCATTGGCCACCTTCATGGCCCACGCTAGCTCTACTGCTAGCGGCGCCTGTGCACTCCACCTGCTTTCCGTTTACTTTCCTACCCTGCACTGCCCTTGCTTTCCCTACTTGACTGGCAGCCTGGTTAGGCTTCGGAGGATATACCTACCCCCTAACAAAGCTGGATAGGGAAGATTGTTTTGCACTGCTGCAGTGAGAGTACTCCTGACAAACTCTGACTCTACTTTGACACGGGCCAAAGGTAGCCGATTAATTCTTCCATCTGCATATCGCACGCAGGTGGTTTCCCCGGTATAGTCTGTCTCTCTCACGAAACCGGCTCTACCATTGCTGCTAGAGTCAGTCCATGTATCTAACAAGCAGGTCACCAGCTTCCCGTTTACTACTGCCCTAGTAGTATGGTGGTGGCACCTTGCCTTCCTGTTGAATTGTATCGACGGCAACAACGGAATGTATTGCAGTCCGCTACATTCCTTGGCGATATGACCCTCTCGCCCACATTTAAAACATGTGCGTATTCACTCTACCATTCTCTTGAGTCCCACTGTTGCCTTGGGACTTAGAATGCATTTCTAACTGATGTCTCGCCTCCTGTTTGTAGCGAGTCGGCGAATCACCCCTGACTGTGTGGTCTGGGCATTACGGGTCGACTGTTCGATCCCTTCATTCCCATTACGCTGATCATGGGCAGATTCATACCTGTCTGCAACTTTCACTAACTCCTCTAAACTTCCTAATTTTCTTTCTGCCAAGAATACTGTGAGATCCTTCCGACAAGTGGAGAGAATTGCTCCTTAACATCTCCTCCCTCAAAGATTCAAAAGTTGCTCGATGTTTCCTATAGGCCTTATCCATTGTCAAAGAGAGCCCTAAGCCGATAAGGAACTGTACGTGCGTCTCACCTGATTTACGAACGGTTTCTCTGAACAATTTCCTATACCTATCGGCGGTTACTTGGTACCTCTGAAACAAAGCATCGCGCACCGACTCATAATCTGTCTGTTTTTCCGGTGGTAAGCAGAAAAAAGCATCCCTAGCTTTGGGTGTCAGCAGCGCAGACAAATTTGTGGCCCACCGTTCTTCGGTAAGCCCTGTATCTTTGGCAATCCTTTCAAATTGCGAAATGAAATCCTCTAAATGGTCCGGATTATCATCGAACCTGGCATATGTCAAGGGACTGACATGTGGTGCAAAGTTCACCTGAGGTTTTGGGTCCACGTCCCGTTCTTCTCCAATTTTAATTTCAAACTCAAACTGCCTTATCTTCTCTCTTTCTCTTTCCTCTCTTTCCCGTTCTCTTTCTCTCTCTTCTCTTTCCCGTTTCTCTCTCCCTCTTCCCTTCTTTCTTCCTACTCTCTCCTCCTTTTCCCCCGTTCTCTCTCACCTCCTTTTTCCCGTTCTCTTCTCTCTCCTCTTTTCCCCGTTCTCTTCTCTCTCCTCCTTTCCCTTCTCTTTCTCTCTCTTCTTTTTCCCGTTCTCTTTCTCTCTCCTCTTTTTTCCCGTTCTCTTCTCTCTCCTCTTTTTCCGTTCTCTTTCTCTCTCTTGCTTTCCCTTTGTATTTTCTGGCCTCGATTACACGGGCCAGTTCTCATCTACATATGCCTTCAGTTCCGGACCCTTTAGTCCTAAAGCTTTCCTTCTTCTATGAGGTCCATCTTTTTCAGCGGACCCATTGTCTCAGCACCCTCTTCAGTCGACATTCTGAAGCTATCTAACCCTTGATCAGCTAGTTAATACAACCACAGTAACAAGCGAGATATCCACATGATCACTTGTAAATAAGCGATCAAATAGTTGTGCTAACCACAATCAACCTCAAAACGCAACCAAATCAAGCAAGTTCAAAACAACAGGCCCAGTCATGAAAAAAAAAATCAAAACAATCAACACATGACTAACGTCTTTCCAGGTAAGAAAAAAAATCTAGGTTTCCATAATTACGACAAATTTCAAATCCTTGCAATTGAACAAAACCCAGAATCAAAATCAATTATGGCTCATTTATGTTTATCCCGGACGAGCCCCCAATTTGTGACGGGTCTCTGACGCTCCCCCTCGTTATTAAAATATGATTTTCATATTCAGGATGCAGGGGGTTATAGACAGAAGTATTTTACGCTTTCACAACCAAAATGCGCTCTCGCATAGGCACACGCACTCTGTCACTCACATCGGGCCCGCACAAAGGTGACGGGAAACCAATAACATTTCATAGAAAATAATCAACTTTTATTCAACTTGACTCCGAGCCCCCACCCGTCACTACACAACACAACTATCTGTATCATACAACAATGTAAACAGCATACAGACAATTTCATAAATCGCATCCCCTGTTCTTCAGTTATTCTTACTTAGCCAGGAAAGACAATATTCCACTATTCTGTTTGCACACTTATAACCTTAAGAGCAAATAAACGTCCATAACTTGCCAGCATTCCTTGGTTGATCGTCAGTTTCTCTCATCCACTGTACGACCATGAGCTGAAGCTGCCACACTGTTGTGTCCTCCCGATTGGCCAAATCCCAGTTGGGGGACACTGGCAACGTAGCTTGAGTCGCACCTCACACCGAGTCTCCCGGACTCCACCGCGTACTTCGCCCTCTCCACTGAAAGGGCTCCTGTCGCCTCTCCCACAGGTCTTCTCTGGCTGCAAACACCCCACCGTTGTCTGGCAGCTCCCTGTCTAGGCTCCAACAGGCTGACACGTCTTGCTGTCGACCGTCCCCACACGGGAGACAATTCTTCTCGTCGTCGGCTCCGAGGCTACAGCAACCTCCACTGTCTTACGTCCCCACCCAGGAGACAACGAGGCGACAGCTAACCTCTGCTTCACGCTGTATTTTCTTGAGCCCTCACAAGACGGGCGAGTTCACTTTCCTTAAGTGAGTCACTCACACTTCCTGGTTTTCCAAGCGCCTTATATCATTCTCAAACAAAGAGAACATGAGTTCAACTGGCTCAACCAATGGAATCACTGGCACAACCACATCACACGATTTGTACCAATAAATCCCCAGTTATTTTTATTCCGCCAATGGAATCACTAGTCACCTACACATACACACACACCACAGCTGCTATCGCCAACAAGACTCGGGTACAAGTGTTAATGCATAACCTCCTAATTCAAACTCATGTTCGATTCCCCAGAGCGACCCATTGTACTAACAGCCTGGACTTCTCTACCAGCCAAGACTGATGATTCAAGTAGTTACTACCTCTATAGACAACAAGGCGCAAACCACTCAATAGGCCGCAGCCTTCCATTCATTCCTCAGAACAAGAACGACTGAATGTCGCTGTACTCTGCCTGCAGGCTGACGGTCACCTACCCGTG
>CM031595.1:121578389-121580889 GCA_018398815.1 Conus ventricosus
GGAAGTGATTGCTGATTGTAGGGGAAGGGGTTGTTGGCTGTGTAGGAAGTGATTGCTTATTGTGGGGGAAGGGGTTGTTGGCTGTGTAGGAAGTGATTGCTGCTTGTAGGGGAAGGGGTTGTTGGCTGTGTAGGAAGTGATTGCTGCTTGTAGGGGAAGGGGTTGTTGGCTGTGTAGGAAGTGATTGCTGATTGTAGGGGAAGGGGTTGTTGGCTGTGTAGGAAGTGATTGCTGATTGTAGGGGAAGGGGTTGTTGGCTGTGTATGAAGTGATTGCTGCTTGTAGGGGAAGGGGTTGTTGGCTGTGTAGGAAGTGATTGCTGATTGTAGGGGAAGGGGTTGTTGGCTGTGTAGGAAGTGATTGCTGCTTGTAGGGGAAGGGGTTGTTGGCTGTGTAGGAAGTGATTGCTGCTTGTAGGGGAAGGGGTTGTTGGCTGTGTAGGAAGTGATTGCTGATTGTAGGGGAAGGGTTGTTGGCTGTGTAGGAAGTGATTGCTGATTGTAGGGGAAGGGATTGTTGGCTGTATAGGAAGTGATTGCTGATTGTAGGGAAGGGTTGTTGGCTGTGTAGGAAGTGATTGCTGATTGTAGAGTACGGGATTGTTGGCTGTGTAGGAAGTGATTGCTGATTGTAGAGGAAGGGATTGTTGGCTGTGTAGGAAGTGATTGCTGATTGTAGAGGAAGGGTTGTTGGCTGTTAGGAAGTGATTGTTGATTGTAGGGGAAGGGTTGTTGGCTGTGTAGCAGGTCATTGCTGCTTGTAGGGGAAGGGATTGTTGGCTGTGTAGGAAGTGATTGCTGATTGTAGAGGAAGGGGTTGTTAGCTGTGTAGGAAGTGATTGTTGATTGTAGAGGAAGGGATTGTTGGCTGTGTAGGAAGTGATTGCTGATTGTAGTGGTAGGGATTGTTGGCTGTGTAGGAAGTGATTGTTGATTGTAGTGGAAGAGGTTGTTGGCTGTGTAGGAAGTGATTGCTGCTTGTAGGGAAGGGGTTGTTGGCTGTGTAGGAAGTGATTGCTGCTTGTAGGGGAAGGGATTGTTGGCTGTGTAGGAAGTGATTGCTGCTTGTAGGGGAAGGGATTGTTGGCTGTGTAGGAAGTGATTGCTGCTTGTAGGGGAAGGGGTTGTTGGCTGTGTAGGAAGTGATTGCTGCTTGTAGGGGAAGGGGTTTGTTGGCTGTGTAGGAAGTGATTGCTGCTTGTAGGGGAAGGGGCTGTTGGCTGTGTAGGATGTGATTGCTGATTGTAGGGGAAGGGGTTGTTGGCTGTGTAGGAAGTGATTGCTGATTGTAGGGGAAGGGATTGTTGGCTGTGTAGGAAGTGATTGCTGATTGTAGTGGTAGGGATTGTTGGCTGTGTAGGAAGTGATTGCTGATTGTAGAGTACGGGATTGTTGGCTGTGTAGGAAGTGATTGCTGATTGTAGAGGAAGGGGTTGTTGGCTGTGTAGGAAGTGATTGTTGATTGTAGGGGAAGGGGTTGTTGGCTGTGTAGCAGGTCATTGCTGCTTGTAGGGAAGGGATTGTTGGCTGTGTAGGAAGTGATTGCTGATTGTAGAGGAAGGGGTTGTTAGCTGTGTAGGAAGTGATTGTTGATTGTAGAGGAAGGGATTGTTGGCTGTGTAGGAAGTGATTGCTGATTGTAGTGGTAGGGATTGGTGGCTGTGTAGGAAGTGATTGTTGATTGTAGTGGAAGGGGTTGTTGGCTGTGTAGGAAGTGATTGCTGCTTGTAGGGGAAGGGGTTGTTGGCTGTATAGGAAGTGATTGCTGCTTGTAGGGGAAGGGATTGTTGGCTGTGTAGGAAGTGATTGCTGCTTGTAGGGGAAGGGATTGTTGGCTGTGTAGGAAGTGATTGCTGCTTGTAGGGGAAGGGGTTGTTGGCTGTGTAGGAAGTGATTGCTGCTTGTAGGGGAAGGGATTGTTGGCTGTGTAGGAAGTGATTGCTGATTGTAGGGGAAGGGGGTGTTGGCTGTGTAGGAAGTGATTGTTGATTGTAGGGGAAGGGGTTGTTGGCTGTGTAGGAAGTGATTGCTGATTGTAGAGAAAGGGATTGTTGGCTGTGTAGGAAGTGATTGCTGATTGTAGTGGTAGGATTGTTGGCTGTGTAGGAAGTGATTGCTGATTGTAGAGTACGGGATTGTTGGCTGTGTAGGAAGTGATTGCTGATTGTAGAGGAAAGGGTTGTTGGCTGTGAAGGAAGTGATTGCTGATTGTAGAGTACGGGATTGTTGGCTGTGTAGGAAGTGATTGTTGATTGTAGGGAAGGGGTTGCTGGCTGTATAGGAAGTGATTGTTGATTGTAGGGGAAGGGATTGTTGGCTGTGTAGGAAGTGATTGCTGATCGTAGAGGAATGGGTCGTTGGCTGTGTAAGGGATGATTGCTGATCGTAGAGGAAGGGATTATTAGCTTGTAGGATGTGATTGCTGATTGTAGAGGAAGGGAGTATTAGCTGTGTAGGAAGTGATTGCTGATTGTAGAGGAAGGGATTATTGGCTGTATAGG
>CM031595.1:121588389-121603389 GCA_018398815.1 Conus ventricosus
TTCTCTGAAAGTCTGATGTGACATGGTTGTTCAGCAAATGTCTCTTCAGTACATTAAATTTTGATGAATCCATTCACAAATATTTCCCTTCCCATTCCCCTCCTCACACACCCACACACTCCTTGCTCTCCCAAACCTCTGTTTTTTCCTCGCCCCGTCCCATTATTTATAAAAGTAAATACAACTTGATGACATTACAATATGACATCTCTTCATTGTTGTTTATTTGCCATTATTTGTGTCATATTTGTGAAGCAGTATTGTGTACAACTGTAGGGTTACAGCCCTAGCTATGTGCTGATCACCATAACGGCAGTCAACGAGTTCCCGCCGCAGTTTGTTGATGCTCCCTACTCGCAGAACCTCACGGAGGTCAGTCAGTTGACAGTGTATCTCTTTGAGTCTATCTATCTGTCTGTTATTCTGTTCACACACACACACACACACACACACACACACACACACACACACACATACACGCACGCGCGCGCGCGCGCGCACACACACACACCACACACACACACACACACAACACACACACACACACACACACACACGCACGTTGTGTCTCTCTGGCCTGTCTATCTAATCTGTCTGTCTGTTGTCTGCTGTCTGTCTGTCTCTGTCTCTCTACCTACGCTATTTTCTTGTTCTTAATTGTTGTTCTTGTTGTTGTACTTTAAACTGCTTAGGCCTTCATTTGCTTATTTCACTGTTGATGTGTGCACTTGCTTCTTGGTGGTGGTTATTGTTTGTTTGTTTGCTTTGTTGTTATTTGTTTGCATTATCATGTTTTGATGGCATACGTTGTGACATTTAGTTCTAGCTTCGTGGAATAGTAACGGAAGGTATGAAAAATGGCTAACTGAACCAATACTTTGACCGTTGTAAAATAAAGAATCATTGTTCTTGTCATTGTCATTGTCTTTGTCAGTGTCATTCTCCCTCTCTGTCTCTGTCTCTCTCTATCTCTGTCTGTCTGTCTCTCTCTCACTCAACCTCTCTCTCTCTCACTCGCTCCACCCCCGTCTCTCCCTCCCTCCTTCCCCTCCTCCTCTCTCTCCATCATCTTTACATGTATATGTATTCTTTCGCCATTTTGATGGAAATAAAGGATCTGTCTTTAATTGCTTCATTTTATGTTTACTGCTCTGTGACGCGACGGCTGAATATTAAAACCATGTAAATATTATCAGTTCACACGGTTGCAATGCAGATTTGTGCCTTGCGTCGTTTCATTTTGCATGTTTACACATTAATATATAGAGACATAGTATTATAATTCTACTTAACTATAGGAAGTTAGAAGAAACACCAGTCAGCAATATTTCAAAATGACGAATAACGAGTACGAGAAAGATAGAAGAGTCTGTTATCTATCGTGTTGTTCAGGAGGAGGAGGGGGACGACGACGACGACGACGACGATGAAGACGATAATGATCATGATGATGTTGTCGATGCTGATGATGTTTGTCATGCTTTCAGGATTCTGCAATAGGTAGTACGGTCTTTCGGCTTGATGACGAGCCACAGACGGAGATTACCCTCCGGCCACCCTGATATTGTATGGAATCGTAAATGTCAGTTTCTGGATTTGTTGACTCCTTCCCTGCTTCCCTCCGTCTCTCTCTCCTCTCTCTCTCTCTCTCTCTCTCTCTCTCTCTCTCCTCTCTCTCTCTCTCTCTCTCTCTCTATCACGCATGCACGCATACACACACGCACGCGTGTACATGCATGCGCGTTCACGTGCGCGTGCACCCACCCACACATACACACACGCACGCGCGCACACGCCGCGCACACACATGCATTCTATGCCTCCGTGTCTCTGTGTTTATCACTTTCTCTGTTTCTGTCCGTCCGTCTGTCGGTCTGTCTGTCTATCTCTCTCTCTCTGTCTCTCTGTCTCTGTCTCTCTCTCTCCCCCGTCCCACCTTCTTTCGTGTGCGCGTGTGCTTATCTCTTATAGAGAAACAGAGGGCACTGGGAAGACGGGTTGGAAGGAGAGAGAGAGAGAGAGAGAGAGAGAGAGAGAGAGAGAGAGTGTGTGTGTGTGTGGTGAGAGAGAGAGAGAGAGAGAGAGAGAGAGAGAGAGAGAGAGAGAGTGGTGTGTGTGTGTGTGTTGTGTGTGTGTGTGTGTGTGTGTGTGTGTGGAGAGAGAGAGAGAGAGAGAGGGAGAGAGAGAGATTCATTTCAAGTTGTTCCCAGGAAGATTAATCCCAAGTTGTTCCCAGGATTGTTCGGATCAATGTCTTTAAGAGGCTCAGAAAAAAAATGTCGGTAACATTAGACATGGTCAAAACTATTCATACATGAACACGCTTCACAAGACATCATTTGGCTGTCAGTTACATCGTCCACAAACCTGATATAGTTAGAGAAATGCGCGTCAAATGAAATGATCGCATGTCCGTCTCCCACAGCTGGTCAAAGTTTATTCTCGATGAATGAGCTAATTCGAAGAAGAGACTGCTGTTAAAAACGAATACCTACAGATCGTTGGAGAAATGATTTACCCAAACTCAGAACTTAGAGGTGACTTTGATGTCGGTAACAAATAACAGTATTAGACTGGCGTCTTCCGTATTGTGATACTAGGATTATTCCACGGGCCACACACAAACACAGACACAGACACACACACACACACATACACGCACGCACGCACGCACGCATACAAACACACTTGCAGTTTTGTGACGTTTGTGAATTTTAGTATGTTTGGTATCATAATGTACATTTTCCTGTAAATGTTCCATGCATTGCATATTCAGAAGCAGATTTCATATGATACCAGTTCAGTTACGTATGGCAAAATTTGTAAATGTTCCTGTAAACATTCTGTGCATTGCTTAGCAGCACATTTCACGCAAACCAGTTCATTGTTGATAAAGAGGAATAAATCTGGTCGCTTTGGGAATGTGTTTGCTCTCTTGGTAGAGATCGCTGTTTACAGAAAATGGACAGAGATACAGGCAGTTGAATTGCCAGTGTACTAATTGATGCGCTGTTTGAAAGAAAGAAATAAACTCTGATCTAGGTTAAGGCCTCAACGTTTTCTAATTTTGAAAGAGAACTCGGCATCTTTTCTTTTCTTGCTTTTCTTTTTCTTTTTTTTTTTTGAATAACCCTAGCCACTAAAATGCAAATAGATCTGTTCCTTTCATTGTTTTTTTTTGTGCACACACACACACACACACACGCGCGCGCACACACACACACACACACACACACACACACACACACACACACACACACACACATTGCGGTTATTAGTTGTCATTGGTGCAAGCATATGTACGCTTAGTAAGCCTAGTGTATGCACAGGATTGTGTTGCTCTATATAGGCTCAAAAACAACGAATGGGATCCAAACTATTTGTGCAATGCTGGTCAGCAGTGTTAACGCCCTATTGAACGTAGTGATTGGATTGGTGGCATTCCCCCTCCTCCTTCTTTTAATTTTTTGTTTGGGTGTTAATAACAGTTCAAATCCCTTTGATTTGCCACTCTGAAATCTTACTTGCCATGTATGCAATGTATGTATGCGTGTTTGCAGATTTCACAAATCATGCATACAAATAATTGATGTTAGTATGTATGTGTGAATGTGTACACGTACGATCTCTCTCTCTCTCTCTCTCTCTCTCTCTCTCTCTCTCTCTCTCTCTCTCTCTCTCTCTCTCTCTCTCTCTCTCTCTCTGTGCGCTTACGTTGTATGTGCGCCTGTGTGTTCGTGTGAGCGTCTGTCTGTCTGACTGTAAGTTTGCATCCAGTGTAATGTAATGTTACGTGTTAGATGGATGAATAAATTTGATGTTTATTGATTCATCAGCTCATTCATTCATTCATTGCGTTCTAATGTAAATATTGTGTGAACTTCTTGTTTCCAGAGTGGATCCCCTTTTGCAATGGACAGTGGACATACAGTACTTTTGCAAAATCAAGTGGACTACGAAACTGGACCTACAAACTACGTTCTCAACATATCGGCATATGTAAGAGAGAGAGAGAGAGAGAGAGAGAGAGAGAGAGAGAGAGAGAGAGAGGAGAGAGAGAGTACACTAAAGTATTTTCCGAGAAAATTAGATATGCAGGTATGTGCATGTTTTTTTTTCATCTGGCCCTTACCCCGTAAAGGGACTAAAAGTAAATAGCAAGCCAGACAAAAAGATAAACAGACATACACTCTGGGAATAAAATGAGAAACTGTAATGTAAATTTCAATTCTCCATCACATTATGATAAATGAAGAAACAAAACGAAAATTTTTTTCTTTCAATATTGATCTGAAAGAGACAGAGGTAAGCTGTTAAACGTGTGCGTGCATGCGTGCGTGCGTGCGTGCGTGTGTGTGTGTGAGCGCTTACGTGACTGACAATGCTTGGGTTATGAATAAACAGTGGAGTTGACCACTCTAACAGTTAATAACTTTTGACCTCCCTTGTATCTTAAAATGGATCCTCAAGGAGAAGTTCAATGATTTTGTTTTAATTGCCAAGTCATTGTTGTAATGACTGAGGAATTGTTAGCCTGCACTTGTTTCCCTCCCCCCCCCCCCCCCCTACGTATTTGGAGAGAGAGAGAGAGAGAGAGAGAGAGAGAGAGAGGAGAGAGAGAGAGAGAGAGAGAGAGAGAGAGAGAGAGATCAACTTGCTTGCGTTTGTGCGTGGGTAAGCTTTCTGTGTAAATAATGACGTAACTGACTCCCCAGGAAGGAGGAACCGCGTCTCCACTGACAAGTTACACCACACTGACCATTTACGTCACAGACAGTGACGACCTCGGCCCTCGCTTTAACCACAACGCCACCTACACTCTGGCACTTCCGGAAGGGGTAAGTAACTGAGGAACACATGTGATGAACGGGTAAGAATTTGGAGAACATTATAACGACCAAGTCTCAGTCGTATCCGGAGGGAATAAATAACTGAAGAACGCGAACGAATTGATTTCACCTTCACTTTAAAAAAAAAGAAAAATGGTGAAAATATTAAGGAAAAAGGAGAAGAAACAAAAAAGAAAAGAAAAAGAAAAAACAACACGTTTATCTACACTGTTGCGTTTTCAAAAGCGATAAACAGCTAAGGAATAAATAATAACCTGCTCTTAAGCACTCTCAGATTGGGTACTTTGGGAACATGTGTAATCACATGCGTTGTGGCATTTTTGTAAGGAAAGGATAATTGAAGAACATATGTAATCAGGTACACTTTGGCACTTTCAGATGGGTAATTGAGAAGCATGAATCATCACTCTGGCACCTTCACAGAAACACAAATGACCACGTTGAATAAGGAATAAATAATGCAGGAATACGAAAAACAAACCCTTCATTTTGTTTCTTTGGAATGGGTAAGCAATGAACACAAACAACTTGCTCTCCACACTCTTTCACTTTCAGAATGGTAAAGCTGCTGAGGAACATAAACAATCACATGGTTCTAACACTTACAGAAGTTAAGGGATGACCACACAGGTAGCGTGTTTCCGGGTTTGACCCATAGATGTCAGTGATGGTGGAAACAAGCAACAGATACATATTCCCTCAGCTATGGGCAGTACTGACCGTCAAAGCATCACCAATATATCTTAGGGCCTGCATCACTGTACATTGTCCCGTGCAGCTGTGATCATCCATAGGAATAACATTTCAATAGACATCAGACCTATCCGTCACAATGTTTTACAAACATGGCAACTCGTGTTCCTGTTCATAATTATCTGCGCTAAAAGCAGGGTTTGGATTGGACTACCAGTTCTTGTATTAGAGAATTGATTTGTGAGAGAGGGGATAGCCTATTGTCCACCGGTCAATTCTCTGAAGTCATATCTGGCTATTGTGAAGTTTCTGTGGCAGCAGCAATAGTGCTACACGATGTAGCAACAGTAGGCGTAATGGGAGGAATAGAAAAAGAATAGAAGTGGTCAAAATCGTCGTAGTTGTAAGAGTGATTACAGTCGCGGCAGCTGCAGTAATAGCAGCACTCGTGATAGTAGACGTAACTGTTGTAGCAGCAGCAGCAGCGGTAGTAATAGTACGGGAGGAAAAGATAAAGAATTGTAAAGAGTGATACTGATGGTGAAGTAGTAGTAGTAGTAGTTGTAGCTGCTGCAGCAGCCATCTTTGCTTTGGAGTACGACAGCTGCGTCTCACTTACTGTCATTTCTCAAAGAAAGCGCCCAACAAAACAACGTGCATTTGTGTTTAACAACTGTTGTTGCTAATGCATTGCTGTTCTCTTTTTAGAACTATTAGTAAATGTTTTAATCATGAGAGATGAATGGATGGGTATGGGCGGGGTTGGTGAGTAGATGAAGGGATGGGTATGGGCGGGGTTGGTGAGTAGATGAAGGGGTTGGCAACGGTGAGGAGGGTAGCTCCCTGTCACAATTACTCAAGTACCAGAAAGAATCTTTCCGGTATTTAGTTCCATTTTTAGATGTACACACACACACACACACACACACACACACACACACACACAGAGAGAGAGAGAGAGAGAGAGAGAGAGAGAGAGAGGAGAGAGAGAGAGAGAGAGAGAGAGAGTCCTTCAGTATGTCCGCATAGCTGCGGCACACCCGTTCACGATGAAAGCGTTGCAATGGTATGTGACTGCCCTGTCTTCTTCCTCAACTCTTGCAGGAGTACCATGACGACGTCTTCAACACAGAACCAGCCATCTCTGCCCACGATGGTGATTCCTTAAACGATGAAGTCCAGCTGCAGCTCGACCCAAGTAAGCGAGTTCATTTCTTTCACATGACCTGACTGGTCCTTTGATTGCCTAATTGGCTGATTTATTAGTTGACTGACAGACTGGTTATTGATTTAATTGAATCAGCATAACTGATTTTCGATTGGTTGGCTGTTCATCAAAAAGCTAATTAATTGCATGATTGAGCGATTAATTCATGGATCGATGGATTATTATTTGAATGATTAATTGTAAGGCAGACAAAAATCGAGGGCCACAATCTCCCTCAATAGAGATGTTTAGGAGAGAGTCAGATAGTCTTCTGCCTCCCCGGTTCAGTCTGCACTCAGCAGCAAGCTCCCATTCTTTCCAGAAAACTTCAAGGTATGGACAGTTTTGAACCCAGAATCCCAAGGCACAACCTGCGACACACTCATTTTCACGGCGGCAGGGGTCAACAAGCTTCTGAAAGGTCTGGATACTAGCTGGACGCCTGGCTCTGACGGACTGAGTCCTAGACTTTTAAATGAGTCAGTGAACGAAGTGGTTCTACACTGATGTTTCTCAAGCAGTCGTCAGTCAACACTGGCACCGTCCTGCAGGAATGGAGAGTGGCAAAGGTATCGCCTGTGTTCGAGAAGAGTGAAAGGTAGTCCCGAAAACTACCGCCCTACCTCAGTCACCGGTGTGCCGTGCGAAATCCTGGGGCACATCGCGGTTTGCGTGACTATGGAATGAATTTGCCGAGAAAAACATCAAGGTAGATGAGCAACAGGAATTCAGGCGAGTGCGATCGTGTGAAAGACACCTGCTGGGGCTTGTGTGTGAACTCTCATACAGCATGCAAAGGGAACCCAAGCTGACGTTTTAGTGATGGACCTCTCCAAGTTCTTCAACAAAGTCTCCTCCGGCATAGGGAATCACCGGCCTGGTCAACAACGGGAGCTGTAGCGTTTTACCATCCAGGCAGCAAGTGCTGGTCTTAGAACGGTGCTACATCTGAAGCCATTCACGTCATTGGAGACAGGACTTCGTCAGAGCTCATTAATGGGCCCTGCTATGTTGCTGGTCTACATTAATGGCCTTCATGAACAACTTCCCATGACCACGTTGAAGACACGCTCCGCCATAGGACTGTCCGATTGCTGGAGGATCAGGGGGTGTTCCAACAAAGCCAGGGCCACACGGCAGAATAGGACGAAATGGACGATGTCACTCCAAACGGACAAATGACAATCCCTACATATCTCTAGAAAAAAGAAACCATCAGCTGGCACATACCACCTCCATGGGCAGATCCTGAAAGCTGCCAGAGAAAGTAAATGCCTGGGCGTGACCTTATTTCTAGGCCTCAGCCGGGCACCTTCATTTCCAACAACACGAACAAGGCCAGCAAGACCCCGCGATTTTCCTTAATACATCTTGATAGCAGGCTCCATCGCCATCAAAGAGAAGGCATTTAGACCCCAGGCAAGGCTCACGATGGAAAATACCGACACCCACAAGGACACTGGTAGCGTAGAGAAATCCGACATTGTGCAGACTGCTGAGTAATGAACCGCCATTATCGTATAATTACACCGACAACATGCACACCCAGCTGCACTGGTCTCCAGTAAAGGGCAGGAGGAGAACTGCCAGGCTGGCAACCCTCTTCAACTTCCAGTTTGCCTTCAAGACCCCCAGGCCAGTCCCAATCCCCAGCCACCACCCCTTCCACTCCCAACAAGATAGCCGAAAGAGTCACATAGCGAAACTTATCAGTTTCGTGCCTGTAAAACCAGCTACGTGACATGTTTACAATGACTATATGTGAATCAACTTCAGTGGAAGAGTTTTAATCTGCACCCCACCCACTGCGACCTTCTCGTCTATTAAGCCAAATATAAAAATTTGTCTTTTTCCCCCAAGGACTGTATGTAAATCAATGCCAACGGAAGAGTTCAAATCCCAAATCTACCCTCACCCCACCCTACCCCGACCATCTTGCCTGTTACAAGTAGATACAGGAAATATTCCCCCCCAAAAAAAAACAAAAAAAAACCTGTATGTAAATAACATCAGTGGAAGATTTTAAATCCCGAATTCAGCATATTTTCGGCACCCCATCAATCATTCCATCTCTATCTGTCTATCTATCCATCTATCTGTCTATCTGTCTGTCTGTCTGTCTATCTATCTATCTATCTATCTATCTATCTATCTATCTATCTATCTATCTATCTATCTATCTATCTATCTATCTATCTATATCTGTCTGTCTATCTATTTATCTATCTATCTATCTATCTATCTATCTATCTATCTATCTATCTATCTATCTGTCTGTCTGTCTGTCTGTCTGTCTGTCTGTCTATCTATCTATCTATCTATCTATCTATCAGTCTGTCTGTCTGTCTGTCTGTCTGTCTGTCTGTCTGTCTGTCTGTCTGTCTATCTATCTATCTATCTATCTATCTGTCTGTCTGTTTGTCCGTTTGCGCGTGTATTCATGTGTGTGCACTGCTGCCTGTCTACCTGTTCTCAGCATCCCAAGCCGTGGCGGACAGGTTCTCTGTATTAACCAATGGCTCCATACAAGTCCGAGGGACCTTAAAGCCCGGACAAGTCACCTTCAATGTCAGGGTAAGGTCTCAGCCTTCTCGCAGGCATGAGCGTAGGGTAACTGGCAGAAGAGGGTGCAGGGGAAAGATGCTAGTTGCAACGTGAGGCGACTGCAGACGGAAATCTGAAACAATTTTATAAAGTATTCAAGTGACCCCGCCGAACGTGGACAAACGAATCACAAGTCAAAACACGGCGCGTTTCGACCTCTTGGGTCTTAGGTCTTCTTCAGGCAAGATCAACGACATTCAGGACAACGAAAATGAACGAGCAATCACTTATCTTCGTCAAATTCGGCGCAACATGGCCGAAACGCATCGTGTTTTGTCTTGTGGTTCGTTTGTCCACATTATTCGACGGTCATTTAAAGACTTTTTAAAATTTGAAAGATGGGAGACTTGGGGTGAGGAGGGGGAGTGGAACAAGCAGAATGATGAGTGTGAGAAGGGTCGGAAAGGGGTAGGTTGGGGTTAGGTGTGTACGGTGTGAATAGCTACAACAAAAGCGATTGGTTTCTGAGGTCTTACCCCTTTTTTATGATTGGTCTTTCTGTTTTGCCTCCCTGTGTCCGTCTGTGTGCCTCTTTCTGTCTCTGTCAGTCTGTTTGTGTCTCTCAATCTTGTTGTTTGTTTGTCTGTCTGTCTTTCTCCGTACCCACCCTTGCTCGTTGTGCACGCTCTCTCTCTCTCTCTCTCTCTCTCTCTCTCTCTCTCTCTCTCTCTCTCTCTCTCTCTCTTTCTCTCTCTCGCACGCACGCACGCACGCACGCACGCACGCACGCACGCACGCACGCACGCACGCACGCACACACACACACACACACACGCACACACACACACACACACACACACACACACTCGTAGGTACATAAGCACTCACACACATCAGTCAATCCATCTGTCTGTACTTCACTTGTTCACACGGCTCACACGTGCTTTCCACCTTTTCTTTCTTTTTCTTCTTTTTTAATACATGTTATTAATATGTACCCCCTCCCCCCCCCCTCCCCCCGCCCTTCCGCCTGCGCCTTGCTTACTTGCGTGTTGTTCATGACGTCACAGGCGTTCCAGACCAACAGACCGGCAGATCGCTTTGCTGTGACCAGCGTGACGGTGACGGTGTATGACGTCAATGACCACAGCCCCGTCATGTCCAGTGCTACATATTCCGGTCAGGTGCAGGAGTCTGCCGTGTCTGGCACTGTGGTGCTCACTGTGTCCGCTTCCGATGAGGATAAGGTTCGAATCTTCGGTTGCTGGTATTTGTTATCTTCTGTGTTTCAATTTGAGGCTAAAACAACACTGAATACTTGAAATAGTCTTGACATGCCAACACGGAGCTCGCAAGACATGATGACACGTTATTTTCTTTTGCTTTATGTATATATCTACGTAGGCGTTTATCAACTGACTTTGTTTTTATCCTCAACACATGAAGAGTATTGTCAATGCATATGTGATTTAGCCTATATGAAACAGCCCGCGCAGAGTCATGCCTCATTGACGAAGACACAGACTGTAACAAAGTTACACCGATCTTGGCTGATGCGAACTGTATATGTAACTCACAGTGGACTGGATAGGCGGAAACAGAACATAGCATAATCACTCTAAACTCGCATGTTGTCAGCAGACTGTAACGTACACTAAATTTTGCAGAAGATAAACAAATCTTAATATACCCACGCACGATTTGCAGGACGTAATCAAACACTAACATTCTTACGCTAAATTTGCGGGATGTAAACAGACTAACATGTTTATTCTAAACGTGAAGGGCAGTAGCATACCTACACTAGAGTTGCAGGGCGTGACCATTCTGCAACATGCTGACACTTAACTCGCAGGGTGTAAACAGACTGTGACGTACACTAAACTTGTGAGATGTAAACAGACTGTGACATATTTACACTGAAATTGCAGGTGTGTGAACAGCTTGTTGTATACTTACTCTGATCTTGCAGGTTGAGAACAGATCATTGCATAGTTAGATTGATCTTGCAGGGTGTGAACAGACGCTTACCTATTTACGCTGATCTTGCATGGTGTGAACAGACTGTCAGATTCTTACAATGATCCTGCAGGGTGTGAACAAAGTGTTCCATGCTTACAATGATCTCGCAGGACGTGAACAGATTGTTACATACTTACGCTAATCTCGCAGGGTGTGAACAGATTATTGCATGATAACATTTACCTCGTAAACAGTGAACAGACTTGTGCATTCTTACACTAATCTGCAGGGTGTGAACAGACGTTGCTAATTTGCACTGATCTTGTAGACCGTGAGCAGTCTGTAATATATTTTCTCTGATCTTGTGGAACACGAACAGACTGTATATAGTTATGCTGATCTAGCAGGACATGAACAGACTGGAATATATTCATTCTGATCTTGCAGGATATGAACAGACTGTATGTAAGTATGCTAATCTTGCAGGACATGAGCAGACTGCAACATATTTATGCTGACTTTGCAGGATATGAACAGACTGCAACATATTCATGCTGATATTGCAGGACATGAACACACTGCAACATATCCATGCTGATATTGCAGGATATGAACAGATTGTATGTAGTGATGCTAATCTTGCAGGACATGAACACACTGCAACATATTCATGCTGATATTGCAGGACATGAACACACTGCAACATATCCATGCTGATATTGCAGGATATGAACAGATTGTATGTAGTGATGCTAATCTTGCAGGACATGAACACACTGCAACATATTCATGCTGATATTGCAGGACATGAACACACTGCAACATATTGATGCTGACTTTGCAGGACATGAACACACTGCAACATATTCATGCTGATATTGCAGGATATGAACAGACTGCAACATATTCATGCCGATATTGCAGGACATGAACACACTGCAACATATTGATGCTGATCTTGCAGGACATGAACGGACTGCAACATATTCATGCTGATATTGCAGGACATGAACACACTGCAACATATTGATGCTGATCTTGCACGACATGAACGGACTGCAACAATCTATATGATGCTGATCTTGCAGGACATGAACAGACTGTAACACACTTGCACTGATCATGTAGAACATGATTAGAGTGTAGAATAGGTACACTGATGTGGCGGGGCGTGAACAGACTACAATAGGTACACTGATGTTGCGGGGCGTGAACAGACTACAATAGGTACACTGATGTTGCGTGGCGTGAACAGACTACAATAGGTACACTGATGTTGTAGGGCGTGAACAGACCACAATAGGTACACTTGATGTTGCATGGCGTGAACATACTACAATAGGTACACTGATGTTGCGTGGCGTGAACAGACTACAATAGGTATACTGATGTTGCAGGGCGTGAACAGACTACAATAGGTACACTGATGTTGCAGGGCGTGAACAGACTACAATAGGTACACTGATGTTGCAGGGCGTGAACAGACTACAATAGGTACACTGATGTTGTAGGGCGTGAACAGACTACAATAGGTACACTGATGTTGCGGGGCGTGAACAGACTACAATAGGTACACTGATGTTGCGTGGCGTGAACAGACTACAATAGGTACACTGATGTTGCAGGGCGTGAACAGACTACAATAGGTACACTGATGTTGCAGGGCGTGAACAGACTACAATAGGTACACAGATTTTGTAGGGCGTGAACAGACTACAATAGGTACACTGATGTTGCAGGGCGTGAACAGACTACAATAGGTACACTGATGTTGTAGGGCGTGAACAGACTACAATAGGTACACTGATGTTGCAGGGCGTGAACAGACTACAATAGGTACACTGATGTTGCGTGGCGTGAACAGACTACAATAGGTACACTGATGTTGTAGGGCGTGAACAGACTACAATAGGTACACTGATGTTGCAGGGCGTGAACATACTACAATAGGTACACTGATGTTGCGTGGCGTGAACAGACTACAATAGGTATACTGATGTTGCAGGGCGTGAACAGACTACAATAGGTACACTGATGTTGCGTGGCGTGAACAGACTACAATAGGTATACTGATGTTGCAGGGCGTGAACAGACTACAATAGGTACACTGATGTTGCGGGGCGTGAACAGACTACAATAGGTACACTGATGTTGCAGGGCGTGAACAGACTACAATAGGTACACTGATGTTGCAGGGCGTGAACAGACTACAATAGGTACACTGATGTTGCGGAGCGTGAACAGACTACAATAGGTACACTGATGTTGCAGGGCGTGAACAGACTACAATAGGTATGCTGATGTTGCAGGGCGTGAACAGACTACAATAGGTACACTGATGTTGTAGGGCGTGAACAGACTACAATAGGTACACTGATGTTGCAGGGCGTGAACAGACTACAATAGGTACACTGATGTTGTAGGGCGTGAACAGACTACATTAGGTACACTGATGTTGTAGGGCGTGAACAGACTACAATAGGTACACTGATGTTGCAGGGCGTGAACAGACTACAATAGGTACACTGATGTTGCGTGGCGTGAACAGACTACAATAGGTACACTGATGTTGCAGGGCGTGAACAGACTACAATAGGTACACTGATGTAGGGCGTGAACAGACTACAATAGGTACACTGATGTTGCGTGGCGTGAACAGACTACAATAGGTACACTGATGTTGCAGGGCGTGAACAGACTACAATAGGTACACTGATGTTGTAGGGCGTGAACAGACTACAATAGGTACACTGATGTTGCGTGGTGTGAACAGACTACAATAGGTACACTGCTGTTGCAGGGCGTGAACAGACTACAATAGGTACACTGCTGTTGCAGGGCGTGAACAGGCTAAAATAGATACACTGATGTTGTAGGGCGTGAACAGACTACAATAGGTACACTGATGTTGCGGGGCGTGAACAGACTAAAATAGATACACTGATGTTGCAGGGCGTAAACAGACTACAATAGGTACATTGATGTTGCGGGGCGTGAACAGACTAAAATAGGTACACTGATGTTGCGTGGCGTGAACAGACTACAATAGGTACACTGATGTTGTAGGGCGTGAACAGACTACAATAGGTACACTGATGTTGTAGGGCGTGAACAGACTACAATAGGTACACTGCTGTTGCAGGGCGTGAACAGACTACAATAGGTACACTGATGTTGCAGGGCGTGAGCAGACTAAAATAGATACACTGATGTTGTAGGGCGTGAACAGACTACAATAGGTACACTGATGTTGCGGGGCGTGAACAGACTAAAATAGATACACTGATGTTGCAGGGCGTAAACAGACTACAATAGGTACATTGATGTTGCGGGGCGTGAACAGACTAAAATAGGTACACTGATGTTGCGTGGCGTGAACAGACTACATTAGGTACACTGATGTTGCAGGGCGTGAACAGACTACAATAGGTACACTGATGTTGCGTGGCGTGAACAGACTACAATAGGTACACTGATGTTGTAGGGCGTGAACTGACTACAATAGGTACACTGATGTTGCGTGGCGTGAACAGACTACAATAGGTACACTGATGTTGTAGGGCGTGAACAGACTACAATAGGTACACTGATGTTGCAGGGCGTGAACAGACTACAATAGGTACACTGATGTTGTAGGGCGTGAACAGACTACAATAGGTACACTGATGTTGCGGGGCGTGAACAGACTACAATAGGTACACTGATGTTGCAGGGCGTGAACAGACTACAATAGGTACACTGATG
>CM031595.1:121625889-121630889 GCA_018398815.1 Conus ventricosus
GCTTTCACTGCGACGCTTCATACGCAATCTGGCTAGATTGTCTTCCTCTCCCAGGACATGCAAAGTAGACAAGTTTATCGTGGACGTTTCTGTAACTAGCTTTTTTTACAGGCCGGGCAGTTAACCCTGCGCAAACCTATTATCCTCTAGGAGAGTGGTCCAAATTTCGTCTGGCTTCTCCCCCTTGACCTGTCCAGTATGGTTGCACCTATCTGGCATAGCTCTCAGGATCGTAAAAGCACACAAGCCCCACCACTACGACAAAGTAAGGGACCATGGTGAGGGTTCTCACTTAGTACGAAAGCATAAATGTTTGATTTCTAAGCCAATTATCTTTGAGGATTTTGAAGTTGTACTGAGCACATCTACACCAACTGTAGATCAACACGGGCAAACTCGGGGGAACGCTTATTTGTACACACACACACACACACACACACACACACACACACACACACACGCTCACCACACACACACACACACACACACACACACACACACACACACACACGCTCACCACACATACACACACACACACACACACACACACACACACACACACACACACACATCTCACACACACACACACACACACACACACACACACACACACACACACACACACACACACACACACGCTCACCACACACACACACACACACACAGGCATTACACACACGCACACACACATGCACACTCTCTTTCTCTCGCTCACAACACACACACACACACACACACACACACACACACACACACACGCACGCACGCATGCACGCGGACGCACACGCGCGCACACACACACACACACACACACACACACACACACACACACACACACACACACACACACACGCACGTGCGTTTTGTGAAGAATTTATCCGTCTTTCTGCCAACAGCTAACGTACAGCATCATATCATCTGAAGACAACTCCATGGGCGCTTTCGGGGTCAACTCCAGCACGGGAGAAGTCACTCTGCAGCGGATCATAGATCGGGAGAACATGACGGCGGACCAGAATGCCCAGTACACGCTGACTGTGAGGAGCTCGTTGCCCACTGGCATCGCAACCTTACTCTTAAGCTAACCACACCCCAGCCCCAACCATTGCTAATTTGCAATAACATCAGATCCATTTTGTTCTAACAGTCCCTTGGCTTTCTGCTTCTGTGTTGTGCAGTCCTGACCAGGTTTTTCTGTCTGTTTTCGGTAGATATGTTCAGATAATCCAGTGTCTGTCAGCCTTATCAGAGGATTTTCATTTTTTTGGTAGTACTTGAAAACTTGAAGACCTGGATCAATACATAACATACTCGTCTCTGGGTTTTGCTCACAGAGTAGAATGAGGTGAGAGATCGTCAATGCACATGTGAGAGACAATTCCAACACCGATTTAAGACTGGGACAGTACTACAGGTGCATTTGACAAAAATGATATAGTAGAAATAATTGCCTACTGAATCCCTCAGAAGTGCAAAGCATACAATAACCAGATATCAGAATGTGATGTTTGTTAAAGAATATTCTTTTACATGTTCTTCTATTTTTGTTTCTTTTTCTTTTCTTTTTTTGCTTTCTAATTTAATTATTTCCGTAAATCGTATCATGATTATTCTTCAATTAGTATATTTAATCTGTCAATCGGCTGCGATCATTTCTTGACCTTTGTTGCAGCTCGGCTTTTATCAACGTAAACTTTGGTTTGCATGTTGATGTGAAAATTTCAAAACACACACACACACACACACACACACACACACACACACACACACACACACACACACACACACATATATATATATATTATATATATATATATATATATATATATATATAGTTTTTATAGCGTGCAGAGATAGGAGATATTGAGTATGATGGATGTATTTACAGGTGTTGGTGACAGATGGATACAGCACAGATAACGCCACAATCATCATCAGCGTCCTCAACGACAATGACAACAGTCCAGTTTTTGACCCGAATATCTTAATCTTCAATGTCAGCGAGGTCTGACTTGTTCATTTACTTATCTATTTATTTATTTATTCTGCGTATCAGTGTATTTCATTTATTTGTCATCGAAACATATATTCAATCACTTATCTATTATTTCTTTTATTCATTCATTTATGTTTTTTTTAAATAAATATTCTGCATATCGGTTGCCTTCATTTATTTGTCGTTGAAATCTGATTGTTTAATCATTCATTCATTCTTTCGATGGTCCATTTTGTCGCCTACATATCGTTTTCTTTTTTTTTCTTTTTCTTTTATCTTTTTATTTTGTTGTTGTTGTTGCTGTCCCATCTTCTGTGCCACCGCAGTGGCATTGCACCCACGCCGCTCATTTCTTTCCGTCCCCTCATTCACAGCCGCAGCCCCGGCATCGGCAATCCACGGGGAACAGTCATTGTCAAGTCGTCAAGAAGCAACCCACCGGAGGAGACACTGCGCTGCTGCCGAGTCACTTCGGTGATGTTCATTGGTGCCTGTTCTGATCTAACATATGCAGGACACCACCTGCTAAGCCCTCTACGGATGACAATAATTGCTTTGTCTTGGAGCCGGCGTGAGTGAGCTCTCCCTCCGTAGGGCACCACCATGTCCGTCCAACGACAGCCCCCATGAAGTTGCCGATACCGGTGACCCCGACAGAACCAAACAAAAGCCATAAACGTGGGGATTTCATCGAAACTAAGGTCACCAATACCTACATATCTTAATCTTCAATGTCAACCAGATCTCTAAGTAGTTACCTAGTTATTCATTCATTTCTTTCTTTCTTTCTTTATTTGTTTGCATACTTATTTTTATTATTAACCCTGCCTGTCAATTGATTTTATCTATTTGTTTTTGAAATTTCTTATTTCAATCATTCATTCGTTCAGTCTTTTATTTTCGCATTCATTCATTCATTCATTTGTTCGCTCTTTTTTCTTTATTTATTATGTATGTGTGTGCTGCCAAAAACAGATTACTCGTTTGGTGACAAAAGTTATTCTGTTTCGATTTCAGTTGACAAAAATAAATATATGTTTTCAATGGTAATACATCCACGTTATAAAAAAGGAGATGGAAGCAGTGAGTGAGCACACTCTGTCGAGTTTCTAACATTTTCTCTGATTTCATTGTTTTAAATTGCAATTTGAATGCGCTTGGCTAAATCGGCGTCCTGCTGTCATATTCAGGTTTCTGTGTGTGTATATGTGTGTGTGTGTGTGTGTGTGTGTGTGTGCGTGTGCGTGCGTGTGTGTGTGTGTGTGCGCGCGCGCGCGTGTGTGTGTGTGTGTTCTGTCACGACGTTAGTCAAATTGTCTAATATAACCGTGGTTCATGACAGGGTCTATCGTGACGTTAGTCAAACTGTCTGCTGTAACCGTGGTTCACGACAGGGTCTATCGTGACGTTAGTCAAACTGTCAGACAATATCGTGGTTTATGACAGGGTCTGTTGTGACGTTAGTCAAACTGTCTGCTTTATCCGCGGTTCATGACAGGATCTATTGTGACGTTAGTCAAACTGTCTGCTATAACCGTGGTTCATGACAGGCTCTATGGTGACGCTAATCAAACTGTCTGCTATAACCGTTGTTCATGACGGGTCAATTCGTGACGTTAGCCAAACTGTCTGCTATAACCGTGGTTCATGACAGGGTCTATGGTGACGTTAGTCAAACTGTCTGCTATAACCGTGGTTCATGACAGGGTCAATCGTGACGTTAGTCAAACTGTCTGCTATAAACCGTGGGTTCATGACAGGCTCTATTGGTGACGTTAGTCAAACTGTCTGCTATAACGTGGTTCATGACAGGGTCAATCGTGACGTTAGTCAAACTGTCTGCTATAACCGTGGTTCATGACAGGCTCTGTGGTGACGTTAGTCAAACTGTCTGCTAGAACCATGGTTTATGACAGGCTCTATGGTGACGTTAGTCAAACTGTTAGACATGACCGTGGTTCATGACAGGCTCTATGGTGACGTTAGTCAAACTGTCTGACATAACCGTGGTTCATGACAGGGTCATCGTGACGTTAGTCATAAACTGTCTTCTATAACCGTGGTTCATGACAGGCTTATGGTGACGTTAGTCAAACTGTCTGACATAACCGTGGTTCATGACAGGCTTTATGGTGACGTTATTCAAACTGTCTGCTATAACCGTGGTTCATGACAGGGTCTATGGTGACGTTAGTCAAACTGTCTGCTATATCCGTGGTTCAGACAGGCTCTATGGTGGACGTTAGTCAAGCTGTCTGCTATAACCGTGGTTCATGACAGGGTCTATGGTGACGTTAGTCAAACTGTCTGCTATGACCGTGGTTCACGACAGGCTCTTTGGTGACGTTAGTCAAGCTGTCTGCTATAACCGTGGTTCATGACGGGTCTATGGTGACGTTAGTCAAACTGTCTGCTATGACCGTGGTTCACGACAGGCTCTATGGTGACGTTAGTCAGCTGTCTGCTATAACCGTGGTTCATGACAGGGTCTATGGTGACGTTAGTCAAACTGTCTGCTATAACCGTGGTTCACGACAGGCTTTATGGTGACGTTATTCAAACTGTCTGCTATGACGTGGTTCACGACAGGCTCTATGGTGGCGTTAGTCAAGCTGTCTGCTATTAACCGTGGTTCATGACAGGGTTCTATGGTGACGTTAGTCAAACTGTCTGTATGACCGTGGTTCACGACAGGCTCTATGGTGACGTTAGTCAAGCTGTCTGCTATAACCGTGGTTCATGACAGGGTCTATGGTGACGTTAGTCAAACTGTCTGCTATGACCGTGGTTCATGACAGGCTCTTATGGTGACGTTAGTCAAACTGTCTGCTATACGTGGTTCATGACAGGGTCTATGGTGACGTTAGTCAAACTGTCTGCTATGACCGTGGTTCACGACAGGCTCTATGGTGACGTTAGTCAAACTGTCTGCTATAACCGTGGTTCATGACAGGGTCTATCGTGACGTTAGTCAAACTGTCTGCTATAACCGTGGTTCATGACA
>CM031595.1:121635889-121638389 GCA_018398815.1 Conus ventricosus
TCCTGCATTTGCCAGGGTGTGTTGCAACTTGTGAAAGAGCTGGACAGAGAGGAAACCCCGTCACAGACACTGAGGATTATTGCTGTGGATTCTGGACAGCCCTCACTTACCGTAAGCATTGGTCTGTGTGTCAAGATAAGCAGGTGCAGCGTGTGTATCGTACAGTTACACGTTAGAAATTTAAGCAGCTGTCCTTAAGCGACAGCTCTGTGGCATGTCAAATGTGTGTACTGCGCTTAAACCTGTCGAAAACGCTCAAACGTCATAGCAGAATGTATGAGCGATTGGTGAGACCTCACACTCAGAACATACTGTGGAAAACACAAAGGACAAAAATCCAGCGGCAGCAGCATTGTCTGCCTAAATCATACGTATGACCTGGTAATTAAGAAAGGCCCGTTTGAAAACCGTTGTCATTAGCAAGGAGAAAAAATATTAGCATTGAGTATTTGTCAACTGGTGTTTCTAGCCGCTGTAGGTGATACTGAGGGAAACCAGATCAAAGCAAATCAGACCAAACCAAACTGAAATTGCTCAAAGAACAAGTAAAACAAAATGTTGTTTGTAATCTGTAAGACGACGAAGGCTTTATAATCGCTGCAAACCAAGTTATTTGAACGCAGTACATTGCATCGATCCCATATGTACATTGTAAAGTCGGTTCACACCGTGAAGAGAAAAACATCTTTGAAGAGAAAAGAGAAGGATTATTTTTACTTTGATTTGAACCTTCAGCCGGTCACTCTATACGTATTCAGACCTCATATTTTTCAGTGTAGACGCCCAGATTTGGCCGTCGTGTCTTCACCTGATTTTCATGTTATGGGGGAAAAAACCCACATGTTAATGACGTCGGTTTGACAATGTGACCACGAAACAGGATAGATCTATACATTCGAAAAATTCCATCAGTAACGAAATTCTCTCCTGTCACTTTCAAATCGATGACTAAGGTTTGTAAAAACAAAACGGTCAGTCAAATCAAACGAGTCTCTGTTGTGGCCTTGACCTCCGCTCAGTGTCAAGTTCAAAGCAGTCCTTTTCATGGAGTTACACCCAGTAATCGAAATCTCGCCATAGTAGTTCCCCTCTGTTGCAGTTTGATTGTCCCCATTTCAACCCGGCCTGTGGTGGAAGCAGCTAAAAAAAACAAGAAGGCCGTAGGTTTTGCCGGTGTTGTTTCGCAGCTACATTTAATTAGACTGAAAAAACTTTAGTACAAAACTTTTACCGACTTCTTTGAATTTATGACCGACAATTTTCGTAACAATCGAAGCATACCATTTCGTTTGTACATTCAAGCATGCATGCGCACGCGCGCGCGCGCGTGTGTGTGTGTTTGTGTGTGTGTGTGTGTGTGTGTGTGTGTGTGTGTGTGTGTGTGTGTGTGTGTGTGTGTGTTCATGCGTGCGTGCGTACGTGCGTGCGTGCATGTGTGTGTGTGTGTGTGTGTGTGTGTGTGTGTGTGTGTGTGTGTGTGTGTGTGTGTGTATGTGTGTGTGTGTGTGTGTGTGTGTGTGTGTGCGTTCATGCGTGCGTGCGTGCGTGCGTGTGTGTGTGTGTGTGTGTGTGTGTGTGTGTGTGTGTGCGCGCGCGCGTACGTGCGTGCGTGCGCGCGCTAGCACCTGCCTAACTGCTCGTCAGTGTGTGTTTGTACTCCTTGCATACGTATCTACGCGTAGGCAAGCTCATAACATATTCTCACGTGTGTGTCTAGGCAGCATGTGAGTCGTTGTCCATAATTTCATGACGCAGGCCACGTGCACAGTGGAGTTGGAGGTGGTCGACGTGAACGACAACGACCCTGTGTGGACAGAGGAGAGGTTCACCGCAGTGGTCAGTGAGGGGGCTGCCAACAATACCATGCTGTCATTCGTAAGTCACAGAGAGTGAGGTGGACATTGTGGACTTCCTGGCCTCTCTGGTCTGTCTTCTGTTTTCTCTCCTGACTTACATAGATAAAAAAACCATAAAAGGCAAGGCAGAACTGCAATACGGTGGTTAGTGACGGGGGATCAACAGCTCACAAGAACCATACGTAAGAATGAGGAACTAGATAGATTCTGTGGATACTGTGGCGTCTCTCCTGTTACCCCGTTCGCCCATCGACCAGTCTATAAATGTGGAATAAAAAGATTCTGTTTGGACAATGTATAAGTACGAAGCGCTTTAGCGTGAAGGAGCTTCTTTCGTAAATCAGTCAGAATTAGGTATCATTGGCTGTGTCGTCATTCTGTTGTCTATTTTTCATTCACAGTCCATGCATCAACAGCTATAGTAGCTGCAGTTGGTTGAACAGTTGCAACAGCTATGGTTGTTTTGAGTACTGCAGGTCTGGAAGAGGGGGAAGAAGGAAATTAAGCAACAGCTCAACAGTAGAAACAATTTGTGGAAGAGATGCAGCGATGGTGGTCATTGCAGAGGCAGTAATCTGGGAAAGGGAGTCGGGAGGGAGAGAGACGAGAGGCGGAAAAAGAGAGAGGAGGGGGGGGGGGGGGGA
>CM031595.1:121643389-121648389 GCA_018398815.1 Conus ventricosus
CATCTGAATGCACTTGTGCGTATGGAGCTGAGACAAGCGGACTCAAAATAACAACACTGAGTAGACCAAGATGATACGACAGCAAAACAGTTTGAAATTTCTCGTCAAAGGATTGCAGTTCTTTAACACTAATCTCAAAATATTGATTGAATATGCTTACCAGTGAAAGATTGAACGGTAACTTTCTGCAAAGTACCCAAGTTAAATATTACTATATGCCATCTACAGCTGGATTATGCATGGGACACATAGACGGCTAGATGACGCTTCTCAGGCATTTAAACATTTTTTCTGAAATGTGCTTAAAAACAAACGTAGACAGCCAGGAGACATTTCCAAGCAAATTCAGCCACTACTATTCAGACAGACACACTGGATCTGGGTGACATGTATCACGTATTCAACAAATTCCATCATATCTACTGTGAGAAACAAAAACAGCCAGATGAATTTCCCGGGTATTCAACAAATATACCATCAAAGGTGCTGAAAGGGACATGTAGACAGCCAGAAGATATTTCCCAGGTCCTGAAGGAATCCACCCGAACTAATGCATCCACCACTTTGTTTCATCACTCGCGCAGATGCTGGTCTGTATCTGAAATCTGACGGCGATGGAACGTTTAAGCACGAAGCAGAGACTGGACAGAGAGAAAGATGACCAGCAGTCCTTGACCTTCACGGTGTCGGCGCGAGACTGGGGCACACCTCCTTGTGTGACGTCACTGCTCGTGAGACTGGAGGTGCTGGGCGACAACGAGGACCCTCCAGCCGTGTGTCAGATCACGCGCGAGCAGAACCCCCGTCTGTGGACAGAACATCTCCGTCACAGCTTTTGATGGAGATTCTGAAGGTGAGAGACTTGGATGGCTTCAGAGCACCCCCTCCCCTCTCCATCTCCTCCTCTTCCCGCCCTCTCCACCCCCCCCCCCCCACACATATACCACACATAAAATAGCAACAACACCAGCAATAAAGGGGAAAGCCAAACGACACCATGTGCCACTGCGCGTGTCATCACTGTGGGAAAGAGCTCTGAACATTACACCCTTTGCCCATTCTTTTTCTTTTGTCCCCCAGGCACGTTCCTGGCAGCCCTGACGTGGAGCGACTCTGACGAGGGCGAAGGAGGGCAAGCCACACTCTCCCTGGAGCAGGACGACGAACATCTCTTCACCCTCAACCAGTCCTCGACAACCACCAGTTTACTGACGCTGGCGAAGGGGCTGGACAAGGCGGAGCTGTCAGGCCGAGGGAAGCTGGGAGACAACAACGCCACCTACACCGCAGTGGTGAAGGCGGAGGACGCGGCGGCGCGCAGTCCAGGAGCAGCAGCGTGCTGTTGGTGCTGACCGTGTTGGAGAGGTCGCCCACCATGCCCGCCTTCCCCGTCTCCTTCTACAACTTCTCTGTGCTGGAGAATCAGCCCCCGACAGGTCTGTTAGGTCACGGCTCAACGCCTCGTCTGTATTATACTTAATACCTACGGCTTCTTGTCTAGTGTCTCTATCGGGCGAAAGGTGTTTGATGTTGACACTGAATAAAGTGTTGCTCACGCTGAATAAAGGTTGTCAAATGTTGACCCTGCCATTATGGTCAAGTTTGTTGATGCAGATATTGAGCAAAGTTTATGTAATGTTAACACCAGGCAAATATAGTTTGAAGCTGATACTCAGCAAAGCTTAAGAAAGGTTTCTAGTGAACAAAGTTTACACGATGTTGTTACAGTGCACATTTTGATGTTAATATTGGGCAGTTTTAGACAAACACTATTTGGCAAATTTTGTCTGATGTACACATCGGCCAATTTTTTCTCAGTGTTGATTCGTTCAGTTTGTCCAGTGCTGATACTAGTTGAAATTTGGAGTTGAAATAGGACAAAATTTGTTGGAACTTAGTAACGGACAGAGTTTAATACTGAATATTACTCCAAATTTATTTGTTGTAGATACTTGGTTAAAATCTATTGATATTGACAGCTTATTAAAGCTTATCTGGTATCAATGTTAAGCAAGATTTGTTTTACGTTTGTATTGTGCAAAGTTTGCCTGGTAAAATGTGTTCGACGTCGATATTAGTTAAACTGTACTTAGTGTTAATAATATCAGACAAAGTTTGTTTTTGATATCAGGCAAAGTTTATAAGTCTGTCTGATGTTAGCATAAGACAAAGTTTGTATGATGTTGGTATGGGCAAAGCTTGCCTGATGTCAGTATGGGCAGAATGTGCTTGATGTTGGCAAGGGGCAAAGTTTGTATGATGTTGGTATGGGGCAAAGCTTGCCTGATGTCAGTATGGGCAGAGTGTGCTTGATGTTGGCAAGGGGTAAAGTTTGTATGATGTTGGCAAGGGGCAAAGTTTGTATGATGTTGGCAAGGGACAAAGTTTGTATGATGTTGGTATGGGGCAAAGCTTGCCTGATGTCAGTATGGGGCAGAATGTGCTTGATGTTGGCAAGGGGCAAAGTTTGTATGATGTTGGTATGGGCAGAGTGTGCTTGATGTTGGCAAGGGCAAAGTTTGTATGATGTTGGTATGGGCAAAGTTTGTTGATGTTGGTATGGGGCAAAGATTGTATGATGTTGGTATGGGCAGAGTGTGCTTGATGTTGGCAAGGGGCAAAGTTTGTATGATGTTGGTATGGGGCAAAGCTAGCCTAATGTCAGTATGGGCAGAGTGTGCTTGATGTTGGCAAGGGCAAAGCTTGTATGATGTTGGTATGGGCAAAGTTTGTATGATGTTGGCAAGGGCAAAGTTTGTAAAGAATTTGGTATGGGCAGAATGTGCTTGATGTTGGCAAGGGTAAAGTTTGTATGATGTTGTATGGGGCTAATTTGTATGATGTTGGTATGGGGCAAAGCTTGCCTGATGTTAGTATGGGCAGAATGTGCTTGATGTTGGCAAGGGGCAAAGTTTGTATGATGTTGGTAAGGGCAAAGCTTTATGATGTTGGCAAGGGGCAAAGTTTGTATGATGTTGGTAAGGGCAAAGTTTGTATGATGTAGTATGGGGCAAAGCTTGTATGATGTTGGCAAAGGGCAAAGTTTGTATGATGTTGGTAAGGGGCAAAGTTTGTATGATGTTAGTATGGGGCAAAGCTTGTATGATGTTGGCAAGGGGCAAAGTTTGTATGATTTTAGTATGGGGCAAAGTTTGTATGATGTTGGTATGGGCAAAGTTTGCATGATGTTAGTATGGGGCAAAGCTTGCCTGATGTCAGTATGGCAGAATGTGCTTGATGTTGGCAAGGGGCAAAGTTTGTGTGATGTTGGTATGGGGCAAAGTTTGTATGATGTTGGTATGGGCAGAATGTGCTTGATGTTGGCAAGGGGCAAAGTTTGTATGATGTTGGTATGGGGCAAAGTTTGTATGATGTTGGCAAGGGGCAAATTTTGTATGATGTTGGTATGGGGCAAAGGTTGCCTGATGTTGGCAAGGGGCAAAGTTTGTATGATGTTGGTATGGGGCAAAGTTTGTTTGATGTTGGTATGGGGCAAAGCTTGTATGATGTTGGCAAGGGGCAAAGTTTGTATGATGTTGGTATGGGCAAAGTTTGTATGATGTTGGTAAGGGGCAAAGTTTGTATGATGTTGGTATGGGCAGAGTGTGCTTGATGTTGGCAAGGGGCAAAGTTTGTATGATGTTGGTATGGGGCAAAGTTTGTATGATGTTGGCAAGGGGCAAAGTTTGTATGATGTTGGTATGGGGCAAAGTTCGTATAATGTTGGTATGCGGCAAAGTTTGTATGTTGTTGGTATGGGGCAAAGTTTGTATGATGTTGGTATGGGGCAAAGTTTGTATGATGTTAGTATGGGGCAAAGTTTGTATGATGTTGGTATGGGGCAAAGCTTGCCTGATGTCAGTATGGGCAGAGTGTGCTTGATGTTGGCAAGGGCAAAGTTTGATGTTGAGCCTGATCGAGCTTTGTCTCAGAGTGTCTTTCACTTAGCCTGATCTCAAAACGATTCTGATGTGCTTTTCATTCGAATAATCAAGTTATACACTGGTATTTGAATTGTTTGTAGAGCTGTTGAGTACGTTTTGCGCGGTGAACGGAACTAAGAACCTTTGCTAAGCTTCGTCTGTGTGTGCGATGTTACTGTGCTTCCTTTCCTGTCACCGGCAGTGATTGGAAGTGTCGAAGCTACAACACAGAGTGGCGCCGGTCTGACGATGAATTACGGCCTACAGTCCACAGCGGACTTCACAATTGACAGCATGGTTTGTACTGCTTTTTTTTTTTTCAAATCAGCGACAGTTGACACTATCCATACATTGCTAAGAAACTATTAAACTTTTAATGAAATTGAGTTTGTTGAAATCAGTGTAAACAAATGAATGTATGAATATTCTGCAGTGTCCTAACAAGCTTAGAACAGCCCAACTGAGCGAGATTTTGAATTTAGTCAAATGAAGATTGGGTGCACATGGATGCAGTGACTACCAAGGTAACCAGTTTGTTATCGTTCCTGTTTCTGTTTCTATTCAGACAGAAAATATTTTTGAATATATTTTATATCAGGTTGTCACTTTGTGTTTATTGTACAAACATAATCTCAAAGAACTTTTTTTTTCAATAGGCATTCAGTGTCATATCACTTGCTACAGCGCTTCGTTTAGATTTCTTAATGGATCAACGACAATTTTCTATGTCATGAAAGTGACATCTGTCAGGTATGAACATTTAAAGTCCAGTAGTAAAAATGTTTGTTCTTTACTTTCTTTCTTTCTTTTTTGTAGGGGAATATTTCCACCATCAGAAAGCTGAACAGAGAGAGAGAGGAACAGTACACCTTCCTGGTGTTGGCTTGGGAGACCTCAGAACCCTCGGAAACCGCATCGGCAGTGGTGAGTTCACCCTCGCTGACAGAACATCGACGTATGACAATGCCTTCGCAAACACTGAAACAAAAAAGGAGGTCGGGGCGAAGAACAGGGTGTTAAAGTGTAAATAGTAAATCCTTCATTTACAGACTATGGGATTCGTAGAATATAGGTTTG
>CM031595.1:121655889-121658389 GCA_018398815.1 Conus ventricosus
CAACATTATCTTATCTTATCTTACTAATTGGTCATAACACTCCAGCCGTCTGTTGAATAAAAGAGCTGCCTAGCTCCCCCCCCCCCCCCCTTCACACACACACACACACGCACGCACGCACGCACGCACGCACGCACGCACGCACGCACGCACAAACACACACACACACACACACACACACACACACACACACACACACACACACACACACACACTAATAATGTGTGGTCTAAAGAAGACGATTACGGTGTTCAACAATCGAGCAAAACACAGTGCTTGGAACCAAACATAGTAACCTACTTGTCTCTCATTGCAGCGGGGGCCATCTACACAGCGCGTAGCTTGCACGTCAACACGGAGCAGATCTTCAACCTCACGGTGAAGGCGCAGGACCTGGGCTCCCAGCCGAAGGAGGCCCTGGCCACCGTGCACGTGTACGTGAACGACCTGTCGACCGTGCTGCCTGTGGTGCGCCTGAACCCGGAGACTGTGGCCCAGGTGCTGGGCACTCCCGCCGGCATGGTGGTCCCCGTCAATGTGTCCGGGGGCTTCGGCACCTACAACTTCTCCATTGTCGGTCAGCTGCATTTCCTTCTGTCTGCACTTCGTTATTGTCTGACGGTCGCTTCTGCTAAATCATTGTGCCTTTATCAAAGCTGCGTGGGTATGTTCATCATAAAGTATGTATTGCGCGTAACACAGTGAGTACAACTCTTACGTAAAATCCTTCTACTAGATTATTGACCTGTTATCAAAGCTGCGTGGGTATATTGATCATAAAGTAAATATTGTATCGAACACAATGAGTACAATTCTTACATAAAATCTGGTATTTATCAAAAGTTTATTGCACTCAGTTTGATCATGCATGCTCCTCATCCAGTAAATATGTTAATCTGGAGAGAGAGAGAGAGAGAGAGAGAGGAGAGAGAGAGAGAGAGAGAGAGAGAGAGAGAGCAGAAAGAGACGTAAAGAGTCAAAGAACTAGCATGGAGAGAGTGATTCGACTGTTAATGGAAGAAGGTGAGGATAAAGTGGCGGAAGTGGCGTCACTTACCTATAGCGCTGGTGGAGAACCTTTTCGCTTTTCGCTTTCCGGCGGTCAAGAATCAGTTGTGTGCTAGCATCACTGACGTATAATTCTATTCATTCAGCCCTATGCACAGCACGTAGGCAATTCTGCACACATCAGCTCTCCTCAAAATCGATTCGTTATTTTTTTTTAAAATTTCTTTTCTGTCTTTTCTTGGTCTGCCTCATTTTTTCATTCATGTTCGAAAGCTGGAACGCCCGATTTCAAACAAAGGGTGACAAAATCGACGGCAGATTGACTTTGGTGCCTTCAAGATAAGAAAAAAAAGAAAGAATGAAAAGAAGGCAGCAAAAGCAGTCGTAATAGTGGTGGTATCTGCAGCTGCAGCAGGAGGAGAAGAAGCAAACAGCAGCAGCTGTAACCATAGCAGGATTTGCTGCTTTAGGAACAACACAATGGACTCTGCAGTGGCAGCCGAGGCAGCAGAAAAAGAAGGATTAGTATTAGCGATGGCATTAAAACTTTGCAGTTATTCACGTCAACGTGTTTGGAAGTCACATTTCGTTGAGTGAGAGGATTCTTAGTGTGGCAGGGTTTTTCCCATTGACACGTTGGCAGCCGAGCTCCGATAATTTCATTAAAGGGGAATGAAGACGGGAATGATGGAAGCTTCTCGTTGATTGGTTTTGTTTTGTTTTTGAAATAGTAGGGATGTGCATGTGTGCGCGCACGTGTGTGTGTGTGTGTGTGTGTGTGTGTGTGTGTGTGTGTGTGTGTGTGTGTGTGTGCGCGCGCACGTAAGCGTTAGTTCTTGCTTATATGTGTGCGTGTATGTGTGCATGCTGTGTGTTTATGTGTATTCGTGGCCACAGATACATGAAAATAAAAACGCATGCACTTTCTTCATTTCTCTCTCTCTCTCACACATACATACACATACACGCACGCATGCACGCACACGCACACACGCACGCACGCACGCACGCACGCACGTACACACACGCACACACACACGCACGCACACACACACACACACACACACACACACACACACACACACACACACACACACACACACACAAACACACACACACACACACACACACACACACACACACACACACACACACACACACGCAGAGTGTAAACTTTCACTCGGCCCTGTCCACTTTCACTCGGCCCTGTCCACCAGGAGGGAACGAGGACGGTCTTTTCGCCATGGACCCGGACAATGGTCAACTGACAGTGACCACAGAACTGACGGAGACCGCAGTCTACCAACTGGTCATCCGAGTGGTCAACTTGGAAGCCCCGCAGTACTACTCAGATGGCACGGTAAGACGACAGTTTCTTCTTCTTCCTCCTCCTCCTCTACTTTTATTTGTTTTTATTCCTTGGCTAGACTCCGAGGTTCACCATATTTTAATTCTACCACATCCCGTCCTCTTGAATGATACTTAAACACCA
>CM031595.1:121663389-121665889 GCA_018398815.1 Conus ventricosus
TTATTATTATTATTATTATTGTAAGCATGAAAATGAAACAAAAATTCAAGGAAAATTATCATCATTTGTATCATTTTCCTCTTTAAATGAGATTGTTGATCATAGAAGATGATGCGTTTCTTTTCTGTATTTCCTCCAGCACTAGGCAATGAAGCAGAAATCCGAGTGATTGTGGATGACGTCAATGACAACCCTCCCCAGTTTGACGTCATGTCCAACATGTTCGGTATTCCCAGCTCTGCTCCGGCCAACTTCATAGTGACCACCTTACAGGTACGAGGACGACAGTGCTTTGCCTCTTAGGGGCTACGTTTTCTGGTAATGGTGATGCTGTAAATTTATCAGCTTTTGCAAGGCTGTAAAAATATAAAACTATTTTTGTTTCTTGTTTCTCAATACCAGCAAAACACTTACCGTGGTTATTCCTCCGAAGCTTTTTGTTCCCTCATAAAAGCGAATATGAAATTACTGAGCCACCAAACGAAGGAACAAACAAATTACAAAACAGACGCTACGTGTTTTGACCTATTAGTCTTCTTCAGTCAAGACAAACAACATTCAAAACAATGGGACGAAGAGCCACGAACAGTCACGTATCTCTCCGAGCTTGGTGCAAACTGTGGCGTGGGTGAAAGACTAAAATTACGGAATGGAAAAAAAAAGAGGGTAGCGGTTGGTGGGGAGAGGGTACAGATTAAAACAGAGGAAAAATAATGGTTTTATAATAGTTATTATTATTATTGCTATTCTCATCTTCGCCATTACAGTTATTATTAATTATTATGATTATTATCATTTTTATTATTGTTGTTATCATTATCATCGTTACTATCATAATTGTTATACAGCCTGACATGGGGAGTACTTTTTTCAAACTACTACGTAAGTGGGTGGTTAAAAGACTAAGGCTTAACGTGACACAGGCGAAGGATCCGGACGCCGGGACCAGCGGAGACATCGTGTACTCCGTCACGGGAGGAGACACGCGCGCCTTTTACGTCAGCGCTGATGGGAAAGTGACGTCACTGGTGGCCATGACGGACCAGCAGAGCGGGGACCGGTTCTCATTGTCCGTGAACGCCACCGACAACAAAGGAGTGTGCGGGGGAACCCCCGGCTCGGCTGATTCCAAGTGTCAGACGACGAGGATCGATCTGAAGGTGGGAGTCGCTGGTTCGCTGTGTGTATCGTTCTGTTGTGAGGACTGGCTGTTGTTGCTGTTGGTCGTTCTTGCTGTCCTCTTCCTCTCTTCCTGTGGTGCTGTCATCTTCGTGGCTGAGAGCTGGGGTATTCGTTCTCGTTATTTTCTGTCTGCTCTTCCGTGCCTCCCTAATGGCGTTGTGCTCACGCTGCTCACCCCAGTTCCCACATGTACAGCCTCATCCTGTGGTCCTGTCGCAGCTCCAGCAACAGCAGTCCACAGGGAGCAAGACATGGGCAGTGGCCATGAGACATCTCACGAATGGAGCCACTGCACTGCAGCCGGTTCACTTCGGCGGTGTTCGATACTGTGTGTTTTGGTCTGATACGTTCTGGACGCCTCTACCTCGTTAGCGTTCGATATGCCTGTTCTACTTCGACACATGCGGAACACCACAGACGAAGTCCGAACTGCCACGGTAATGAGCGCCCCCCACCCCTTCGGAAAGTTCCTCAAGGCTCCGTTCTTGGTCCAGCTTTGTTCCTCCTCTACACAAATGATCTCTCCAGCCAGACTGACTTCAGAGCTAGGCTATTTACGGATGACACTATTTGCCAACATCCTTTTCTGGGGATGTCTCCTAATTTGTCCTGTGTGTTCTGTATTTAAATAATGCTGGGCGATTTGGTGTCGTAAGCAGCATTCGTTCGGCGTCATGGCCGTACAATTATCTTGTCATGGAAGCAAGAGTTACCGTATTTGTATGTTATGTGCTGTTTTCCATTTCCTGCCTCATTTAGGATTTCCTTGTTTTTACTGATTTTGTCTCTACGTTGTTTTGTCCGTCATGCCCTTTCAACTCGTTGTGCCTTTGCCTGGCTCTGTCTGCCTCTCACTCACTGTCTTCCTGTGCCTCTATTTGTTCCTAACACACTCACTCACACACACACACACACACACACACACACCACACACACACACACACACACACACACACACACACACACGTATCCAGCACACGTTTTGTTTGAAAGCACGTTCGCACACAAATACGCACTGTCGCACGAGATAAAAGAGGTCTGGCTTCCCCATGTGGCTTCTACTTCCCTCTTGAAACAGTGCGTGTGTTTTCAGATTGTGGTGGTCCCTTACTCTGACCGGTTTGGCCTGGTGGCCAACATCACCGTCGATGGCTTCTATCAGAGGCAGCAGTTCTACATCAGGTATTTTATCGAAAGTAAACTGGATGTGGAATTGCACTCCAATACCAGTTTCTCAGAAAAAAAGGGAGTTTAACCTCGAGTGCCTCTTAGAGAAAAGATGTGTGGTTTATTTCCTTTTACCTAATTTCAGGACCAC
>CM031595.1:121668389-121670889 GCA_018398815.1 Conus ventricosus
TCTTTGTCTGGTTTGCATTTCAATCACTCGTGGAAGTACAATGGGTTTATGTGTTTCGCCGATTTGTTTACAAATTCTAGCAGTCGTATTAACAATCCATACCTGAGTGTATGGTTGTGTAGCTGTTGCTTACAGATTCCTGATTAAGCAGGACTTTTTTTTTTTACTGCTGGAGAAGATTGTAATTGTAATCTAACCCGGAGAATATAATTACCATTTTAAATTAGCAAAGAAAAGAAAACGAGAGAGAGAGAGAGAGAGAGAGAGAGAGAGAGAGAGAGAGAGAGAGAGAGAGAATAAAATCCAAAGAAAATGTGAGTTTCCAAACAGAAGATTCCAATGTCCACGTTTGATTATCAGGAAAATATCTGGGTCGCATAGCCCGACGGAAACGAAGTGTGGGTTCTAAGCGGTCATGTTAAAAAGACCCTACGTTGCAAAGGTCTTTTCATAGACACTTTTTTCACGTGGAAATTGCGGTCCACGGACCTTAAGGGTCATCGTGGCTAGAGACACCTGTATATGTCCGTGTATATACTTCATTTAGTCCTTCTGCTGTCTGTATATTAATTGAGTTTGTGACTTCAATACCGAGTTCAAGTTATAATCATTACAGCCCAGCTTACCACACAGAACCTTTCCAGGGCTATCAAACTCACATACGATAAAATAAAAAAGAAATATAATGTACAAGTCAGATCATCTAAGAAAACGTAAGTCTTTAGATACAAGCAAACAAATACACAAACATAATGCACATGTCCCTCTGTCATTGTCCCGCTTTCCCTCGGTCTCTCTCTGTCTGTCTGTCTCTGTCTCTGTGTCACTGTCTCTCTGTCTTTCTCAGTCTCTGTCTGTCTCTGTCTCTGTCTCTCTCTATCTCTCTTTTTTTCTCGCCTCCGTCTCTCTCTGTCCGTCTACCTACCTGTCTGCCTGTCTGCTTTTAATTGTTATAATGTGAGGATTGTTATTAGTGACCATACTCCTTATCCTCAAGGTTCCATTGTGAATCATCGTAATCACCTGAAACTGTCAAAGGTCCGTCATGTGTGCAGTCTGGTCGATTCCAGGGTCTTTTTTTTAACTGTTTCTTTCTCTTCGTCTTTTCCTGTTCTTTCCATCCCTTTTTTTTCTCTCTCTTTCTTCAACCCCCCCCCCCCCCCCCCCCAGCTCTTTCTTTCGTGATTCTTCTTTTTTCGTTTGAACATTCACATCAGACGTGAGGGATGGCTATCATAGCGTTCGTCATCATGAACCATTAGAATGATTATCATCATTATTGTCGTCGTTATTACCAGAATCATCATTTCCACTGTTTTGTCATCACTTTCATCTTCACCGTTGTTATCATTAACAACATTTTCAGTTTGCCGTGTCATTGTTATCATCTGGTATTTCCTTCGTTGTCTTCGCCCGTCGTGATCAGAGATCACCTCCACTACTCCAAATCCATCACTTGTCCGTTACCCCCAGAGAGGCTAGCCGCCATTTTAAACATCACTGCCACTTTTATTCTTCCATCTCCTCCTTCACCCCCTTTTCCTCCTCAGTACCATCATCATCTTTAGTGCATGGGGGGGGGGGGGGGGGGGGGGGGGGGGGGAGCCAGTGTTCACGTTCCGTAATCACTCCACACCCAAATTCACTCCTCAGCGGGAAGTAAGAGCTGTTGCTCACATTCACTATCAGGGGAACAAATCCTGACCGACCCCCCCCCCCCCCCCTTCTGTTCCAAATTCACTCCCCTCCTTCAGAATTCTCAAAGTGTCCCAAACTACAAAATGTATCAATGAAAGCACATTGCACCTGAATATAGGGAGTGGGGGAGTGATTTTGGACCTGAGTCAGAGCTACCTCTCCCCACCCAGTTCCAAAAACAACCCGGTGAGTGATTCAGGGTACGGCAAAGAAACATCCCATGGGGTTATAGAGGCATGAGCCCATTTCCATTTCGCTGTCACCTAGGGCTGGTAAGTGTGGGTACACGCCTATATTTATTCCGCGTGGTGTTTCTTGACGATGCCCCCAAATCACTCACCGGAAGATGGTTTTTGGACAGGATGGGGGTTAATTTGGTTCACGTCCACAATCCCCTCATCCCCCCCCCCCACTACCCACTACCCCCCCCCCCCCCCCAAAAAAAAAAAAAAAAGAACCTACGAACAATGCTCTTTCATTAACAGGTTTTGTCCGTTGGAAAACTGAGAATTTCAAATGTGGGCAGTGACTTTGGAACAAGGGGGGGGGGGGGGGGGGGAGGGGGGTGTCGGTCGAGATTTACTCCCCTGGGGATGAGACTGGTCGCGCGTGCCCTTTCTCATCACCCGGAGATTGATTGTGGGCATGGGGGTAATAACGGAACATGACACCGGAAGACGCCACCTTTTGCCCTCTATGACGTGATAACTGACCACCGCGCTGACCACTGGGTGACAGGAGGGTGGAGGCTAACGCGGACGCCATCCGCGCCTTGTTCCGGGTAAGCAGCGTGCAGCTGATT